>WEKX01002341.1:31119-92898 GCA_013390025.1 Pitta sordida
AATACTATAGTGCTTTCAGGTTCTAAAGCAGATCACTAGACATTTGGGCATCAAATTCATGAACAAACAAGGGATTTTTTCCAAACTAAAGCCTTAAGATCCATGATCCCAAAGCCATGAAAATGACAGAGAATACAGAACAGGCAGGACAGACTATATACATCACTTACTACTGCAGTTACATATTTTAAATGCTTACCACACACACTTTCCAACTCATCACTGCCATCACCACAATCATTGTCATTGTCACATTTCCATCGCTCCAAGATACACTGCCCATTAAGGCATGTGAAGAAACCAGTATCACACCTGGTGCCGTTATCCACAATACAGTGCTTGTTGTTATTGGCTAAATACCAGTGACCTTCAGAGGGGCACTGACATTCTGCACCAGCTGGACCTAAATTTGTTTGTCAGATTAAAAGAGGACACAAAAATAATGAAAAAAAANAAATCCATAATACTTGTGAGGATTCTCAGGCACAACCCTGAGGTGTGTTGGTAAAATACCATGATCTTAAAGGGCAGTCATTTTGATTGCATTTATAAATGAAATAAATATTAAAAATTTGGGAAGACTAAGAAATATTTCACCTGTCCTCATGTGACTAAAATTGTTATAAATTCTAATACAGGGAATAGTAATAGCTTACAGTCATCAAGTGTTAACAGCTTACCTGGTGCACAGATGTGACTGCAGCCACCATTGAACTGGTTGCAAGGGTTGGTACACTGCTGCTGCTTACTTTTTGCCCAGACATGAATATCCATTGGTCTTTGTGGAAGATTCATGATCATTACAATCTGATCTGAGCCATCATACTTATTAGCTCGATAAATGCTTCGTGTGTTCCAATCTGTCCAATATATGTGCTGATCAAACAGTGTCATTGCAAATGGATGCAGAGCAGTGCTAACAATTACCTCACGATTTGTACCAGTTAGAGTGCATCTCTCAATCTTCTGCCTACAATAACAAAGAAGTTATTACACTTTAAAAGAAGTCTTTCACCTCATGTGTCAAGCCATGCCCTAATTAGTCTAGCAACTAGTATCCAACATTCCAGTTGGTGCTGGTATGCTCCTCCACCTGCATTAACTAGGGTTTGAAACAGAAAAGCGTATGCTTCAATTGACATCCTGCATTCCCCTTAAAAGGGATATCCCATTACAAGTGCCTTGCCCTCCTGCACATAGAATCCATATAATACCCTCCTTCCAGAAGATTCAAAAGGGGCAGAGCCCATAGAACTTACTACATTATATACAACACTGTTCTGACATAGTAAACAAGTTGGGAAAAAAATCTGCTATGCCACAGGAACCAGAAGGGAAAGGTCTGATTGTTGCAGTGATTTCTTTGAGACCATGAGTGAATTTGAATGGATAGAAAACTAAATTTTTTTTTTAACTGCCCTGATGATAGAAGAAATTCTGAAGGCATGAATTCAAGGGTAGAATTCTGTCTGGTAGGCAACAGCAAGAACAGACCAAATTCCACAGGGGGCAGGCATTAACAGGCATTAACCACAAGCAATGAATAATGTACAATGTGTACTGAGATTGCATTTGCTGGATTGCACTGCAGAAATGCATGTAAGATAAACAAATTGACAACAGGTATAAATGCATATAGCAGAAGACTAAGTCTACATTATGGCACAACAAAATATCCTATTGCACAGTAGTTTCAATATCAAAATTTGACATTGCATTGCTATTAAGTAACTCTTAACAGTCTATACTCTCAAGTACCAAATTCAATTATGACAAAAGTAGTTTAGAAACGAGGAAAAATAAATAATAGAGATTTTAAAAAATTAACCACACATAAACAAACAAGTGTGTTATCAATACATACAGATTTGCATCAGCCCAGTATAGCTGCTCTTCTTCATAGTCCAGGGTAAGGCCATTTGGCCATACCAAATTAGTGCTCACAATAGGTGTTCTGAAGTTTCCTCCAAGTGTAGCTCGTTCTATTTTTGCATTCGAACTCCAGTCAGTCCAGTACATATACCTGTCAATTATATGATTATATTTTCAGCAAATAAAACTCACAATGCTCATTTCTACCCTGGCATACCTCGCTGGATTGTGCACTGCAAAACTACTAGAAAAGAACTTCTTACTCCATTTTGGGCCCCATTGACACAGGAATCTTCTAGCACAGATCACTGGGGTTCACTGAGTGAACTTCAGAAAATCTTTTCCTATTCTTATGTGAATCCAGTGAAGTCAATTAATCTCTTTCTTATCTTTCTTAATTTCAAATATAGTATAATTAGTAATGAAATTAGAAGTACAATATCATATGGCAATGCCCTCAGGCTCTCAGGAAATGTTTTGAGACTGAAACAAGAATTCTTCTGAAGCATTTAGGAAATACAACAGAAAAAGGTTTAGGGTTAGGTTTATAGGAAGTGTCTGGCAGTCTTTGTCAAAGTCTAAATTGTAGTTTCACCTGCAGTCAAAATAAAGTGCAATACATACCCTCTGCATGGATCTAAGACAACAGCTCTTGGTCGTGGCACTCGAGCAATCACTGTGCGGTTAGATCCATCCACAGCCATCGAGTTGATAGTCTGATTGAGGTAGTCACTGTAATAAACCCTGTTGTTGATCCAGTCAAAGGCTAGGCCATCTGGAGTCCCCAGGTCTTAGACACATGCAAGCAAACACACACAAGCTCAATACAATTTCCTGAGATACTGCAACACCCTTCATCTTTTATAATTTGGCAACATCAAAGATTTCTAACGATTTCTAACAACCCATTGGTACCAGTGCAAATCTGTCCATTTAAAAATCTGAACTAGGGCTACTTAGGACTCAGGCAAACCTGTGTATGCAGCAGCATTACAAAGACCTTTTCCTCACATAGACGTAAGTTTTACTATACTCCATGTAGCAGAAATCCTCCCTCACCCTGTAATATTAATTTACTACACATGACTTTAAATTATTACATATTATTTTATACACAGAATAATATCTATTCAGATTTATATCCCCATTTCATTGGGATCAAGATGACAAAAGAATCTCAGAAGAGGAAAAAAATAAGGAAGGAAAAGGAGCATTTCATTAGACAACTAGTCTGCCTTGACCATTAGCATAAAAATACCTGCTGAGCTAGCTCTATGTGCTGCAGTCCATTTTTTTAATAGTACCTGATTACTTCGTATCACATTTCAGTGCACTTACCAGATGCAATTACTGTTGGATAGCCAACTCCGGAATTAATACTAACATAACTGATTCTTCCTGTCCCTGAAGGGAAACTTTGTGTAAAATATATTCGATTGTTTATGCTGTCAAAATCCAGGGCCACAACAGTTCTTAACACATTGAGTGTGCGGAAGGGAGGACTGTGATTTTCAGGATCCAGGTGGATACTTCTGAGGGCATTCTCAAGAGTAAAAATCAAGTAATCATCAGTTGAAATGGAACAACTCTTTCCATCACTACCTAGTGTTCCAAAGGCACAACCACATTTCGGTGTCTGCATGTCAGGGAGGGCAAAACAGAGATGAGAACAACCTCCATTGTTGTTCAAACAAGGATTGTTGTTGACATCAAGGGGTGAACGTGACTGGAAATTACTGTTGTAAATTGTAACATCCCTCAGCCAATTAATGTTATCTCTTATGACTGTTGGCTGATCAGTATTGCCTGGTTCCTTGCTGGCTTGGAAGACTTTTTTCAGGTTTCGATCCACCCAGATCATAGAATTGCCAAAGATAGTGATTCCATATGGAGTTGGATAGCGACTGCCATAGCGTACAATTTCAACATCACCACCATCGGGTTGAATTCTTGCAATCATATCCAAGGAATCGTCCACCCAGTAAACATAGCCATTGCTGTGATCTATGGCCAACCCACGAGGTGTGACAATGCCCTCAGACACCAGAACTGTTCTGTTGGTGCAGTCAAGAAATGCACGTTCAATCTTTGGATTTTGCCCATAATCTGCCCAGAATAGAAATCTATTTTTCGGGTCAACTACTATGTGCCTTGGCATATCTATGACAGTTTTAAGCAGCACACGGCGGTAAGTTCTGTTTAAACGTAAAACTTCTATAAAAGTCTCTGTCAGGAATGCATTCGTAAAATAAAGATTTCCTGTAGGAATATAGAAACAAACGAACAAAAGGAAAAAAAACACAAAAGAGAAAGTTGGTATTAACATCAATACCATAAAAACCCAAGCTGCTAAAATACTAAGCCATAAAATTAATAATAAATATCTTAGTAGTTGGAAGCATAATGTACTTGCCTACAATTGGAGGATTTAGAAAGAAGACACCCAAACGGACAGCAGTGAATTAATTTCTAAATCCTCATGGATTGCTATGGGTATCAGTGATATAAGATCAGAAATGCATTAAAAAGTTGCTATTTAGGTGCACATATATATATATATATGTATATACTTTTGGTTTAACCTTATCGTCTCTTATCCCTTTACCTTTTACAATACACAACTACGAAGTCCATGTTCTGACACAGGACTCTATATAGTAAATAAATTCAGTGTTCGCAGAGGATGATTATCCTAAAACTCATCTCAACAAGCCTATCAACCAAATGAAGAACTTCTGCAAAATACATATACAGAATACATAAAATAAAGGTAGTAATGGCAATGGTTGATTAATACTTTCTGAAGAATTAATATTTGAATTAATCTCTAGTATGTTTAAATAGGAACAAGGAGTACAGATTGGGAAATTAAAGTTCAAAGTTAAAGTATTTCTTCACCTTTTTTACTTCTCAGTATTATTTATAGTATTTGTACACAGCGATTTGGGGGTAGATGAAAAGTCCTTTCTTATTTACAATGTCATCAGGCAAATTTTACGCACTCTTGTCTGGTACATGTTTTTCACAGTGGTAGTACACTGACTACTCACACATGTACAGGTAAGAAGAGAGATCCCAAACAAATATGAAATCATGATGAGAGAAAAGGTTCCGTACATCGATTACAATAAACTTTCATCTTTACATACACATATACATAAACATGAGCCATTCATTACCTCCTCTCATTTTAAAATCAGTCCATAGACACACAAGTTAGAATCATAGTATTTCCATTCAAACCAGTTCCAACGGGATCTGTTTATGTTAGTCTTAAAATAACATGTTATAATCTGTAAAGAATAAACTCTCCTAAATTCAGCTTTGCTTACCTGCTACCCAGTCAATTGCAATGCCACGGATCCCATTTCGTCCTATTCCATTTGTAACCACATTTCTAAAATAAGAACCATCAGGTTTAATTTTACGTATTGCATTCCGAGAAGAAACTGTGCTACTGAAGTCACACCAGTAAATGAAACCAGAAGGCATGTGAACATCCACATGAAGAGCATTTCGTCCTAAAATATTTTGAAAAGTAATCATTAATATTTTTATATAAGCTAACTTATTTAAACCATTATGTCAGAAAGAAATACCAAAATACTAGGCATTACAAGATTTTTCTTATTACCATATTCACATACCTCTTCCTGCCAGTGGTACCATGGCTTCAGAGTGATCTGATGTCTCTAAACTAAATCCTTTAATTGCAGAAAGCATGGACACAACTACAAATGAACTATATGGGGAACAGGTTCTGTTATCAGGATTTAGCTGAAAGCCAGTAGCACAGGCACAGGAGAATAATCCACCAGGTATAGGCAGGCAAAGCTGCTGGCAAACTCCAATATTATTACTGCAGCCATTTGAGGAACCAGCAGAATCTGTGAAAAATATACATGGCAAGATATAAAAATCTGAAATGTATCACCACAAACACCTCCGGATATCTATTCAAATTCATATACAGTGAATCCCCACTGCATCGTGACTTCTGCATTAAGACCCCGCCCATTTGCGAAGCAAATTTTTCGCAATTATGATGCAGCCGTCTGCAAGCTGACAGCTGCCTGACACATGCCAAGTCACTCTGCTCTGCCCCTGGCGCGGGTCCCCCAGGGCTGGTGTGAGCACCAGGGCTAGGCCGGGGGGCTGGAGGGGGAGTGGCGCGGGGTTTGGGCTGCGGGCACACATGGTCACAGCAGCCGGTCAGAAACGGTTCCCTTTGCTCGCCTGGGCCGAGACAGACCACGGGAAGGAGCAAAGAATTGTCCGCAGCACTTCGGAGTGCCAGGGGGGTGGAGCAATGGGCGTGGCTTGCATGCATATTAACAACCTGCATTTCTTTGTGAGTTTAGCACTTCGCGATGGCCTTGGCCTGTCCCTTTCTTCGCAAAGGAGGGGGTATAAGCGTACATAGTTGTATAGTATTAACAATCAGCTGAGAAAAATAAAGATCTTAATCATGTTCATCTTAGCACAGATGTGTTGGCCACAGATTAACTGGTTTCTTGTCATCTAAGATCAATGGGGCCAAGAATCAGATAAAACAAATTTGAAGCTAAGATAAGAAACTTTCTTATTTAGTCAACACTACATTGGTAATACTTTAGATTACCAATAGATATCTCTTTATCAAAACCAGGCAAAATGTTTCTGACACTTCTCTTGAAAGCCAAATCAAAGAATTTCCTTTAAAAGGGCATATATTCTGTCTCTAAGGGAAGTTCATGTCTTTACAAGTTGAATATCCTGAAATGTCTCTCGAGCAAATACTTACTGTCTCTGTAATACACACGTAGGCTCTTCAGTCTTGGAACATTATCTCTCAGTACTACTTTGTTTGCACCAGTGGATTTGTCAACTCGTTCAATAACTTCATAATCTCGATCAGTATAGTACAGAAATGTGCCATACACAGCAATTCCCCATGGATGAGAAAGATGAACGACCAGGGTCACACGATTTGTACCATCCACATTGCCTCTTTCAATCTATGAAATCAGTTTAAAGATTAAGATTACATTTCTTATAATACAAGTTCAATGTTATAACAAAACTAAAATGCAACACATGCTACTAATATCTCATATGCATGAAATGTTTATGTACAAGGTAGGAAGGAAAGGGCCAGTAGTGTATGATTTCTGGTCATATACTTCTAATGGTATTTAATAAAAACACTTATTCAGATTTTGTCTGGCCCTGAAAATCCCAGTTACAAGAGAAAACTGAAGTAGCCAAATCACTCATGTGAACCACAGATGCAGAGACAAGTAATAAAGCAATTATGTACTTAAAAAAAATCTCCTACCACTCCTGTGCTTGTGACAGCCCAGTACAACTTTTGTTCCTTAATATCAATGGTAAGGAACTCTACATGGTCAAGGTTGCCAGTGAAGAGGGTTTGTATGCCTGATCCATCCATGTTTGCACTGGCAACCTTTGCTGGGACTCCACTGTCAGTTCCTTGGTCTGTCCAATACAGCTTCCTGTAACAGACATTATAACATCTATTAGCAAAGCTGCTAAGATCAATGGATCAGAGTGATTTGAGCACACACGTAAAACCAATTCCACTGTCAGTTAAACATTTCAGCACACGCTGAACAAAGCTTATTTTGAATCAGACTATAAGGAAAAAGACATCTTGTTTGAAAAAGACCAAAATTCTTGTTCTCTTGAAAAAAAGAGAAATGCCTCTTTAATAATTTTTAGAAATCAGGAACTTCCCCTGTATTTTTGCATAATACTGTCAGCAGGTAAACTCATTAAAGTTTCATGACCATAACAACAAAAGATAATAATAATTAGTTTCACAGATGACTGCAAGGTTTCAGCAGTGAGTTTGTTCCAATTTTCACGTAAAACTACAAAATCAGATAAAATCTATATGAAACCGAAAAAAGGCAAACTATAGCTCCTTTTAGAAGAAAGCAGAAAAATCATATTTAGCACTATGCTCTTTAACATCTGACATTTTTTCCATGTAATATGCCTTTCAGGATGAAATTTGAAAAGCCTAAAAATTAAGAAAAATAAGAACACGCTCATGAGCAAAGACAAAAGCAGTTTTGGAAATTTACCCTCTTGCTGGATCAACTGCCAAACCAACTGGTGTGCCAGCTCCCAGAGATGTGCCATCATTGGTAATCAGGGTTTTCCTGTATATGATGTCACCATGTAGCTTCAGGACCTATTGAACATTGAACTCATGAGAGCATGTAACAAGTAAGCATCTTAGGTATAACCAGTTAATATCTCAGTTTCTATAATACGTATCTTCAAAATATTACAGCCTGAAGGCTGTTGATTTAGGAAATATCCCATTTCATTTGTTCAGACTAGCTGCCTTCTAATTTAATAGCATATATTTATATTTTGGGACAAGGGCACTAATGACTGGGCTTATTCACAGTCATTACTGTATTATATATTACTTATCCTCTATTTCTCTACACTAACGAAAATTTTATCCTTCACATACCATGGGATTGCTAATCTCCAGAAAGCAACATAATGTGCATTTGGCAATGAATCTCACTGTAGAGCAGTTGTGTGTCAAACACTAGAAGCCTAATGAGTTGCACGGGGGAAAAACAAAAAGAGAATAGATCTATGCACAAATAAAGCTTCCAGTACACACAGTTTTCAATCTCTTCAAGTTCACATTTTTCAAGTTTCATTGCACTTTAAAATAAATCTAATTTCAGTTTTTCACTAAATAAATATTACTAATTTCAATCTGTATAGATATCAATGAAAAATCTAGGCTCTTTCTTTCCAGTTGTCCCTCTTAAATTATTACCTCAATTGATTGTGTCCCTGGATTACTGTAATACAGGTTTGCAGATATCCAGTCCAATGCCAGGCCAAAAGGAGCACCAATAATAGCTGCCGGAGCAAAAACTGTCCTGTTGGTTCCATCTGACCTCACTCTGTGAATTTCACCCTTTGCAAAAAGATAACAAAAGTAAAAAAACGTCAAGAGCAGAAAATACTGTTCTATTCCAACTACGTGAGAACTTCTTTTGTATTGCAATCTTTTCTGACAGTAGCCCAGTTCAAGGAGGGAGGAGGCAGAGATAGAGCAGACCCAGGCAGGAAAAAGAGACAACAGGTTGCACTTGCAACATAGCAAGAACTAGGTAGAATCAACTTCAGGAAAAGGACACAGGGATCATATAGTCCATGAATGTTCTTAACTGATATCAATACTCTATCTAAATATCTCAGTGAAAATTGAAAACAGTGCTTTAGAAAGGAATTGGCATCTCAGATGGTGAAAAACTGAACTCCACGTCAAATTCACTGCTGGCTTAAATAAATAAAATCTCTAGGCACCAGTAGAGTGCTGCTTGCTGAACCCTACAACCGTAGTTCTTAATTGCAAAATAACCTCTCCTTGAATCCCTAGACCTTTGGAAAAAATGTAGGAAAACAGGGTAATTTTTGGTCCTCTATGAACCCTACTTTGAGAATCTAATGGATGTTGAATATTCACAACAGTGTCTAGTATGATAAGCACCTTAAAGACAGTTAGGAATTGTCCTGCCTATTATTGACACTTCGAATTAACAACCTATGGAGTGTGACAGCTAAAGCAAAAAACTGTACAAGAGTTTTTCAAGTAGTATAGGAGGGTACTTTTATTTTTATCTTTGTTTTCTGTGTTTGCTTCAGAAAGAGTGAACAAGCTGATGGGTGTTCACTTGAGCTCTAACTATGGCTTCAAATGCTGCCAACACTGGCAATAAAATTACAGTAACAAACTAAGCAAGTGTAGACAAACCCCAGGAAAAGACAAACACACAATGGATGAAGGCAAAACGTGATGTTAAGGAAAGGGCCCTGTCGTAATGCACAAGCACTACAATTAAGACAGTAGGCAAATAGGCTTCTATCCCAAGAAACTAGGGAAATAACTTTTTTTAGAGAGTGAGCCATGATATCTCAGCTGTTTGGAAGCAACAGAAGCCTGACGCTCACAGGTCAGGGATACAGTTAGGGAGCACAGCCCACAGTCATACATTTTTCAGGCTTTGTCAAGACCTAACTAAAACAGAGCACATACCCACACTCAGCCTGCAAAGGCCCCTGGCACTTCACTTGCCAGATCTGTTAATGGATGTAGTATCAGCCCTTGACCTCCTACAGAACGGATAAAGCTCTTGCATATGTCAGCTGTATCTGCTGGCAGAGATCTGTCAAAAACATTTTTTCAGACTGCAGGAAGGATGAAAGATTCCCAAGTATTTATCTAAGTTTCTTGGGCAAAGGTTTGCTTAAATAGGTCTGTTTAAATAGTTCATTGAAACTATACATTCTAACTAAATAAATTATAATTTATTTATGAATGACACAGAATAGGCTTTAAAATTAGTTATTTTTAAAGTTGTATTTACTTCAAAGCTGCAAAATATAGAGGGGGGGGGGAAACCCAAAATCTTGTGAATTTTTTTGTAAAAATGAAATTACAGAAATCTCCTTATCTAAAATTATACTTCTCCAAGACCGAAGCATTACTTTTCTTGGGAAAATAATTGCTTTTAAGTTTCCAAGAGTGAACACATACTGCTGAATCAGAAGCATCCTATCACATGTGTTTCCCAGACTAACACAGATTTTTTTTTTTCTTTTAAGTGTCCATCCTTTGTCCACCAAAATTTGATTTCTTTTTTTTTTTGGCAAGTTAGCCTTAGGGAACATATGCAATTTCTTAGTTCAGCAATAAAAACATCCAGTCAAACAACTATAATTAACTATCAAAAATTAGTTCAAATTATTTTTTAGATCTACAAGCCGCATATGTGGTACCTGGAAATGGCTGTGACATCACAATTTTCTACTTAAAGCAAAAGGTGCCTCTCTACAATGTAATTTCATTAAGTACTCAGACTAGATGCATGTAAATTCATTCTACTGTTAAGTGCCACTCTGTCCAATGTACTTCTTGTCAATGTACTTCTTCACTCTATGTGTGGTGTGGCTGTGTTTGCAGAATTAAGTCCTAAGTCAAGAGAAAGAGGACAAAGAGTGGACCACAGCACAGCAGGGCTGAGAGCATGGGTCTGTCAGTGCCTTCCAGCACTTCAGGGTCATGTCTCTCAGCTAGAAAAAACACTAATCAAGTGTTTCTGCAGACAAAGATAAGAACTACTTTACAAAAGAGATGAAGCTTCTTTACTTTGTCCTGGGGGATGAGAGCGGAGCAGGGCAACACCAAAAAACCCCCACTAAAGCCGAAACAAAGAACAAACCCAACCAAACAAAACCAAACAAACCCAAAATATTTTTTAAAAATAAAATGCTTAATTTAATGCACATTTTGAACCCAAATACTAACTTACCGGATTTTCAACCCAATAAATCATCTGTTCAGAGTCATCAAAGTCAACATCAACACCATTTTCAACTCCTGCTATTGGAACCATAGCATCATTTGTCTTCTCCTCCGGGTTCAGAGAAAGTCCATAAATTATATTATCTCTTACAGCAATAAGGAAAGGGTGTTCAACTGTGAAAACATATAGTGTAATTCAGAGTTGCTTCTGCTCAAGAAAATGTCATCATGACATGCTTTCCCACTTGCACAGAAATTTCCTGATGTTGAGAATGGCTGGATTATACCAATGGTGTTTTGAAATCACTTACCTAGAAGTTTATTCCCTCACTAGGAGCAAGGATATCAGTTACTAAAACAGTTGTGACATTTAAACTTTCAGCACTGTGCAATTACAATGCAGAAGGAAATAAATAAGGCAGGATCACTCATTGCTTGCCAAAGGAAGAAGGAGGTTCATGCAGCTGCTCTAAGCAGCTTTTACAAGTTTCTGAGAATGGGAACCAGCAGGACAAAGGTCTGAGGAGTCTGCAGGACCTGATGGGAACCAACAGGGCAAAGCTCTTAAGATTCTGCAGGACCTGCCTGTGAAAGGTTTTAATGGCTATTAAGCAGGACTCAAAAGCATAGAACAATGTCACTGCAGCAAATGCTGATCTTTACTGTTAAATATGATTGCAGTACTGTTTTCTTGTTTTATCTCTAAGGGAGCAGATTTACTCCCTCATAGTGTATTTACTTTTAGGTTAATTTGTACCCCTTTGCTTAAATCTGATTAACAACAGGTTAATGTTGTTAGGTGGTCTGAGAAAATGCATTGGAGACCTGTAGCGTGATGCTCAGCAACTACAATTCCCATCTGCTATGGAGTAGCGGAATATAATGTCTTGAACACTGATTCCCCTATTCCTTGTACTTTTGTCCTTGGAGAACCAATTCTAGCCTCTTCTCCCCAGAGGTACAAGCTACCACTTAGTAGAGAAATGGGCTGGTGTAGCATTAATCCATATCCTCTTTTATAATAGATCAAAGACTTGTTTGGTTGGTTTTGATTTTCTTTACCAGTTGCTTAATACATTTACATACATTTTGCAGTGAAAAACTACCAATCACAGCATCACTGCACATCCCAAAAATTATTCTCCCTATTTCTCTCTGGCCACTGGAAGCATTTGTCAAATTTAACTTACTGCTTCAAGTTTTCCACCTATGTAAATGTATACAATCTGATTCTTCCTCATTCTTAAAATGGACAATAGAGTAAATTGGTGAGCTATAGAGACCTAAATTTAGATAGCTTTAAAAGAAAATAATTTTTTGACTGAGAGAGATTCCTAATGTTAGCTCATCCCAAAGAATTTCTACTTAAATTATCAGTGATTTGAATGCTATACAGGGATTTGATACCTGTACAATTGATGGAAAATTAATAATGTTTCATCTCACAAAAAAGTGGTCAAATTTCTAGTCGCAATGAGACAGTCACTTCAAACACATACAACAAAACATATACCAGTGCTAAAGGAGAATTATTCATGCTGCTCATTCTGAAAGACGAAAATGGCATCAGAATGGGCATAAACTGAGGAATGATTGTTTTTGGACAGAAAAATCAGGTTTCTAAATACCAAATTGCGAAGTTCACTGAACTTTAGGGGCAAGAACTCAGATTTATCTACAACTACACCTTGACTGGTGAAAGAGGAAGTATGACACATAGTCAAAGGCCAGAAGGAAACAAATTTGAGTGACCAAGGAAGTCCTTTCTAGTCCTGCATCTCAACATTCTTGCAACTGCATCTCTTAAAAACATTTCTGAGCTGAATACTTCCAGAGTACATCTTCATTCATAACTGATAATAAATTTCCTCCAGATGTATTCCAACAGGAAAACACTCTATGTGTGGAGAAATTTTAAAATGTGGCTTCTTTAAAGTGCCTATAAGAAAATTGAGTTCATCCGTTTTCCCCAAATGAAGTATCTGAATCTCTGACTCAGTTCTTTCCCAAATCTGTCTCCAAAACTTCAGGTCAAGCACATTCCATGTGTCCTAAATGAAGTCTGCCTGGAGTGGCCCCAAACTTTGATTTCACGAGCAGAATCCTACTGCTTTTTGCCTGAGGGAAGGATGGATTCAACAGCATAATGTCTTTTTTATCATCTCATTATTACTGCCCTACCTCTCATGCAGTTTCTGTTATCAGGAGAAAGGATCCATCCTGAAGGACAAGCACAGGAAAAAAAAAGTGGTCCAGACGAAGAAAGCAAGCAGAGGTGGCTACAGGGTGACGATGCACAGGAATTAATACCTAAAAATTAAAGGAACTATTAGTAACTGTAACAATATGAGTGACTAGAAAGAATAACCTACCTAACTCCTACCAGCACAAAGCTAGGTATGTTACATATTTCTTTAAAATTAAAAAAATTAAATTATTTTCAAGAAACACAAGCAATACCATACACTCATAACATGATACAATTTTCCATGTAAAGCCAGTACTATTATCACAGTGGTTAACTTTCATGCATCAGAGAAAATCTTTCAAACTCCATTTCACATTTTTCTTAACTGCACAAGGAGGCCTATGGGACATTCAGTCCTTGCTTATTGTAACCCTTCTACATGGGGGATTTAAATTAGTTACCAAAACCCTTTGATGAAACCAAAGAAAAAACAGTGTCTTGTTCAAAGACAGTGGGAATTTAATGCTAAATTTCCTGAATTACAGTGAATCCTCACTACTTCGTAGTTCCTCTCTCAAGGGTTCACTTCTTCGCGGGCTGTTTCCTCTGCAAGAGCAAAGCCTGTGTCATGGTGCATTTGCAACTGTGCATATACTGACAGTCATGAATATGCAAAGATAGGCAGTCACAAAAATGCAAATTAGCCCAGTCCACTGTGCTGCCACATGGACTGACAGCGTACTGCTCTGCCACGTCACGCCACACTGGACTCACATCCCATAGCGCTGAGGCATGGCTAGGAGCATCCGCCTGCACTGGGCTCACATCCCATAGTGCTTGCAGGCACAGCAACACAGCAGTGGCACAGCAGGCACCACATCTGGGGAATGGGGAGTGGTGGGGTCAGGAGCCACCAGATCTGGGGGCCAACAGGTGGCAGGGGATGAGAGGTTTAAAAGCAAAGCACTTCTGGGTGGGCAGGAGCAGACCCAATGACTCTGCACCGTGGCTCAGCTCTGCCCACACCGCTGCCTCTGCTACAAACTAATAATGAGAATTTATTAAAGAGAAATCAAAAGAGGGGAAAAGCCTCATCTCAGCACTGTTGCATTCATGAGGAAAAAAATAAAGAAAAAATCATCAATATAGTCCAGTGTGCAGTGGCATAAGTGTCACAGGCTGCTTACATCATACTGGACAGGGCAAGAGGCTTTCCTCTAGGATGTGGGGGGCAGGTGAGGTGGGCAGGGAGGAGCAGGGCTGTGAGGAAGGGAAGATAAGACAAAGAATCCTCCATTGTTTGTCCAGTAAAAGGAGAAAGCCCCTCCCCTGGCCACATACCTTGCAGGGGAGGANCAGCAACACAGCAGTGGCACAGCAGGCACCACATCTGGGGAATGGGGAGTGGTGGGGTCAGGAGCCACCAGATCTGGGGGCCAACAGGTGGCAGGGGATGAGAGGTTTAAAAGCAAAGCACTTCTGGGTGGGCAGGAGCAGACCCAATGACTCTGCACCGTGGCTCAGCTCTGCCCACACCGCTGCCTCTGCTACAAACTAATAATGAGAATTTATTAAAGAGAAATCAAAAGAGGGGAAAAGCCTCATCTCAGCACTGTTGCATTCATGAGGAAAAAAATAAAGAAAAAATCATCAATATAGTCCAGTGTGCAGTGGCATAAGTGTCACAGGCTGCTTACATCATACTGGACAGGGCAAGAGGCTTTCCTCTAGGATGTGGGGGGCAGGTGAGGTGGGCAGGGAGGAGCAGGGCTGTGAGGAAGGGAAGATAAGACAAAGAATCCNAGTTTTGTTTGCTTCTTTTAATCCAGCTCATTTGCTGCCAAGACTGATTCTCAGTGTGCCAATGTATGACATTACTGCATTCTTATTTCTGCAATTACCAAAGCTGCTTTAATGAACTTACCACTAGGCTGCTTTACAGGATGGACTGCCACGAGTCCCAAAGGCTGGTGAATGTTATAAATCATAACTGTCTGGTTTCCTCCATGCCATTTATTGGCCCGAATTACTCGATTAGTATAGCGGTCACTCCAGTACACAAAATCTTCAAAGAGAGTTAGAGCATGTGGATGTTGCAATATCTAAAAAGACAAGGTTGTTTACCCATTTAGTTCTGAAGATTTGCATATGTAAATGAAGCAATGAAGTAAGCAATGAAGTAACAACAGAGCTGAACATAATTTTATATGATTAATGAAGTAGTTTTGTCTAAAAATATGTTTTGCTGCAAAAGAATGTGAAATATCATCTATTGTCTGAAAAAAAACCCCACGTATTAATTATGGGGGAAATGTAAATTTTTTTTTAATGAGGAATTAACAAAGCAGTCTAACTAAAGGGCAGAACACAGGGAACCAACAGATAAAGACCTAATTGTAGGCTTTCAAGAGCACAATAGGAAATGTCTAGTGAGACTTACAGACCTGTCAAGAACTTGCATCCTTGATGAGTTCCAAAAAAATTTACCAGGTCAAAGAAAGTGCATCTAAATTTCAGATAATTAGGAATGGAAAGACTGCTTTGGCTCCTACAGCACACAAATTGTCTTTCAGCCAAAAGTAAAAGCCCCAAGAGTCAAGTCTTGAAAAATATTCATGTGGTTATTTATGCAAGTTTCTGTGTACCAGCTGAACATCTGAACTACTGTGCTGCTACAGACAGTGCTACAAACTGCCAGCAGCACCTCATTGGGAGACAGCCTGTAAGATGAATGGTCTTCATGAAGTTGATGCACACAGCAAGTCCTGACAGCACAAAACCTTTCACTGCTGTCAAGAGCAGCAACAATAATCACTCATAAAAAGTGACCAGGAAAAGGTCGTCCAGACTTTTTGTACTACATTTGCCTACAGCTAACACACCACCTAGTAGCAGCAGCAGTGTCAAATGTCACCTTCAGACTTCACTCATGCAAACAGAACAGACAAAAATTATCTAAAGCACTAAGTCTACGCACAGCTCCAGGTTCTGCTGAAGATCTCTTGAGAGACAGAATAGGATGTGCAATTCCTCTTTTTCCAGCATCAGGAAGCAGCTAAAATACTTCACATCTGCTTCACCCAAGTATTTTGAAGAAAAATACAAGCAAGTCTACAACAGTGAAAATACATTTTTAAGTACTATCAGCAAGGACATGGGAAAACATCAGTTTCTTATTAATGTCTTACCAGATCGCTTGCAACCACCTGTCGCCTGTTGTTTCCATTGTAATCACAAAAATCAATATAATCAAGATAAGCATCAGCAAAATAGAGAAGCTTATTTGGGTAATCAATGGAAAGCCCATTGGGCCAGTAGATTTTATTATTAATAATAACTGTGCGCATTTTGCCATCCATGCTGGCTTTTTCAATCCGAGGGTTTTGGCCCCAGTCAGTCCAGAACATTACATGAGCACTGAAAAAAATAAGGTGTGGTTACCAATCTGGGAAAAAACCTAGTTGCAAATTGAGAAACATTACATGAAAACTCACTAGAGAAAAAACAGAAACAACCTTTTTAAAAACGGTCCTACACGATACTAACATTATTCGTTTCAGCAATATGCTTACTTAAGATATTACCATAATTTGTTTTTACAATTCTTTTAAAATTTCTACTGCTGTTTCCATTTGTCAGTAATAGCAGTATATAGAAGTTACTAGTGTCACTGTTTTTCAGTGTTGATTATAGTAATCTGGTTCTCCAGTTACTACATAAAATTTTGATGCAAGTTTGTGCTTTTCTAGGCATGCATTGATAATGATAAGAGCACTAAAACTGAAGAGCCCCACGTGACTGGCAGTAAACAGAGTTCAAGGCATTGAAGAACTCAAAAAAAGGTTGAAGTTTGTGCATGGACAGTTCAGATCCTCATATTTCATTGACTCTATGCTACCATCTGTCTGAAATGGGAAGGTGCTTTTGTGATAACATTAATGCAGTACAGGTAATTATTTTAGACTTGGGGCTATGAAGGGAAGCCTAAGATTAAATCACACAAAAGTTTGCAGTATAACACTAACTGAAATGATACGTCATAATTCTGAATTAATACTTCTAACTATGAGGAAAATGTAGGAAAACATTTATAGTAAAAAAGCCACCTTGTCACAGTGAAACAAAGCAACAGATCACCAATAATTAAATTTTCTCTTCCACTTGTCATTTACAATTACAATACAATTTGGGCAGATCTCAAATTTTAATAGGTACATCATAATATACTAATCTTTTCAAAACAAAACATAAAAAAGTCTTACTCAGTTCTGGGATCTAACACTAGTCCCCTTGGGTTTGTTATATTTTCACTAATCAGCACAGTCCTGTGGCTCCCATCCATTTTAGAGACTTCAATGGTTTCCAGAACAAAGTCTGTCCAGTAAAGGTTTCGACCTATCCAATCTACCGCTATACTTTCAGTCACGGTGACACCACTGTCAAACACCTGTTTAATAACAACAAAAAAAAAAGGAGATGTGGGAGGAAGAAGAAAAAAAAATGTATATCAAATTTTTACCCTTTACATTTCTGCAGATATGGAAAATGGGGAACCACATCTCCAACATTTTCTGGGTCTATTATGCAGATTGAGTCATGATATATGTATTCAAAGTGCTGGTAAGGCATAAACCCATATAATCCTACTAACTTCAGTAGGTCTATTGAAGAAGTTAGCACTTACTATACAACTACAACTACATGAAAGGAGATTGTAGTCAGGCAGGGGTCCATTTCTTCTCTCAGGTAACCAGTGACAGAACAAGAGGACACAGTCTTAAGCTCAGGGGAGGTTTAGGCTCGATATTAGGAAGAAATTCGTTACTGAAAGGGTGATGTGCCATTGGAATGGGCTGACCGGAGAGGTGGAGGAGTCACCATCCCTGGAGGTGTTTAGGGTAGGCTGGATGAGATACTTGGTTTAGATGATGGGTTGGTGTTGGATTATAGGTTGGACTTGATGATCTCAGAGGTCTTTCCCAATCTTGCTAATACTGTGATATTGTAATAGGAAAACCAGCTTATAGTTCAGTTTTGAAAAAGGGCTTCTTGAAAGCATTCAGTATTCTTTTTTCAAATAGCTATGCAAAATGTTGGCTTAACATCTACAAAGTTGTTTCACTTTGTCTGTGCTATCCTTCTTCTTACTATGTTTGTATTTCCCTCTTCCTTTTTAACTCAAGACAGTGTCTTCATTGTCTCTCCACAAAAGACAAGAAAAACTCAGCAAAACTTACTATTTTTCGATCAGTCCCATTTTGATAAGCACTCCAAATTTTATCCTGTGTTGTATCAGACCAAAATATACGATCTGTGACTGAATCAAAATCAATAGCCACAATATTCCTCCCATCCCGAACAAGAGAATAAATGCTGTGTGACTGAGAAGTGATGTTATCCACAACGATTTGGTTACGACTTGCCACCAGCAAAAGAAGATTCCCAGACTCTGTCAAAGGAATAGACATTAAAATTAACCAATAACCTATTCAACAATAGTTCTGTGAGAAAAAGAAACACTGAGTAATTTAACATGATTTTATAGCATGAAAGCTACTGCATCTTGATATACACATTGAAAGGACAAGTTCAAATGCTCTTTTTTCCACCCTTTAGACCTGCATGGGAACAATGGAGGAGAAATAAATTACAGGAAAGCCACAGAACACTGTGGTTAAGCTGCTGTGCAGCAGCTTACACTGATAAGATACTGAAAAGCAACTGAGGAGTAGCAGCCAAAAAGACAGCAAACTACAAGAAACTCCTTATTAGGAAGGACGACACTTATATGCAGGTAAAATGCAAGTATGTTTCACAACCTGAGTATATTCCTGAAAAAAGCCTGTGGTAATAAATTCCACTGGGTCTATGGCTCCTCCATCCTGCCATTATACTATATAAGAAATAGAGAAGAACTGGCAAACAGGCTGTATCAGTGATGTTTGCTCCTTAGAAATGAGCAAAGTACAGTGTAGGCACCAGCTAACTCTTGTAAAAGTCTGGAATTGAACACTGAACTTTATCAAGAGCAAATTTTAACCTATGTCTTCAGGTGTCTGACATGGCTTTTCTGAAGAAAAAGAAAGTGTTCATTTATATACGTACGTATATTAGTTCAAGGAAATAATAGCTTCCAATTAACCCTTCAGCTGACAGCTTTAATACTCAAGGTCTACAACTCTAAGTGGCTATTTAGAGCAGCTCTTTTTAAAGAGAACAGTATTAAAATGGCAAAGCTGGACAGTTTCCAGACACTGTTGTCATTCTTTAGATTGATTTCAATGTTCCTCACCTGCTGCTTTACAAGTCCTCCCATTGGTTTCTAGAATGTATCCTTCATCACAGTAACACCTAAAAGACCCTCTCTCATTGTAACAATGCTGACTACAAAAGCCTGGAGGGTCACATTCATCAATATCTTTGCAGGTCTTGGAGTCATTCGCAAGTTGGTATCCAACAGGACAGGTACACTGAGCTCCAAAGGGTCCTTGAATACATTCATGGGTGCAGCCAGCATTATTGTCAGAGCAGCTCTCCTGATCTGAAATTTGGTTGGGGAACAAAATAAGCAAATAGTCAACAAATGCTTCTTATGCTAAATTTAATGCTTTAAAATTGTATCACCAACCTAACACTGTTGCTAAAAGACGACTGCACGCAAAATGTAACACACACAATGAACATAAAGGCAGGTAACAACATAGCACGTACAACCAAGTCTCACCAAACAAATGCTAAACAGAGGGCTGTCCAAGAATTTATAAGATTTTTCAAAACCAGCTAGAAATATGCAAAAATTTACTGTACCCTTCCAAACCTAAAATTATAAAAACAAATAATAATTTAAAATCGCTTATAATCATACCTGGTTGGGGCTCATCTGAGAATGTGTATTGATTAAGGAGAAGGAAGAAAGAAGGAAAGAAAGAAAAAGATTATGTTTAAATCAATTAATAATCAATATAAATACAAATTCTGGCTACACATGAGCTTCTTTTTCATGATTCTTGAAGTTAGCAATTTGAAAGAGAATATTAAGGACTGAAACACACTTCATCTGCATTTAAAGCATACTATGCTTTAGTGAATGTGTTCAGGAACACAGAGCTCATTCCCATGCAGTTATATAAAAACCTATATTTAATAAAGTCAGTGAAAGTCACATTGGAATTCAGAGCACAAGAGTGGACATAGCTAATGAATTTATCAGTCACCATTGTAGTCTCCTTTCACTGCAAGGAAGTTTCACTTGGTAATTTGAAATCTAATTACAGCATGCTTTCATTTCTGATAGAAACATTACAACACTAAATATAGCATGCTGAATATTCCATTTCTTTCTGAAGCCATAACACATAGTAGACTATAGTAGATGCTTGAACAATAACTTACTGCACAATGGGGATTCATCAGCTCCATTAGGACAATCAGCAGAATTATCACATACTTTGCTCAGATTCACACAGATACTGTGACCTGGACATTGCCACTGCCAGCTGGGGCACCGGAAAGGTTGAGTAGGACAGTCTCTCTCGTCGCTCATATCCCTGCAGTCATTATCACCGTCACAGATCCACGCTCGATAGACACAGTTGCCGTTGTCACAACGGAAAAGAGATGGAGGACATGTTCTGGCAGGACACCTATGATGTTCATCTGATCCATCTGCACAATCAGGATGCCCATCACATTCCCAGTTATCAGGAATACAATTGCCATCTGATTGACATTGGAATTCATTCTGGTGGCACATTCCTGGTGGTCTTGTAGCTAAAACAGACATTCAAAAGTTCAGAAGATGTTTCAATTTTTGACAGAGAAGAAAACCCACTGTGTTCAGTTCATTTTTTATATAACTAATTACAGTGCTGTTAAGAACGAAGTTCCTTTTAGTTCAGCCTGTAGAATCACAGTCAATCAAGCTACATGACATTTCAAAGTAAGATCAATTTAGCTCCAACTTTATAATGTGGTAAACATGGCAATTCAATTACTGTTATATTTTGAACCAGCACATATGTACTCTGACAGAGAGCATGTTTATATCAGGTATTAGAAATAAATTCTTTACTGGAAGGGTGGTGACGCACTGCAATAGGTTGCCCAGAGAAGCTGTGGATGCTGCACATCCGGACATCTGGAAGTGTTCAAGGCCAGGCTGAAAGAGGCTAATGAAAAGCATTCCTGCCCACAGAAAGGGAGTTGGAACTAGATGATCTTTAAGGTCCCTTCCTACCTAAGCTATTCTCAAGTTCTGCGATACTCTTGAGCTGGAAACTACTGTGTTTGAATTTCTGCTCCAGAAAATAATTTATAGATGAGTTTCCCTAAAAAGAATATTGAGGTTTTGAGGACATTATCTGATATAGAAGATAAAGAAAATTTCCAGAAACATACCTAGTAACTGAAATCTTTCTTTCAGCATCAATATACTTACGGCAATCAGTCTCATCTGAGTGATCATTACAGTCAAAAACACCATCACACTGATAGTAGGTGCTGATACACTGGTCTCCACTTAGACATTTAAACTCTGTGGCACTGCAGTTGTATACTACAAAATCAAAGAATATTGATGTTATTTATTTATTTTACAGAGCTAGACTGCACTGAATTTACCTATAGCTGCCCAAGTCTGATATGGTATCAGTTCCACTGAAGACCATATTTCCCTGGGACACAGAAAATGCAGGGACTTTGGTATCTACAGAAAAACAGAAGAAACAGATTTCAGCCCTCCACTAACAACCTAGAGATCAAAGGGGTTACTAAAATGCTAAAACAAGCACATCCCACAGGGTTATTTTATGGATAGCTTTTTTATGAATTCTGCTATCTTGGAGCTGGTAATATGAGGTCACCAGAGTCCTCTGGGGGCAGGAATGAGAAAATAATAAAGAGGCATTCAACAAAGAAAGTTACACTTACTGCAGTCGTGCTCATCAGCGCCATCTATACAATCTTTGTCTCCATCACAGACATAGAAAGGGTCAATACAGCGATGGTCTGGACACTGAAATTGCCTGGGTTCACAAGTACCTGTGAAATCTATTGAGAATGACAATAAAAGCAGATGTGTTTCATTTCTCTTTTTAGATCAGCATAATACTGAGACAGCAGAAAAATTATCACTTGCAACTTGCAGCACATAATGCAGCAACGAACAACTACGTATATAAATTTCAAGCACTAGTACATTAATACAAGCTTTAGCTGCTTGTTGCTGCAAATTAAGAGTAGATGACGTTATGTAGTACCATGATTAAGACCTTTTGTTTTAATTGTTTTTCTGCATGCTACTTGGCTCTGGTAGTTCAAATTATATGAGGTTTTTTATATCTTATTCACTAAAAAACATTAGTCTAACTTACATATTAGTTCTTTCTTTTCAATTTCATTTACCATCCTTACACCAACACAGATATCTATGTAGATCCACACAGTTGTTTCTAAAACCACAGACAGTCATGATACTCACTGCAGTTTTTTTCATCTGAGCCATCACCACAGTCGTTATCAGTATCACATAGCCAGATTCTTGGAATACATCTTCTATTATCACAGGTGAACTGGGTTACAGGGCATGAAGAGGGTCCTTGTGTAGGACAATGCAATTCATCACTGCCATCGAAACAGTCATTATGTTTATCGCAATGCCAACGACCTGGAATACACTGTCCACTGGCACAGGTAAAAGCTGATGAAGCACAAGTATTGTCTAAATAATAAATAAAAAAAAAAAAAATTAGGAAGATGCTTCTATAAAGATCTCCAAAGCTTGCCCTCCCTGCCAGAGCAATCAGTACATTGAGTATACTTACGGAATGTCTAAAACGTGCATCAAATTCTAAAATGCACTGCGCTTAGAATTACAATGTCTCTTATGCAACATGCTGCAGAACTGAACAGAATACTTACTAACTTTTTTTAAACTGCAAGAAGCAATTAAAAAAATAAACTCTTAAGTACCTCAAAACAACCTACAGGACAAGAGAAGTAACTTCTTTGAATAGCCATTTGCTTTATACAGTCTCGCCTCCACATTCACAGGTTACGAGTCACGTGGGGGTCTTGCGAATCACCCAATCTACAAGCATGAATATGCACATAGGCCACACTCATCTCCCTGCCCCCCACCACCCCGGAGCACTGGGGAGCATTTTCAGCAACTCTCACAGCACAGGGGAGCCAAGGGAAGCATTTCTGAGCCCTCTCCAACTGGGGAGACCCCTGAAGAATCCCTGGTCTTCCCTTCAGCCACACTGCTGCTTTCACCACCACCAGCTTGCTGCCGCTGTGCATGATTGCATTGCCGCCACGGTGAGGAAGCTTGCCCCGGGGCTGTGGTGGGGCAGGGGCTCAGCAGTCCCCCCTTGCAGTCTGCAGGCACTTCCCAGAAAGGTGCTGGTGGACACAAACAGTTGAGAGCACCTCACGCCAGGACACCCAGGGGGAGAAGCGTCAGGACACCCTGCTTCTGGCACGGGCGGCACGGCAGGAGTATACACCACGTGTTACAAACCTTCCCCACCACATAACCTCTGCCACACTCACAAGAGAGCAAACTGTGGCTGTGCCCAGCAAGCAAGGGGCACCACCTACTCCCACCCCGCAGGGGCGTGCTCCACCAATGGCCAATTCGCTGAGAAATATTCTGCGAATCTGTGAAGACGCGAATCAACAGACGCAAACATGCGAGGTATTCTTGTGCTTTCCTTTTCCCCAAAAGACATTCTAGTTATTCTAAATAGCTTGCTAATAAAAAAGAGTTTATACAGTCATGCTAGCCAGTCCTGTGCGTTAAGGAGCACATCTTATAAATGTGCTTGTTTGTGATTTAAAAGAATTAATGCTGAAGAAGCACCAGATATGTCAAAAGATTCTTAAATATCTTTAGTACCTTATCCTCTCTTCAAAGTCTTATCAACTCTAGTCATCCCACTACTATCCCAATTTATTTGATTAACAAAATATTTTGTGAGACATTTTAAAGCAAAATCATGAAATGAACCAATGTGCATTTAATTCACATCACTGTAAAAATTCATTTGTGACAAATAGTTCAGCAGTGCCTAAATACAATGAAAAACAAAATTTCTATTCAGATGTTAAGTAAAATAAAAAGTGCTGCAGTAATCTTAGAGGAAGGTTAGGCAATTCATATCATTTTGTTATTTTAATTATGGTGCTATTTTTTAAGTCACTCCATCTTCTTAACATAGTTTGTTCTTCCCTAGGCATCAAATAAGACAAGCAGGTGATATTTCAATATCTTTAGAAATTTACAGAAAACTAAGACTAAAGACAATTTTTGTCTTCAGAAGATAAACTTTTGTTATTCGTAATTGAATTTTGAGAACTAGTGAGATATGAATATTTTCATGCATTGTTAAGGTTAGCATTGAATCCTGTATTACTGTGATATAATTACCAAAGTAACTAATTATTCCAAATAATTTCCAATGTAACTAATCTCTCAGGTAGATTTCAGGATTTATGCACAGATGCAACTCTTGAGGTTTCTTCCAATGAAGCCATACTGACTCATTAAACTTCCTGAAATGCAAACAATTAATATTAACTGTGTATCACAGGAATTACTTACTTAAGGAGCCACAGTTTTGTTCATCACTGTTATCATGGCAATCATCAACACCATCACACTGATAGTATCGAGGCACACATCTTCCATTACCACAGGAAAATGAATAGGAGCCACACTGCAAAGTGGGTGGCTCATTGGATGGGTCTTCAACACACGTCAGCTGATTTGAAGCCAGTTTCATGCCATAGGGGCAACCACAAACTCTCTGAAAATTTGGTACTGGGAAGCAGAAATGGCTGCAGTCTCCATTGGGATTTGTTCCTCTATTACAGTAGTTAGAGCCTTTAAAAGTGATAGAGAAGATCAATGTACACACTGCTGATAACAGCTTGGGAACTATTAAAAGGGCATAGTACAATGAGCCCCTGGTTTTTGCAGGTCTATGACTCCATGTTGGAGTCATGAAGTCCATGATTCATGAAGATGGTGAACTCATGAATATGCAATTAAGCCCTGCCCATCACCTCACCTCCCTCAGTTCTGGAGCACAGTGCGGCCTTCCTGGGACCGCCTCATGCCCTGCACTGGCTAAAGGAGACCAAAGGGAATGGCACCTGTGTGTCCATGCTGGCACTTATCAGTGTGTGTGTGTGTGTGTGTTTAAAGCCAACTCAGTTGTGTATAAACATGGTGCGTGAGCTGGGTTTGCCATGGCAGTAGGGGCCACCACAGAGTGGGATGGGATGGGACCAGGACCAGCACAGGATGCCCCCACCGTCGTGGCCAGGCCACACTCCTCCCAGCTCCTTTCCTGGCTCACTCCCCTTGCCACTCCCGCTGGCCACCAGGCAGGCTTATTTACGTATTCATGAGCTCATTTACATGAGCTGCAGATAACCGGGGTTTAGTGTAACTGTAAAAAAAGACGCTGCAGCAAATCCTGGTTTTGCATACACAACAAAATAGGGTCAAGTTCACGGACAGTAACAGCAATAGTAACAAATTACAAATGTCACATTTCAGATTCTTCATTGACACAAATGTTTATGGAAGCCAAGAACATGCTATTAAATTTCATCCAACTTTCTGACAATTTTCAGCAACTGTCTGGCAACTAGCATACCACAAATGAGAAGCTTTGTCTGACCAAGGCCGGGAGATCTGATCCAATCTTCAAATACCAAAGAGACAGTGAGCCTTAGCATACTGTTTGATCATGTCTTTGATGACTGCATTGTGTGTTTTACTACGTTAACTACAATACAAAATCCATGGTTTAGATCATAAAAATGCATGAAATTCATGAGTGAAAATAAGAAAAAATTAGATGTTCATGTATTTAATTACTTGAAGAATAATTGCTTGAAGAATAGTAATCTGATTATTAAACATTTATCCAATTACTCAAAATAAATAGTTGCATTTAATTACAACTTCTACCAGGAAAATAAAAAGCTGCAATTGGTGATACAGTTACACAAAACACAACACAACCATATTTTTGTTTTATAAGGTTATTAAACAAAGTCACAGAAGCAGTGGGGGTCACAAAAGTGAAATATGCATGTGTAAGTGACTTTTGTCTCTTATTCCCTATGTCACATCTTTCATCTGTACAACAAAACAGCTCACCTATTTGGGAATGAGCATCATATGCTTTAACATGCATAATGTTACTAATGCCCCTCCTAATAACAGTCATTTCTCCTCCATCAGACTTCCTCACTCGAACTATTCCACCAAGTCTCCAATCAGTGAAATAGGCATAACCTGTTTTGAAAAATGTTCAACATATTAGAGAGCAATATAACATAAAAGATCAAGCATAACGGAAAAGAAAAAAAAAAAACTGGAAGATTTTTCATGTAAGTTTAACCACTTTTCAGAACTATTCCACAAAAAAGACAAAAAGACTTTCATCACTCTAATACAGTCAAAGTGAGCCCTTCAGTCAAAGGCAGATATATTAACTTAGAAAAAACAAACCTTCTCAGATTTCATGGCAATTGAAATACACCAAACTCAAATGACATTTCAAATTCCAAAACAGTTTTAAAAGCCATTGATTAAGACTACTTTCCAGAAAACTTCAGAGTGTTTTTTAATATATTTTTATACACAATAAAAGATATCATATAGTGACATCTTTCTTCGCAAACAGCATAAACCTAGTGATAAACTCTACACATAGTTATTAAAATCCTGAAATTGTTGACCATCTCTAGGGTGGTGATTTACTTTGTCCAGCATGAATAGCCCATCTTGGAAGATATAAATAGCAGAGCATATCTGATTTGCTGCCCTTAATGAATTAAATGACCTGCCTCCAATTATTTCTACACAAACA
The DNA here is from genome assembly GCA_013390025.1 of Pitta sordida. Lineage (NCBI taxonomy): Eukaryota > Metazoa > Chordata > Aves > Passeriformes > Pittidae > Pitta > Pitta sordida. The sequence goes on from WEKX01002341.1 coordinate 58,418, forward strand.
TACATAAAAGCAGTCCTATGAGCAAGAAGTACTAAATAAATATTTTTAACAGAAACTTCCAACTGTGCTTTTTTAGGAAAACTAGTATGTATTACAAAAGCTATGCTATTTTATCCCACATACTCACATATCACCATATGAAAAAAAAATGTGATAATAATAGATTGTATTTTTCGATGCCAGACTTACCTCCAAAAATAGTAAGGCCAAATGGATGAGTCATCTGAGTAATATGTTCAAGAGTCCGCCTGTCCAGCCCATCAAAGGTACTATGCTCAATTTTATCAAAAAAGGCATCGACCCAGTACAGCCTTAAAGAACTAGAAACAATGAAAATGTCATATCTCTTCAAATGGCATTATATTTATTAGAAAGCACTAACATTTTCTCAGATAATAATATTAAACCTGACAAGAAGCTATTGGGGTGTGTGGGGAAGGATTCTGAGAAAACAGTACCATGGAAAAGACCATGAAGATCATCAAGTCCAGCCTATAATCCAACTAAAACCTAATAGCTATAACATTTATATCATGACCTTCAACACCTACAGGGACAGCAATTCAACCAACTCCACGGGCAAAGCATGCCAATGCTGGATCACTCTTTCACTGAAAAACTTCTTCCTAATGTCAAGTCTAAACCTCCCTTGTTGGAGCTTAAGACCATGACCTCTTGTCCTATCTCCAATGGCCAGAGAGAAAAGACCAACTCCTGCCTGTCTACAAGCTCCTTTTAGGTAGTTATAGACAGTGACAAGCTAACCCCTGAGCCTTCTCTTTTCCAGACTAAACAGGCTGAGCGCCCTAAGCTGCTCCTCATAGGGCTTATCTTCCAGCCTCTTTATCATCCTTGTTGCCCTTATCTGAACTCGTTCCAGCACCTCAACATCTTTCTTAAATTGAGGGGCCCAGAACTGGACACAATACTTAAGATGCGGTCTAACCAGTGCCAGGTACAGGGGAAGGATAACTTCCCATGCCCTGCTGGCCACACCATTCTTGAAGCAGGCCAGGATGCCACTGGCCCTCTTAGCTACCTGGGCACACTGCTGGCTCTTACATTTTAAGACTTCTCAATCAACTGAAATATAAGGCCTTCAATACAAAAGTGTCAGTGCATGCAATCTGACACAATTCCTTTATTTTTAATCCCTAACAATTTAAAGGAAGAAACATGTTAGCTCAAAAAGCTTCTCTGTCTTCTGTATTGTTCTTACCTCCAGTCAATGGCTAGGCCATTAGGCCAGCCTAGTGTTGTGTTCACAATTGGCAAAGCATGGGATCCATCACTCCAGGCCCTCATGATTTTTGCAGGACGGAACCAATCTGTCCAGAATATATACCTGAAGGGACGAATGTCAGAAGACACGTATAACAAATGACATAATATGATCAAACAGAGCAAATATGTGAACAGCATTAACCTTCTTCTTTGTACCACATTCTTCACATACCTAAAAAACCCACAATTATATGTTGACCATTTCCCTCTCCTCAATTGGCAGCAGTACCAACAGTCAATATTTATCTTCTACACAACTTCCAGAATCTTTGGAAGCGGTTTGTCCCTTTAGATATCAACTATCCATAACTTAGTTAAAATTGTTACAGTTCTCATTTAAGTACTGACAGGACAAAATCATCAAGCAAAAATGCATCTTCCAGATAAAACTGATAAGTAAGCATGAATATTACGAAGAATTTTCTCTTCATCCATATGACATACAGCCAGATAGTCGAGACTAGTATTGAACAACTTTACAAAGCGGTAAACAAAAAATGCCAAGTATCCAAGGATTGAAGTTCAACATTGTTCTTAGGAGATTACTTGAAGTTCAACATTGTTCTTAGGAGATTACTTCCGAAATAGTGTACTTGGTTACTCACAAAAAATCAATATCCAAAAATTAAGAAATTCAGTAGTATGGCAATAGAAAGCCAAACTATGCTGTGAAAGAGTCACTCTTTTGGCACTGGCAGATAACACAGCGAATTTGAAGGTAAGCAGTTCCAGCAAAGAAAAGCAGGGCTTCATTTTGTGTGCGGAATCACATATTGAAATGTCTGTATTAAATACGCCCAATAATATCTAATAATGTTTCAAATAAAGAAATAACCAATATTAGCACTCTGGGAATTGAAAGTATATTAAAAATAATGTAGAAAAATTTATCTTTCAACTATGAGAAATAGCTTTCTAATCCAAGTGATACAAATAAACAAAGTTCTTTTGCCTGTTTATCAATTAATAGAAGAAAAAGTGGGGGAAATGGTGCTTTCAAAGAGAAGTCTCTTGAGGGTTTCTGTCCTATGGAATCTGTCTTGCCTTACCCTTTCCCCTGGGTGCTGAATCACAAGCTAGGATAAAACAAACAAAATAGAGACAACTGAAAAGAAATAGTATTTTGAAAGGAACAGAAATCCAGACAGATGTAATCTCACCAATTCTGCTTAAACCATGCATTTGTACATATTGCTTAAAATGAGAACCAAATCTAAACTTACCCAATAACAGGATGAACTACTATTGATCGAGGATTATTTAAATTCTGAACAATAGCTCTCCTAGATTTATCTGCCAGCCTCATCACACTAATGCTCCTGTATCGAGGGTCTGTCCAGTACAGATTCTTCGAGATCCAGTCAAAGGCCAAATCTTCAACACTTTCCACCCTATTAGCAGTCAAGATCTCTCTTCCTAGAATTTTTAACACAAATAATGATTGTAAATGTTTAGGAACAGAAGGAATAACATTAATACAGTATTCTATTAACAAAACTTGGGGCTTCTTTTTCTAAAACTGCTGCCACTGTGCTGCTCAACCTAAAGATCAATAACAAAGGGTAGGGAGGAGTGCCCTTTGCTCTGGACAAAGAAGGTGTGTGGTCAGGAGCAATGCAAGAGGGGAAATGCAGACCAGCCACAGATGAAAGAAAAATCTGTCACTAAGTTTACACTGAGAGGAGGTTTATGAATGAAGGTCAGTAAGGTCAATGCAGTAAAGACAACTTGCGTAATAGCCAGACTTTACCTACTCTTTGCATAGTAATGCGAAGGTCAGCAGCAGTCTACCATTAACCTGACCCAAGGTAGCAAGCAAGCTCAGAAGACTATATGTTGATTTTATATGTATCTGATCATTCTTATAAATTGGAGATAAACATGCTTTACACTAGTACAAATAAGACTTCCAAAAATCTCACAAACAAATTTTATTTTTCTGTTATTACAAATCATAACAACCATCCTGCACTCCAAACAGGGAAATGAAAACACAAAGTAAGTTTCCTACTACTGAAAGGCATACTTGTCTGCATAAACAGACTGGTGAGGGCAAAAATTAGTTGTGAGAAGTGCTACAAATAGTCAATTCCAAAACACATTCAGCAAGTTTGTCAAAGAACAGGAGACTTCTACGAACTTAATATGAGTTGAACACACATTTTTGAGAAACACTTTCCAGGTTACTAGGGTGACACTGAGATTTAACTCACAATGTAATTTTTCATGCTTCTTTTTAGAAAAATATATATTCTCCTCTTTCTACCACAATTACTCTACAATTGCCAAGCACATTTCTCACCTGTACCATCAGTTTTCTGTTTATAGATCATGTCTTTAGTTGTGTCTGAAAAAAAGATGGTGTCCTCTTGAGCAAAGAAGTCAATTCCAACAAAGTACGAAGGGCTCCCTGTAACAGGTATGATCACATCCTCTTGGGTGGAGAGATTGAACGGGATCCCCCTCACTGACATCTGGGATGAAAACAGCAGAAACTGCTGCACAGCTGCAAAAGAAAAGATCAGACACAGTCTATTTATCCTTGAGGAGAGACACCCGAGCATTAAGTAAAGCTTTATTTCCCTCTGTCAACACTAAAAGCCCAGAAGTAGAAAAAAGAAAAAGCAGAGAATATGGATTAAAATACTCACAGACCTAAAAATTGAAGACAAACACAACCCAACCGAGAATATCAGATGATGTGCATTGTTACTCAGGTCCTAACACACTTTTACAGCAAACATTTGTGGAGCCACCATATAAACATTTATCTGGAGTAGCCAGATAAATGTATGGTCCAGTAGTAAAGCTATAGATAACATATCTGGCTTAATTTGGCAGTAGTCAGTCAAAGTAAACCCCCATCAGCGACAATGCTGCACTCCAAGAAGAAGCAGCAGATGGCTGATGGATACCCCACAGCTCCAAAACTGAATCTCTTATTCTTGTCATGTATATTCAAAGGGAGAAGATGACTTTCATCTGCATATGGCTGCACAGGAAAGCAGGCTTTGAACATATGTTCAAAACAATGCAAAAGCTACATATTAACAAGCCTGTATGCTTGACTTCAGGATTAAGACCTTACTCATACAGTTGTCTACATGTATTCCATATCTAACTCTCTTAAAAGGCTTTTTTTCTTCTTCTTCGTTTGTTTGTTTGTTTTTTTTTTGAGGCATTGAGCAGCAGAAAGGAGCTGCCTTCTTTTGGGAGGCTTGAAATCAACATCAGCAGAAATTATTACATTTAAGCTGTTGTGGTGAAAAACCATGAAGCACACTGAATCCACAAAGCTATCCAAGAAAAGAAGGATGTTCTAGACACAACTCTAGAGCTAATGGCATAGCACTATTTCCAACAACTTTAAGTCATTTTCTTACCGACACAGTGTCGTCCATCTACATGTAGATCAAAGCCCAGAACACACCTACAGCGATAACCTAGTCCATCATTATCTGTTTTGTGGCTGAGAACGCAGATCTGTTCACATCCCCCATTATTACTCCCACAAGGATTTCTTACTGGAAAACAACACAGATAGGATTGTAAATTTCTGTATTAACCAAATTACACCATTATCTTGATTTTTTAGGCTTTTTTTTCAACATCTACAATAAATATGGAAACCATACCCCACCAGTTCTACCCTGGAATGCATTGAAATCACATCAGAGCTGACCATCATTCAGCTCTGCACAGAGACACTCAACACACAGCATTGACATAATTTGGCATATAGTTTCTGCATTTTTATATATTTCTGCAGAATTATATCTCACAGAATTCCTTGAATACTGATAGCCTTTCCCACTGCATTCATTGCAATGTTGAGGAATAAGGTCCCAAACACCAGTATTTCTCAAGCAGCAAGTTTGACGCTACCAAATATCAGTATATTTATAAAGTTCCCTCTCTTCATAAATGTTTAATTTGACAGTTCATTATCTACAAGACCTGGATGAAACCATGTGTGATAAAAATCAGTCCAGTTTTATAATACAAATTTCTGTATCATACTTAGCAGGTTTTTATAGCAAAATAATAGTCTCTCATAATTTTTACCAACTTTTGGTAACATAGTTCCTAAATCTCCCTTCCAAATCTGCTTGTGGTCTTACCAAATGGCTGCCTGGCAGCATGGTAAACTGTCACTCCATAAGGTCTCAGTGAAGACTGGTAGATTACTTGAGGGTTAGATTCGGAAAACTTGTTAGCTTTCACCACTGCCATTTTGGTCCAATCAGTGAAATAAACATTGTGTTCAAATAAAGTGATTCCATATGGATGAGGAATCAGTGAGCCTCCATGAGCTACTGTTCTCCTGTTATAAAGATGATTTTTAAATTATTTATAAAATATTATCTAGAAAATAGCATTATTAACACAAGAAAGAATACAACAGTTTTAATGCATTCACTGGTTTTGCTTCAACAGAGAAGCTACCAAAGCACAAATAAGACCAAATGAATTAAAAAATTGAAGATAAGCATACAGGATTCATAAAGGATACAGCAGTGACAATAGATCAAAAGTGTTAGCAAATTGTAAAAAAATAGTAATAACAATAGAAAATTAGAGAAAGAGGCCAAACAGAGGAAACCAAAGACATCGGTAGCAATTTGAAATATCCAAGAAACCTTGAATGTACAAAATTTATGCCTGTGACAGCCACTGGTCAAAAATAAAATCTTATGCGGCCAATAAAACACCCTAAGCAAGCAACTAAAATCAACAAGAACAACAAAAACCGCAAACAAAACAACTTTCTTTGGATTGAATTGCACACCCATGCAAAACGAATGCTAAAAAACTGCATTTATTCTATGAAAGATAATGTGACAATATTCCTCTGGATAAATATTAGGAGATAAAAACAGACGTGCAAATCCTCACGCAATACAAAAAAAAAAAAGATACCACAATATTACTTTCATGGAGTTATGAAGGAAGGCCTATGAAAGCACACTAACTCTACAGCACTACTCCAATAGTTTCCTAAGTGATTTAGGTTCATGGTGTAGGTATGCAAGATGTGACAGTAAGCCCTATTTTAACATTTTTCACAGATTATGCCATTGCCTTTTGCTCAAATGCACAACACCTACATAATTTTTGGTATTGCTGTCAAATGACCAGAGGACCGATTTCCAAGTCAATACATAGAAAGTATGCTAAAGAGGACATACACTTTCTTCTGGATGAGTACCTGACACTGATCATAGATGCAGTGGTAAGCAGGCTTCTAAACATTATTCTCTAAGACACAGTCCCATAGAAATCCAAGGACTCTCTACTTGCATGCTGTGATTTCATCTCCCCAGCAGCACAATAGGGCAAATGATGACTTAATTTTTGACAGCAAAGACTTATAAAATGTAAGAAGAGCATTTAATACTCATCACACAAATTGGTGTTTTGGAGTGGAATATTTCATATAAACTCATTCACTAAAAAATGCAAAGAAATTACGATGTAAGACAATATAATTGAAAAATAATAAAAACCAAGGCTCTAGAAATGTCTACTGCAGTGGTGGATTTTAAAAATATACGTTATAAAATAAGAGTAAAGGGTACTGGAGGTAGAAAAAGGGCAAAGGATGATTAATTAAGGACTGTCTAGTCCTTAATTAGTAACACCATAGAGATGAAGGTGCACCACATTCATTATGTGGTCATTTTCATCCTTTATGTCTCTCATTTTGTTAGACAAATCTTTTTTTGAACTAGATACAAAATAATCAGTGTATCTGTAACCTCCAAGGAATAATTTTTTTCCTACCTTTGAAGCCCATCATAAGTTACAGTCTCAATGTAATCAAACCGGCTGTCAACCCAGTAAAGTCTCTTTGACACAATATCCAGAGTTATTCCAGCAGGCCAACCTAGTTTTGTTTTTATCAAATCCTGACGATTTGTGCCATCCATGAAGGCTCTCTCCACTTTAGGATCACCAGAAAGACTGTCCCAGTCTGAGAAAAACAAATAACTAGAGAGAGGGAGGGGGGGGGAAGTGTTATATGTTTCCTTGAGACTTTGCAAGAAACCTCAACATTTTACACCATATTTAAACCCAGCACTCTTCCAGGACAGAGCTTCTATCTCAGCTGACATGCTATGAAAACATACCTTTTACCTTCTACACAAGAAGTAATTTGCATTTTCTTTTCTAGAACAAATTCAGAAAGAAATATGCTTTCACCCAAAGGACCCAGAAATACTAAGTTCCCTTACTAAATTACAGACTAAAGTTTACTGCCAGAAATAAACCAAACAGATGTGTTCACAGCTTCACAGGTTATTATGAAAGCAGTAGCCATGACCACAAGTTGCATTAAATTCTTTTTTTCCATTCTCTGAGGATCCATGTTTTCACAGCTCATGTACACTTCCGAAATACACAGGTTAAGAAACTAACTTTTCTGACTTAATTCCTCCTCTTTATTTCAGATAGTAAGAGTTCCGTGGATGGTGTCGCAATAGAAGTTTTTGAGGATAATTTCTACTCCTCTGCAGGGGAATTCCTGTTTGCAGTGCTGCTCATGCACATACAACTCTAGCCATGAAATGTGGAATCACACATCGCCAAGAAAAGCAGTGATGAACTCATTCATAATTTGAGGTGCAGAGTTGGTTAGGACAGAATGCAAATGTTTAAAATATTTTATAAAATCATCATAAAATATAATATACAAAATATATCATTTTATATCATAATACATTCTTATATAGTATAAATATATAAAATTTTATAAAATGTTCACTCCTGCTGTTTCTTAGTTACCCTCCTTTTGCATGGGAATCAGGGAATTTCTGTCATCTTTTACCATTACCTGGTAAGTATCACTTACCCAACAGTTGGATCAAGTGCTATTCCTCTAGGATTTCCAAGATTTTCAGCAATAAGAGTCACACGGTTTGTTCCATCCAAGTTAACCATATCTATTCTGTTCACACTGGTCTCGACCACGTATAGTTTATTGTTAACCCAATCCACTGCTAGATTTTCAGGTGTGTCAACTGAAACATTTAAAACTTCTTGGAAATCAGAGCCATCAATATTAATAGAAAAAACCTGAAAACAATATAAATAGTGTCAGCACCCACATGATGTTTTGCTAATGACAAGACACACGACATTTGACCCTTCTCATCACACTGAGCCCAGATCCACAGCTGGCCTCTAATCCAATCAACTTATCCACTAAGTCGTTCCCTAGTTTTGTAGGTTTTGCAAAAATTTGGAAAACAGTGCAAGAACTACAGGAAGCTTGCTTTCAACTAGCATTTCTGTGAAATGGACAAGGTAACAGACTAAAACAGCCTTGTGCTTTAGCTAATGTGACAAATTGTTGCCAGCAATTAAAAGCAAACAAACAAAAAAAGGAAAGTGCATTTTGACTTCCTGGAATCCAGAAAACCCCAGAATTTTCTCTGATTATAAACAAATGAATATGCTGTAGTGAAGCTCTCAACAGTCACCAGAAACAAGAGGGGGAGCTCTTACCACACTGACCGCTAAGGGGAAATTGAAAAATGAAGAAAGGGAAAGTTCTCTGTCCTAACAGAAAGCAAAAGTCTCATCTTGTGGTCTCCTTTATCTAAGGCTAGTTTTAACAGCAGAATGCTCAAGGAGAAATATTTTACAAGCAAGCTCAGAGTTACATGAAGCAAACAGTTCAAACACAATGTTACATATACAGTAACCATGTCTGATTAAAACACTGGATTATATGAAAAGCTAAAAATAATTTTTTTTGAACAACAGCATGAGGTTTGTAATGTATTTAAATGAAACCACAAATTACCACAAGTAATATGTAAGACAAATGAGAGCTGAAATAGTATAATTTTAAATACACTTCAGATCCAGTTGACAATAATCAAGATAACCATTTAATGTCTATTCCATTCTTTGGAAGCCCTGTTGATGAAAGAGCTTATGGGCATTAGGTTATCAGGCAGTACACTGAATGAGATAAAGATGACACAAAACACAACCCACAATTTTCTGGTTTACTTTACATCTTAAAAACGACAACAAAAATGCCCTAATAATATTATTATTTTAAGACATCAGGTGGAAATACGCATTATTTAAGAAAATTCTAAATGTTATTGCTTTCATCCAAACATTCTAGCTTGAACTTAATTAGATTAATTCATCTTAATTAATTAATTAGGATTATACTATATTGAGGCAGATAAAAAGGCAGTCCTGGTCATCCAGGGGGGCTCAGTGAAAAACCTCATATTATCTTTTGTTTATACCTTTTACAGAGACAGTATAAACCTCCTGTCTCATAAAAGTGAAGATTTGACCCTGACTTCATTTAACCATTGACAACGCAACTGCAGCAATGGGAACCTACCACAGTGAAAATAAAAATGCCAGAATTGTGAACAAGGCAAAAACTGTGCATACAAATCTTGTCCTACTTGGCAGCCATGCACTGGAGTGTGCTCTCCAACAGAACCAGGATGGCACTGTACTAGAAAATACATTTTGTACTACACATCATATACAGTGAGCCCCCATGTATTCACGGTCCGCTATTTTCGAGCTTCAGTATTTGCGGGTGATTTTCCCGCGAGCTGTGCAACCTTGGCGCATGCTCAGAAAGTACCAGGACCCCAGGTGGCTCACGCAGTTGGGCGAGCACAGCGGGCCCCGTCTGCTCACAAATATGTAAATTGGTCCCAGCTGGGAGCCGGCACGGCGCGCCCGGGATACGTTTAGTGTAAATGTGTGGTTTTGCACAGTTGGAATTGTCCTCCGCCGGGCTACAAGATGGGGTGACGGGGCTGCCATTGTGAGTGCACCATTGTGTGCCAGGGGCCGCACCTGCCGCTCAGCCGGCTCTCGCCGCCGGCTCGGCCTTGCACCATGGCGGCCCCACACCCCGCACCATGGCGGCCCCACGCCAGCCCCGCGCCCTGTAGTAGTGGGTTCACTATCTTTGGCGATTTCACAACTTGTGGGAGGTGGACCAGACCCAACAGCCCACGAGTAACGGGGGCTCACTGTATACAGATTCAGAATAATGACAGTGCCACCAAAGTGATCCATTCATGGTGATAGCAGGAGCCAGGTCATCGACCCCCCTTCACTCTGCATGACAATCAACATGGAGATGAAGATTTTGGAGCTTCTGCATTTGACTTAAGACTTTTTTGGTTTCCATAAGTTATGCATAGAGAGAAAGAACAAGGGTGACATTTAACTTCCGCAAAAGTCCCCATTTTTTCTTAAGTTACTCTGCTCTACTGTATCTTGAAACTAAAATAATTCCTCTTCAAAAAGAAAAAAATAAGAAAAAAGTAACACTATATTGGCTCATTACACAAAATACTGTCAATATTTGTTATCCAAGCTCAATTACAGTGCTATTTGAATTATATGAAGAAATCTGATTTTTATCATCTTGGAAGGCACACAGGTTTTACATTTTAAATTATCATGTTTCAAAAAATTACCAAGAAAAATTTGTTCAGTTTTGAAAGAATGTCTACTCTTTCTCTTAATTAGTTTTTTGGACTCTGTCTCAAGTAAAATTAAAGGTTGCTCAAGACATTCCCATATAATAGGATTCTTTGTTTAATATGTCACATGTAATAGTATAGTTGAAAAAATGCAGTCATTAACATAAAACATTTCAAGGAACTTTTTTGTTAGAAAACAAAAATACAGCCAGCTTTGGCTCTCAAAAATGAAGCCCTATCAACACATTCTGCCTCTTGCAGTTCTCTACATCCAGATACACAGAAATACAGTCTTCTTGAAATTTCTGCCCACCTTATCTTGCACTGTATCAGTCCAGAAGATTCTGTGCAAGTAAAAGTGAAAGTCCACTCCAACTGCAACCCCACGGTTCTGTGACTGCACCAAGGTACGAAAATTTCTTCCATGAAGATCTCCAATCAGTAGATCACGGCCATTGGAAAAAATAATTGATGCCACACCAGCTGAAAGCAGGGGTGAGAACTATATGACTACTCTGCAGGCAAGATATTTTGCAAAGGATCATTGGAACATATATATACATATATACTGGCTCATACAGTTGATGAGGAACTACACTGAGAGACAAGCATTCTTGCCAAGTTCAGACTCTGGAACACTCAAAGCCAAGAGCATGACTTCTCTCACAGGCAAGTGTTTGATCTCACCATTCAGCAAAACCATACTGGCATAGTTCTAGAAAAAATGAGGTTTCCTGATTTCTTGATCACATTGAGCTCCATAGAGAGCATGTCACGAAACTGGCGTCCCACAGGAACAAGGTTTTTTAGGTCAGGAGGGCTCTGGCAATGACCTCACAACTCTGCAGAAGTCAGGAGCACTAAGAAAACAATGGAACCTAAGAGACATTTGTTGATCTGAGGAGAAGCAGCCCCAATGAAGCAGTCAGCTCCACCAGACTACAGATGCCAGCAGATGCAGAATTTTGACATTTGCTGATATTCTGAACGCTGTCCTGACCACGAGTCCTTACAGGCAGAGTTAGTGTTGTATCATAGGGTTGTTAGCTGCGTCAGACACAGCTGTATGGCAAAGCCATAAAAACTGTTCCATTTTATCTGTCTCAATCTATTAGCTCAATAACAGCAAGGGACTTGAACTGCTATGCACCAACCTGAAGTGTTGGCCCGACAATGCCGATGATGCTCTAGGAAATAACCTTCCACACAGTGGCACTGGTGATGTCCCACACGATCTTCACACAGCTGGTCACAAACACCCCACATTTTACAGTCATCAAAATCTGTCAAGTGAATAAGGCATATTTATAAACAATGCTTTGTATAAAAGGGATGTCATAATTAGGAATCTGCCAGTTTGTCCTCTCTGGTAGCTTTATACCTCTGCAAAACTAGAGCATGGAAGAAGAGGTTTTGTATGTTTTTCCACAATGTTACAATGTCTGCATTTCTGGATAACAAAAAAACTTATGTTTCCTGGCCAAGGACTTACCTGCACCCTTGCCCTTCCAAAAAAAAAACCCCAATCAAACAACCAAACGACAAAAAATGTAAACCATATCTGTCAGGAGAGGAAAAGTCATTGGAAGGGACATCATTGTTTGCTTTTCACAACACTAAATATGTCTATGCAGTGCTCTTTCTTCAACAGATCTCTACACTTTGAACACACACACTTGGCAGGATATAAGTCCACTCTGAAGTCAAGCCCTACCTTTATGTTAGTGCAGTGCTCAAGCCAGTAAGTCCAGCTAGAATGCAGTGTTTATGAGCTCAGACTTCATACCATGCTAACAGGTATCTGATTGACCATAAAAAGCTGGCTGTGAACCAGACGGAAAAAAGTACAAAGACCTTCATTTTGGAATGTAATACAGCATATAGGTAGAGTCCACAGCTAGGAAGATGCAGCAAGATCTTACAGATGTGCCCTACAAGGAATTTACAGGGTTGCTGCAGAATCTTTTGCATTTAAAACTGTGAAATATTTTACTAGTCATCCTTTAAAAACAAGGATTTTTACATTTATATTCAGAATGTGAAAAAAGAGATGTTCAGATCTGGACACTGTCTAGTGTTTCGTCCTATCAGTAGTTCTCTAAACCCAGATTTCTGAAAATATTTAACACATGGTTTTGACATTAGAAGTCAAAGACCTGGATGGAATAAGTATGCTACATTGCTGGAAATTGGTAACTCTACTGTTAAGCCAAAAAAAAGGTGGAAATGAGAACTTAAATATTCTTCCTATTTGAACTTCTGGTTTTGAATGCTGATTAACAGATATGTGAATAGATAGTAAATTTTAGTACTGAAAAAAATGTTTCCAGCTTCCATGTGTTAAAAAGTTTCAATATATAGTGATAGAGAACCAAATGAAGAGAAGAAAAATTGAAAAGAAAGTAGTACACTATAGTTTCATTATTCTGGCTTTGAACCAGTATCTTTGATTTAAATTAAGATCTCAGTATTCCAGAAAACACAGAAATCTCATTAGAGACTGAGCATCTGGACACTTTCAACAGCACAAACGCCATAGCTTGGGTTGATAACCCATAACAGGTATTTACCCCATTTCTTTTATTATGCAGTGCTAACCTTCATGATGCTGAAGTTACCTATTTCCGGCTACTGAGATAAGTTACACCACGTTACACCAACTACAGAACAGAAATGCAACACCAAAATACCTCACATTTACATTCTTGTAAATAGTCTTCATTTTCAATTAATCTCTTTAAATCTAATCGTGCTATCACCAGGCCTTTAAGGTCTAAGTGAAAGAAATCTTTATGACATCTCTCTGGTTTGTTTCTGTGTCACCACGCTGCCATTGTACTACTAAGATTTTTATTTTTTTTTGCTGACTTTTGAGATTTTCTACTTCCAGTACATCCACCCATTTAGAACTTACCCATCTTCTTGGAATCCAAACTTTCCCAATGAGCTGTGAGAAGGTATGAGATATCTGTAATCACTGTGCTTCACTTACCAATACAAGTACGACTGTCATTGCTACTTATTGTATATCCTGCAGGGCAGTAACACATCCCTCCTGATGGAGAAGAATGACAGCGATACTGGCAACTCAGAGCAGCACACCGTGATATGTCTAAAGAGGAAATAAAATATTTCAGAAATACATTTAGTACCTGTAGAACACTTTTCTGTCTTAAGTTATGAAGCTGTAAGATTTTCTACAATGAGCCTATAATTTTAAGAAGAGCTTCTTAAAACAAATTTGCACAGAAAATTATGTCTGAAGTTCCACAAAATCACATGTGATTGAATACATGCCAGCGAGGACATGGAAGACAGAACATAAGGTACTGTTTTTAATAGGTTTTTAAAACAGAGTTAAAGGATAAGCATCAATCTTATATAATCCACCATCGGTAAGGGTCAAGGTGTAAAAAGGTGCATAGAAGAAGCCATCTGTAATGCACCATACCTTTCTAGGATCCCACAAGACCTACTTGAGAACAACATATTTTTGAGCTTCATCTATTGGCACATAGCATCATCATTTACTCTTTTATGCAGGAAAAAACCCTACGATGTTATATTAAGAAGAATATCTATATTACTCCAATATATCAGAATATACTGGTTAGATTGAGTCCAAGGATAAACAGTTCTTTATCCTTTCCTTCTACGTCTCTCTACTTTTTTCCTTCAGTGCTTCTGCCTTTCCTCATACTATTATTTAATAAACAATTCAGTGATAGGGTTATAATCCTAAAACACTTGCTGGCTGACTGACTTCCCCTCTTTACTTCTCATCTTCTTTTTCCTCAGTTTCTTCTCTTAAACATCTTGCTTTGAAGACTGTATCTGCTGTTTGGACTAAACCACTCAGAAAAGCAAGAGATGCTTTTTTTATTTTTTTCTACTCTCCTATTCCAAAATGCATGGTTTTGTTATTAAGAATTTTTGTCTTCTTGGAAACAAAAAAATGTAAAATAGCCTGGTCCTTATTCTCAGAGGGATTGAATGTTCCTAAGATTAAAGTGAAATTAACAGCAACTATGCATGCTCATTGCCTCCAAGAGATAAAACCTAGTGTACCACTAACTAGAGAACCAGACATCCCAGGTGAAAAGGTATTTTTGAAAACTCTAATCTTTAAAGTGAATTAGCCAAAGCTCAGGATACACTGATTCAATCCCATGCTCCGATCAGTGCAAAACATTTCTTCTTACTTACACAAAGGGAGAAACAGATATTTAAACAAAAAACTGATATAGCACATTTTTCTCTCCCTTTGCAAACGTATTTCAGGGTATGGAGAGTGAGTTAAAATCCTTATTTGTGAAATGTCATGTACAAATTTTACAAAAGGAACAGTCTCTTTGCAGCATATATGACTTTCAGATCATCCAGTCAGAACAGTGCCAATGAAAATAGCGAGCTTCCCAAATTTCAGTATTATTTAGGAGACACGAGGTGAATGTAAAAGATACCAGTGCTGACATTTCTGCTGTGTATGTTTTGATTCTAATACATACTGCAATGTCTGCCTGCAGTGATGTTTGTTTCATCTTCTCCTTCCGGGCAGTCTGCAGCCCCATCACACACTTTCCCAATTGGAATGCAATGTCCCGAACCAGGGCAGGCCCACTCTCCTGGGTAGCACTCATGGCGACCACTTTCTGTGAAAAAGAAGGCCAAGAGTAATTGAAGAGTTTTGTTTCAAATATTACTTAGAATTTCTTCTCTAACAACTTCCCAAAGCTTCTCTATCTTTTGATACTAAGTTTCTGGTTTTTGCACACAGATGGGAAAGACTATAAAGAAATTTCATCTGTATTTCCTTCTCAGGCTTTCTTTTGCCTTCAAAGTACAGTGTTAACAATTCTCATGCAGACAACACGTGAATCCTTTTAGCTTTCTATTAGAAACAGTAACACCATTTAGCTTTAACTGGTGCACCAGAAATGGAACTATAGTTTTGTGGTCTCAAAACGCACAAATTCTGGCTGGATAAAGAGAATCATGTTCATCATAGAAAAAGCCATTGAAAAAGAACTTTCATTCATTTAAGTTTCTGCTTCTCACATGACAAATTTTGGCAAGAACTGAGTTCTTTTCATTTTCAATCAACTGCTTTTGGTCATTAGAAGCCTCATGCCCCCTTATAGATGACCTGAAAAATGTCCACAGGTGGAAAAGCCAGAACAAAATATAAAAGAGAATACATAAAAGAAAAAAAAGACTTTGTTATAAGCTAAAGTCAGTTTGCATAGTATCACAGTAATAATTCTCACACACAAAAATAAAAATACTGCATAAGTAAAGAAAAAGAAGAAACAATTAAGATGGTGTTCTAGGTTTTAACAGAAATAAAATGTATTCAGAACACCTTGATTGGTCAAAATTTCATAGATATAGCTTAGTGTGATCTTCCTCTGAAAATACTATTCAAAGTTAGCAATAGTATATACCACATCCTCTTTCATCTTCATTATCCTCACAATCATCATCTCCATCACATATCCAACTCTGATGAATGCAACGGCCGCTCGGGCAAGTGAAGAAGTTGCCTTTGCAAGTTGCATAAGCTAAGGAAAGAAACGTAAGAAAATCTCTAAGTAGCTAAAAGGTTAAAAATAGCAATACTGTCTCAGCAATGAGCAGACACTTATAATATCTCCTGTAAAACTGGGGCAGTTCCATATCTTGTATATATTGTAAACACTGTTGGTTTGTTCTAGTTTTAGATATGAACTTTATTTTGCTCTAGCTCTTTACAGAAATAACAAGGAAGGTTAAATGTATCAATTCATTGTGCAACTAGATGCAGAACACCTTATTAGCAAGATTCCTGAAAGTGGACATAATGATAAGAAAACAGGAGGTAAAATATTTGTATGCCTTCAGAGTTAAAAAAACAAGGAACATTTATGTTAAAGTCGTCGATGCCAAGAGTTCAGAAACATTTGTGGGTACTTCAAAAGAGAGGCATTGCCAAACACATGAAAGAGAAGCATTTGGGGGGGAGTGTGTGCATGGTGACACAGGTGGCATGGATTTATACTGGTGTGAGATCCTTGATAGGACAGAGCACCTAAATGGTAACAGGTGACCTTCCTGCAATGTGAAACAGATAATTAACTTAGATCCTATAAGTAGTGGGGGACCTTTGCATATAGCTCACACAAGGGATAACTCTACAGCCATGATTCTGCCTAGAGATGCAGTACTTTAGGATTCTCTGATTGTGAAGAAGAGAATGAGCAAGAAAATTGCAGAAATTGAGCGGTCAGTTAGAGATCTCCCATGAACATCTCAAGGACAATTATCTGTATAGATATCTGTCTGTAAAGTTGTACACCACAGTCACTAGGAATAATTCTAAAAGATTCATTACATCTATGAGAAAATAAAAATGCGAAAAGAGCCAAATAAATCTAGACAAAAAACAATAGCATGATGTTTATAACTGGATTTCAGAGAGAAGGAATTACCTTCGGGTCATGCTGAAATTAAGAAAATGACAACCGGAGAAGTGAAACTATATGTATTAAGAAGCAAACTGTCACTGAATCCAGCAAATCAAAATAGCAACCACACAGCTAGGGACTTAGCAGCAAAGACAACTTGAAAAAAATTTATCAAAGTAGCACTGCAATTTTCATCTTTCTATACAAGAAAGTCACTGTAGAACAGAGACTAGCTTTTGATGGCTGTACAGCCAAGAAACCTACTTCATGCTATCTGCTTCAACCAATTCTTAGTAAAACAGTTAAAGAAAGTGAAATAAAAAGCAAAACAAAGTGTCCTACTGCAAGAGTTTTCATCACTCCTATCTCCACAGTCATCATCATGGTCACAGAGAAAGGCTCGCGGGATGCATTCTCCATTAGCACACTGAAACTGCGTACTGGTACATCCACGTGCTGAAAGAGATTTTAGCATAGAAAGAAATACAGAAAATCTGTCAGAAAACTACAGTCTAAATCTAAAAGAAGGTTTATAAAGCATATTTGTTTAGGATCACTCTGCACGTGGTACTTACTGCAATTAGCTTCATCAGAAGAATCTCTGCAATCAACTTTGCCATCACATCGCTGGCTGGCATTAAAACATGCTCCATTTGCACACGATAACTGTTCACACCTTGGGTAGTCTACAATAAAAAAATACTATAGCATTAGCACAAATGTTGGACTATAATGAGTCATGTACATCCAGCGTCAATGGAATACCTTGATCTAAAGGAAAACAACAAGGGAATACAAAACTTTCTGTGCTAGTACTGACTAATAATCCATTTATCCAGTATACTGTCTTCTCCAACAGGTATTAAAGAATATCCTCTAGATGGATGCTACAAAACCTTGCAAGCAAAAGGGAAAAATTAGATGCCGTCTCACAATACAAAAAGATTTGCAACCCAGTTTACCTAGAGCAAGCAGTGAACATTTGTTTTATTTATGTGTACCTCAGCTTGAAACTTTCTGGATCTTAATAAAAGTCTTTAGATAGCAAAGGGATTCCTGAATTTACAGTTCCTAGGTCCTCTTAGAATGTCATGAGTTCTCAAACTCAGAAAATTCATGTTCTTATGATTTTGTTCTAATTAAGCCAAGGATATTAAACTTCCATGTCCATGATTAAGACCTCTCTTTTTTTCTTATTCACACTCTCCTTCACAAAAGAAATCAGATTCTGCAGAAATAATGATTTTTTTTTCAGTTTTTGGATATTCTACTTATGTAGATGACCCATAGCCAAATACAAGGGATTATTTCAAACAGCTTAAAACCAATTCTGAAAATACTTAAGTTACACAGGCAGCCAGTGAGTTCAGTGGAACTACCCAACAAATTAAGCATACAGAGATGGTAGAGCTGAGCAGAACATGAGCTCATAGTTTAGTTCATTGCCATGCAGACAAAAATTAATTACTTCAGTCAAATAGCAAGTATGAAAACAAATAATTGCTAATTTTAGAAGTGAGTTTTATCAAACTCCTCTCTCTGTACAGAAGACAAATGAACTCAAGACACAGAGGAGCCAAATTATGATTTGCACCTTTCAGATTCTCAGTTTACATTCTTATCCCATTTTATTTCTAGGAGTTAATAAAGCAGACAGAGGAAGCTCTCACTTAGGCACATTTTCATATATACTCTTGGAATTCAAAATATACCACCTGTGGCCTTTCAGTGCTAGTTCCCAGACCATCTATTCCAAAAATCTGACAATGCCAACAAGTGCCCTCAACACTCTTTGGCCCCACTTCTCAACCAGACAAACTCATTTCTAACATGAACTTCTCATTCTTTTCTTGCTTGGGTTAGACTTAGAGAAAACTCATAATGCTTTGGAAAAAAACATAGGTTCTGATGTGTTAGCTCTGTCTACAAAAAAGACTGAAGACAGGCCTGACCTGAGGCCACATTTTATACTCATTGTGGAATTAACGCTTCTTCCCTGTCTGAAAGCAGGGTAGGCATCATAGGCAGAAACAATCAGGAGTTCTACAGGACAGCAGGAAATAGCTATGGCACTACAATAATACTGTAAGGGGCACATTGAAAAAAAAGATGAATACAAAGGTATGTGCTCAGAACTGCAATGAAGCAGAAAAACTGCTAAAGTATTTATAACAGATGGCTTTGTAATTTTCCTCACTTTTCATCATATGCCATAGAAATACCTCCATTGACATTCCAAGCTGTTCTGATGGACTAAATGTCAGCACATAAACCATTGAACCCATTGCCTTGCACTGCCTGCTGCTTCAAGAATGCCCAAGCGAACTAAGGATCTAGTCAATATTAAGATTTTCTCAACCTTATATTAAACTCCATTAGAAGAAGGGTGACTTCGTCAAAGTCTTCTCTCCAGCAGCATGTCTGGAAATGTCCTCAGGCTGGAAAAATCTATATTATATAATCTAGTGTATTGTATAAATGCAAATGCCCACAAAAATACCACGCAGAGCAATAAGTATCGATGTTTTGAAGACAGTTCAAGAAATACATAGACTAAATTGGTGGTTTACTATAATGTGAACAAATGCTTCTTTTTCCTTATTATTTTTTTCTTGCTTGGTGTACAGATTCCTTATTTTAATTGTACTTGCACAAGCAACAACATTCTTGAATTTAATTTTTGAATCCTGTACAGGTAATCCTACTCCAAATACCCTGCCAAAGGGCCAAGTTGGTAAACTATGGTTCACAGCCTGCTCACTGATCTAAAACGTATTTTTCACTGCATCATGCATGGTACATTGTACTCTTTGCATATTACATACAGCATATTATTTTTAATAAAATTATTTTAATTATTTGGGACATTAAGAACTAATCCTCACAAATAACGGTAAAGCTGTGAGCTATACCAAAGGCTGTAGCCAATGCACTTCAGGATTCAGGAGCATCTGTGCCTCCAGGACAGTTCCACAGCAGCTGGATTACTTTCATGTGAGGAGAAGTAGTAAATGTAAAAGTATCAAGCAAGACATACTGGTTTCTGTGAGGGCTAACTACTCTGCTCAACTTTCCAATGGGGTTTAACTAAGGCTCCTATGGATTTCACAAACAAGATGCACCTCTGATATTGTGTTTCTGGTGTCAATGCTGAGAGACTGAAGGAAGCCAAAACAGAATTGCATAACAATACCAGGATATCTGAAACCAAAGGAATGCCTGTTCTTGCAATTGCAAAAAAACATAATTTAAAATCCCTTTTTCTCTTTCCAAAATTTAGAAAATACTAGGAATGAGCGAGCTTATTTTTCTTACTCCTATCACCAATGGAAAGTTCTTAAAAGAAAAAGAAGAATCTGAACCTTAGCAGTGAGGAGAGTAGGAATGGGATTAACTCCCTAAATTGAAAGACCTATATGATCTAGCTTAATGAAAAGATCTCCAGGAAACAAGAAAGCATCATGACATTTTGAATTGAAGTGGGAATGTCGTAATTGGTCACTGCATTTGCACAATAAATATTTCCTAGCTTTTATTTGACTTTTATTTAAACTAGGATTTCTCCATACACACCTGATCTAAGATCAATGCATATGGATATAAAAACCCACAGCTATGCAAGAACCGGTACAAATCAGAGAAACCGAACATAATGTCTCTGTTGTAGGGGGCACATGGAAAAAGTTTCAGTGCTTTGTCAGTGACCTGAAAAGATTCTCTTCCTGGGAATCAAACTTCTTTCTCTGAGTTGGTGACAGTTGGATTAGAAAGAGCTAAAAAGGTAGGTTAAGGTTCTGAGCTAAAAAACGCAACAAGGTAGGTACTTTGCACTTAAGGAGGCCTGAGAATACAGCTGTACAAGAGGAGAGAGTGAAAGGAGACAGCATGAACATGGCAATGAGAAAAGTGAAATGGACAGAAAAAAATATAAACACTTTTCTTTCTCCATGCTTTTAATGGTCACAAGCCTCAACATAAACATCTTTTCCTTTTTCTTTTCCTCTGAATAACTTGTGGCTAATTTTAGAAATGACTAGAAAGAAGAAATGTTTCCCCAGTCATCACAACTCCTAGAAGTTAATATGTGAAAACAGGGAGAAATAATTTTCTTCTATGTTCATTCCAATGGTCAGGGAAAAAGGAGTTCTTCTTTCTTTTGCCTTCTCTCAGACATCTGTTAGCCAAAATACTTCTACAATCTGTCTCCCCATAGCATGCCAGCACTTAAGCTGCAAAACAAACTACTGGCAAAGCCAGCACAAATGATAGATGAGGCACCTTGCTCCTTGTAACTAGTTTGGAGCAAGAGTTGCAAACCCCTTTGAAATGGTCTTTTTCAATGGACACACTTGAAAGACACTTGAAATCTGTCAGAGAACTGCTAAACCTACATGATTTAGCTCTGCGTCTAACAATTTTGTTCTGCGAGCTGGAAATAAATCCATTCAAAACAGCAACTTGAAACAGTTGCAACTGGTCTTTGATTCATCAGAAGCTGATTTCTGCCACATATTCAGAAAGTGCAACCTTCTGTAACACCAATCCCTGTTACAAGGAGGAGGGGGGGGAAAAGGGCAATTTCCTAGTTACAATTGTCTTTTATTGCAGCAATATTCAAAAACGTTTTACAAAATAAAATTAATTAAAACCCTTTGACTCGCTGCCATGAGTCACCACCTCACAGGGGACAAAACAATGCCCAGAGAGCTCACAGACTATTGCAGAACCTGGGAAGAGGACTTACCCAAAGTCCAAGAGTCCCATGGGCTATATGATACCAGGTACTCTTCACAGCAGAGATGCTTTCAAAGCTGGCCAACTGACCAGACCCTCATACTTGGCCTTAATTCCTGAATTTGATTCCTGACACTCTAGTCTTTGGCTGCCTTTCTTACAGGTTAGGCAGTTAACCTATGGCAGGAGCTCAACATCAAAATTAGAATCAAAAACACAGAGTCTCTGGGCCCCCACTCAAACAATGTTTTAAACATATTCCCTCTTTCTCCCTGACAGCCGCAGTGCAGTGCTCAGCTGCCAAAGCTGGATCCAGGAAGGTTATTCTGATAGTCACAGCAAAGCAAAATGGACATGGCTGGGATTTTTATTTTTCAACTAGGAAGCTGAGGGAGGAGAGAGAATTCTACCTTCCACTGAAATACAGTACGAAACACAGAAAAATTACACCAGTAATGGCTGCTACCTCCCAAAAAGTGTTCGTTATTCCAAATAGTCTGCCATTTCATTCTATGTTTCTAAAGTTTTAAAACTAAAGTATTCGTTAGCTGCTGACTATTTAAAAAGGTTAGTAAAACAGCCTGACACATTTTAAACTAAAACCTAAAATTTTAAGAAATTAAACCAGGTTCAATGCACTAATTAAATGACCTGTAGCTGAAACATTTTCTGATGTTTATCTTAGCGTCTGCATGGGTAGTTTTCCCTTGCTGTTAATCCCATTAGCAGTAAAACGGACTAATGGTTTGAATTCCTTTGTTCTATTTTTTTACATGTTTAATTGCAAAGTTACTTTATATTGGTGGCATTTTGCATTTAACTAATTTCTTAAATAATCTAATTTATTAGGCAACAAAACTTTATCTTCTTTACAATCTAAATCTGCTTCACGACAGATCAGTGAGTAAAAGTAAACAGATATACATTTGCGTTTTGTTGTGCTCTGTGAAATAACCTAAGCAGTAATAAATAGGTTTTCCTTTTGTTTTTAATGGATGTTCTGTTTTTATGTATTAAACCTTTTAGTGCTTAATAAATAATTTAATTTCTAAAAATGTAATGACAAAGGAAAAGGATAAAATAGTAATATTCCTCTTATATTTGTTTAAATCAGATAGTGTGGGAAAGAAATGGACCAAACAGTGGGAAAAAATAATATTCAAAGTAAGTATTATAATCTGCAGCAAAACTCGAATACCTACACTAATTCCTACTGTAGAGTTAATCATAAAATCACCAAACTTAACTTTGTGTTATGGCTTCTGTTTACAGTTCCAGCCCTTGCAAAAGCAAAAAGTCAATAAAATTAACCAGCTTTTCTCAAGAGTCTTGTCATTACATTCTTCTTGCTCATCTTGTCTTCAGCACTGTCACATTTCTTTAAGCTACTCCAACACAGCTACTTTCAGTGTTCCAAGTCACAGTCATTTTTCTGTCTTAGAGGGACTGTCAACACATATTCTAATAATCCATAGTAGAGGTTGTTGAATGATAGGAGGCAGTCCCTATCCCCGGGGCTAAACATGCTGCCTTCACAACAGTCATGGGGGTATACTGGCTGGTGCAGCAGACTGGATTTCCCACACAGCAGTTGAGTGATATTGTCAATATATCTAGAGGGTCCATTCCTAACTGCCTTTTTAATTTACTTAGCTGAGAATGCTAAACATGAAATAAAATGTGCACTTCAATTGTCAAACATTATGGCAGCTTCTAGTCTGAAAAACTAAGAGTCATCTTTAGGGCTCCACTCCAGCCTGTCACCGATTTACTGCATTATAACCACCACACCATGGCACCTGGCAGTTCCACATTGTATTCAGTGAGCACTCACAGGTTTTTCAGAGATATTCAGCAGTTCCTCTTTTTTAATTCACTAATACATTTATTAAACAAATACATCTCTTCAGGTTTGAGAGGGTTCTTTTAGGGTGTTATAGATTTGTTAAATTAAGTTACCAATCTCTTTCTTAGTCTAAACTCTGAGAGAAAAAAATGCCAATATGCAGAAGATATTCTTCCAGCAATGATATGGGGTACTTGGGATCTCAGCTATTAGCCATTTCTGTTGGTGACTTCAGAACTGGCCGTGGGTCTGTCACTTGAAAAAGTTTCAAGGTGGATGACTCAGCAACATTATATTCCAGAGTACCACATAGTTGTAAATCACTTTTCATTCTACATAGTGTATCTTTTAGCCACTCCTGAGTCAGGGCTAAAACACATTAGCAGTTAGCTAATGTATGTAATGTAACGTACACATGTAATGTGCTACTTTGCTTTACACAACATATGCATACACCCTTTGCTCCCCTAAGCTCAGTCATTAACAACATTTTATTTCTTGCTTCTTTTTCCAGCCTTTAGCACCTATCCTCTTCCCCCACCTCCCATCTTGGGTCTGGTTCTGAATGAAGTTTACAGTCATGCCTTTTTTCTAAAGGCACACTGAGTTCTGGAACAGCAGTTTATGTGTTAGATGTCACTCAGTACGTGTGCAGCTTTTCCTCAATATTAACAATGCATAGACATGTTGTTACACACTGTTATGTACCAGTGAGACAAAAAAAATCGTGAAAAACATGGCCACTATTCCATGGCCAGCTTTCCTTTCCATCAGTATTCAAAATAGACCAGGATGTAGTGAGACTGTCGCCAGACAAGTCAGGCAGCCTCAGCTCTGGGGAAGTTAAATTGAAAAAGATCTACTTGTCCATCTGCATGGTGTTGGCATAATATAAACAGCTTGTCTGAATACAATATGACCAAATCATCTCCACGGGAAGATGCAGTCTACAATACAAATGCTTTTGAAAGGGTCAAAGTTCCTTAAAGAAGTGATTTGGAGTCAAATTCTGCTCTTCTCCACAGGTTATACTACTGTTGATTTCATAAAGAATATGAAAAAAATTGGCAAAGTTAGCCCTGAGTGTCCCAAAGCTATAAGTCAATTAAACATGTTTGTTGTATTCTTATGCAGTATTAATCATCTTGCAGATGATGAGAAACAAAAAGCCCTGATCCTGTGGTGGCAGTTTGTATTTGAGTTCTGCCATAATGGATCTGTATCAGAACATCAGCTCTAATACACAAGAGAATCTGAAATTAAACTCTTGTAACAAGAAGCATATTGTGGTCATCCCGTCTATCAACAAGCCCTTTAATCTTACGAATTTATTAAAATGCCACAGAGAGATGAGATGAAACCAGATCTCGCGCTAAGGGTTATGACTCACGGCAGGCTCTTTCATCTGTGCCATCAGTGCAGTCCTCCACTCGATCACACCAGTACGTGCCTGGGATACACTGGCCATTTGAACACGTGAACTGCTGACTTGAGCACGTCCTTCCCGCTGCAAGAAATAGGCACTCCATCAGTCTTTCCCATCAACCAAGACTTCTTCTGAGGAAAAATATTTTCCTTCATCCTTTTTTACTATTTCATTTTTCTCATAAATATAAGCATTTTCTCACTCTCATGTACTGATATTTCAGGAAGATTAAAGAACACTTGACAAGCACATGGCAGATAGCACAGCTCTGTGAGGCCTTCTGTAACCTGCAAGTTCACTGCTTTTCTCCACTGAAGGGGTTGACCTCTAGGTTAAAAATTATCTCCCTACAATCGTTCTGCCTAAAACATTAAAATACCAATTCTCATCAATTTAAAGTTTTCTCTACTATTTTATTTACTGGGTCAAAATTTTTCAGTAACTAAGTTATTTGGTCAACCAGAATGTCACTATGTAAACACAGCAGAGTTGGAAGAAAGGTACTGCTTTCTGAGACACTCATAACTAACAGAGAAGCAAGAGTGATTATGTCTCTTTGGATGACATGTGTCAGTGAAAAACATCCATGTAAAATTGTTCCATTCCACTTTGCTTCCACTACATGTAAATTAAACTTTCAGTTCCTTTAAGGCAAACTAATTGCATCTGTGAAGCAATGGCTGAAGAGCAAACTTACTGCTAACTTTTCCTTCCCTCTATCACCTGTATATTTGTTTCTTTCAAACTCATGCTATTTCTCAATATCATCCCAGTCTAAACATTGGCATGTGGTTATCCCCTGCTCAACAGGGATTGTCTATACCTTCTTCTGTCAGCAGTGTTCTCAAGGTAAGATCAGCTGCTGGGGTACTAGTTTCATGAAGATAAACAAGAGCAAGACAGCCACGTAAAACAAACGTGTTTTAATTCTGCACATGACTTCCACAGCCATTGCCTAGTTTTGTCAGGAAAGAATTTTTAACGTTTCAAGGAGGAAAAGCTCCTTTAGGTTTCCCAAACCCAGAGATAAAACATCCCTTTAGAAGAACAAGGGTAAATACCAGGAGATGATTCAAAGATGGCAGCAGCACAGTGTAGTCAGTATGTACCACTCATGATTAACCAGTACATGGAGGACAATGTTACAGTGACCCAGTTCAAAAGTTAAACTCAGAGCTGTTGCTCATTTTGCATTTTGTACCTACATCTTCCTTAATTAAAACATAACCAGCAGTTGTGCTGACACCTTCTCAGAGGAAGGGAGGCACAAAAGGCAGTTAACACGCATTCCGACTTTTCCATCCTCAGTGGGAACAAGTACCAAGATATAAAAGCACAAGTCAAGTCTGTGAGCCAAATCCTTCCAAAACTTAAACCTCTGAATCTCTCCAGGGGTTGGGAAATTGCTTCAAAGTTGTTCAGTTTAAAGAAGTTATAAAAAAATTATACATAGAATCAAAATGAAAACAAATTAATCTTATCCTCCTCACTTAAAGTAACTTCTAATACTAGAAGTAGCAAGAAATCGGTTCTTTTGAACACAATAACACTTGTTCTCCTGTTTCATGAAATAATGCAGAGAATGCAATTTGGTGCAATAATCATGTCAGTCCACTTTTCATCCCTTTGGCATGTACTTACAGCCCTTCAATTGCTTAGTCATGAAATACAAAAAATCAGAGTAACTGGTGTTATTACCATCAAATATTTAACTTGTTATTCATACTAAAACTAGAACAAGCCTATGGCTATGGAAGTTGGGCTGCTAAATTATTTCCTTGATCTGAACTATACAGAGAACACTAAGCACTTGCTGAAAACAGCTATTCAAGCATGATTAATACACAGTTTAGCATATCAACAAGAAATACTAATCAGAATTATGTCCTAAATTCAAGCTGTGCAAATGATAGACTAAAATTTCACCATACACCAAGACCATACAGCACAGTATTCCTCCTCTCTGAACGTGAAAAATAATGGCTCTGGTCATTTTAAATAACAATGCTATTAAACAGCATTTCTGAAAATCATACAAGGATATTTATCAATGTTTATATGAACTGACATAATTTTTCCTGTTTTATATACAAAGATATTTAAAAATTGTATGGAATTAATTAAATCTTTGTTTTATATATATAGTTCTGAGATGCCAGTGTGATGAATAGAGAAGACATCAATGTATGCCTATTTCACCATTTTTAAAACTACCAAATTTTTATATCAATTATAAAACTAATATACATTCTGTATTTTTCTCTTTTTAATTAACTGAAGCATTAGTAATTTTCAGATTTCAAGACTGGAGATACCTTTTTGAACATATTTTCTGTATTTTATCTACTTCAGACTTGAAATTATTTAATTTCTAGAAACACTTTAGAGACCCTTCTGTACTTACAGCAGCCTTGTTTCTGTATGTTCTCAATATGGTGCTATGTAAATTACCTTATTTAACAAAGATGGTATAACATTAGAACTTAAAATACTTACGACACTGTTGATGCTCATCCGAGCCGTCTTCACAGTCTTCCTCATCATCACAAACCCATGACCGTGGGATACATTCTCCATCAGTCTGACACTGGAACTGATTTCCCTCACAGGTAGGTTGGGCTAGAGTAAGAAATGAAAAAAAATTGTCATTTCACAGACATTTGGGAAAGTACTTTGAAAGAAAATATTAAGGTTCAAACACCAATGAAGGCCACAAAAACGTTTCAGGTTCTCAACTGCCCTCTGGCAGAGCCCTTTCTTTTCACTTATGCATGGAACCATAGCATCCCTAGTCTCACAGAATCACAGAATCACAGCCCGATCTCACAGGGATCTGTTCAATTGCTCTCACTCCACCTCAGGGGCTCTACCCCTGGTAGGAAGAAGGCCTTTCAAGACAAGCTCATGATTCTTTCCTGTGAATCCATGAAGAAAAGGTGAAGGTCAGGACAGAACAATCTGGCCTGTTGCTCCAGCTCCACTCCGTACTTTTCAAATAGGCAAACAACAGAGAACCATTAAAAGAAAGATCAAAATAAGTCTTTGAAACTGTGTTACATCTTACTCCATCCCTAGTTAATATTGCTGGGAAGAATCACCAGCATAACACAGTCCAGTAGACAGGACCCTGGTCTTAACTATCTTTTTTTCTCGGGATCATGTTTTTGCAGCAATGCAAGGTCAAGTAGAAACACTTTGTGATCATGGGATGACATGCAAGCACCTCTAATGTAACCAAGGCATCAAGGGAGGAAATGAAATCACTTTGTACATTTAAAGTTGAGAAGAACAAAATAACATTTGCAGCAAACTAATTTGAGGGATAAAATAGATCACATACAAGACATATACTTCCTGTATATTTCTTTGACTCCTGCTTTAAGAATCAAAGAATTATCTTGCAATATCATTCTAACCTCAGACCACTTTTAAACAGTTTAAAACTATCTCACTAGACCTGATGTGCCCCACTACCTATGGCAGATGAAAATATTGTTTTTAACTGTAATTAATTGGGAAAAAAGTTTCATTTTCATCTTCCTTATTCATCACATGTATTAAAATGAGAACAAGTCAACTACATATAACTATGACAAATGTAGCAAAAGTCTAGATTTTTGTTGGTTTTTTGTTTGTTTGGGGTTTTTTTACCTATCACAAAGTCAATGTGAATTCTACACACTCCTTGTTTAAAGCTCAGCAACTTCTTTTCAGTTGCTGTTCAGAACTAAGTTGAAACATGGTACCATGTTGAAATCGCAAGGTGTAGGACATTGCCATTTTGTTTTGCCAGTTTAAAGGCATTCTTCACCCAGAACTGCAGTGGCTTTTGAAGGTAACTAAAGTGCTAAGCAACAAATCAGACTGCCAAGCCATGTCAATGACCTCCAATTATTATATGGGTCAAGCAGTGAAGAAATAGTATAGTGTAAAAAGAATTGACATAAATTAGTCTCTCTCACTCCCTCATCAACTGAGGGGCAAAAACCTCAAAGAACACGAAATCCAAGAAGGCAAAATGCAGGCAAGTTGCTGAAAGCCTATTTTGGAAGGGAATTCTTCAGTTTCATAACTTTTCCATTCACCTTGAGAGATTCTTTCTGCATGGATATTACAGTCGATATAAATACAATTGCTGTCCCTGAGCTGCTGGTAAAACACAACTGTGGACAACTAAGCACAACTCTGCTTTAGGTGCAGTAGGTACAGTTTGTTGTCCAGGGCCTGAAAAATCCAAAGATTTGGAGCACAAGTGACACTGGTGATAGCTCTATATACACCCAATATTCAGGATTACTGCAGTGATAGAATACAGTACATTTCTACATTCTACTTAGAACATTAGTCATAAAACTAAACTGCATTATTGGACAGTCAGATTTTTTAAGAAGATATTAAGCCATGTTAGAAGCTGAGCACTACTTGATTTTCTGACTACCAAAGCAAATAAACTCATGAAATATGACTCAAACAGATTCTGCAGTACATCAAGACAAGCAGGAGTTTTCTCTCCCTTCAGACCACAGGTATAGTCAAGCACATTGGGATCTCATTATTTCTTGTATTACAAAAAAGTTGCTCTGTATTTGCTTCACTTACGGCAACCAGCTTCATCTGTATCATCTGAGCAGTCTCTAGCCCCATCACATCTCCAATCTGCAGGAATACAGCGACCATTGCCACAGCGAAACTGCCCCCGCTCACATCCTGTGGTAAATCAGAGTAACAAGCAGATGAGCAGCACAACCACATAAACACAGACAGTAAAGTTCATTCCTGTTAAATAACTGTTATTTATCTATTGCTCTGTGGCATGGAAAGGAGAGAAAATTATATTACCATAATACAAAAAATACAAAAGAATACATATATTAAAAAGATCTCTATACACCCAATGAAACAAAACAAAAAAAAGGGAAAAGAACCATTTATAAACATTACAGGACATTTACAACTACATTGTTAGAAAATCCAAGTAATTTTAATATTTGTATGTTATACAAATAAAACAAAAACAGTTTTAAAAAAGGAAAAAAATCCGAAACAAGTCTCGGGCGCACCTACACTACGGAAACCTGTTTAGCAGGAATGTATCGATTTTAGTTCCCAAGCAGTATAGACTTTAAAGGTAGGCCATAATTTTCCACATCATTTCTAAAGACTAATCATACTAAACATCAGTGGTCTCCAAAGTCTGTGAGGATTTTAAAAAAATAACAATAATTATTCCTTTAGCTGATGTGAAAATCTTGTTTCAGCAGTAAATGCTTGAAACTATAGAATGATCTCAGTTTTGCTTTCTTTTTTAATAATGGCCACATATTCAAATTCTTTCCTCTGAAGTACAGGAAATCATGTCTTCAGACAAGATTTGAATAGCAAATAATTTTTTTTTTAATTAAGTTTTCAGATATTTGTGGTTGATCAAAAGCTATTCTGCTGTCAATTCCCTCCTGCTTGACCTACTAAGGATTAAGACCTGATAAAGAAGCATTCATTCCCAGGTGTAAATGCAGCTGGATAAGGCCTTTATTAGAGTCAACTAATGAAATCTCCAGTGCTGTAAGAAAGAGAAAAGTCACTGTTTATGGCCTTTCATTGTGACTACAGCCTCATAAAAAGGGAGTGAACAGTTTTATAGGTCCCCAAAACAATGAGCTATAACATAATTAGGTTCAACAGAGCTCTGTTTCATGTTAATCTGTTGTCAGCACCTCAGAAAAGGGAACACTGAAAAAAATGAGGTAGTAGCAAAGTCCAACTCTGAAGAAAAAAACCCTGTTTCCTGATTTAATTAATAGCCATATGATAAAACTACAACTTTCAATTATTCTGAGTGATTTGTCCAGAGAAGATAACCTCCGTATATATAGAATTCATGATGACATAAATAACACACTACCCTAACTTTCATGTAAAACCAGGCATATCAACACTGTCACATAAACACAGTTAAGTGATGTATTCCTTAGGGATATGGGCAAGCTACTTTATGCAAGGAATGTTCAAATCTGATTGTCTGGTAGTGACATCCTGATTTATAATGTATCCTGCAAATGGTCAAAAATTTCACTTGGATAAATGGTGGTACGGGGTGGTACAGGAGTATGTTCACCCAAATACCTTCTATAGACTAATGCATGATGGTGGTTGGTGGTGCAGGTCTGGGGTTGGTGGTGCAGGTCTCTTATCAACTACCTTTAAAACACAACAACCTCCCTTGCAAAAATGCCCTGAAGGAATGTACAAGTTCACTCTGGAATCCCAGGCCCTCTCCCTGAATTTTGCCCTACAAAGCAATATTTTAATATAAGATTAGCAGTTAAAGCTCTAATAAGCACAATACATAAACCATCATTTATCAGTTGCAATTACTATGCAAAGCAAACACTAAATCTGTTTGTATATTCTATATACATAATATAGATA
Organism: Pitta sordida; assembly: GCA_013390025.1. NCBI lineage: Eukaryota > Metazoa > Chordata > Aves > Passeriformes > Pittidae > Pitta > Pitta sordida. The sequence goes on from WEKX01002341.1 coordinate 90,065, forward strand.
CGTATTTAATATATATATATACTACTGTTGTCATTCAAAACTACTGGAATATTCATAGTCACTTAGTCACATAGTTACAATATAGAATTAAGTCTGCATCCACATGATTAGAATTCTTAACAAAACAGATGTTTATAAACAAGAAGAATGAGCAATTTGTATGTATTTCTAAATAATAACTAGCTAAAATATTTCCAGCACTATGTACAACATCAGCAATGTATTTTGCCTATCTTGTATTAAGTTCCTGTAGTTAAACATAACATTCTAGTGACTAAAATGAGGAGATAACACTGATAAACTATTTAAAAAGCATTATAAACACAGCAGTCTGTACAGTATGAGAAATGGTAGCTAATGTTAAAAAGACCTGAACGTTAGGAAACCTGCATATCACACAGTTGTGCTACACTCCAACACTTCGAAGAATTACAGTTTAAGTTGTTCACACCTATGTACAGTAAGTGCTGTATCAATGTTCATTTATACAATTCTTCAGCAGAATTGTTATAATTCATTTAATTATGACATTAGGCTTTAGAATGTTATCTTCGATGCATGTTTATCACTGAAGATAAAGAGCTCTGAAACACATAAAAAACATGAAAGACTGATATGTATTTCACTTATCACTGTTTTATATTATATTTAGAGCAAAGAAAATTGCATAGCAGATTACATAAAACAATCTTTGAAAATAAGTTATAGTATAAAATCATTAGTGAGAGTATCACGGGTGCTTCTCACAAAGGTTCTAAAAAGCTTGTGCTTCAGTTGTGAGGAAAAACAATTCCAACTTTGATAAAGGAGAAAATAATGAGGGGAAAATGCACGGTTACAAAATTATTGCTACAAATACCAGGAGAAATATCCAGAATGAAAAAAAATCGACACATCAGCAAGAATCAGGTTTGGTATATGCTATGCTATGCAATGCGAGCCCACAGCACCTGGGTTTCAAGAAGAGTGGGAACTGTCAGAAGAAAAGGGTTATTGCTTGCTTAATGACATTATTTGAAGCCCCAATTCACTAGTCATTAGTAATCTTACGGAAGGCTTTCCTTTCAAGGAGGGGTGAGGGGGTAAATGGTAAGGCAGCTTATTAATCAGTCAGCTATTGATAAAAACTAATACTAATGAGCTAACTTTGATAGAAATTCAGATTTACTCTGAGAAACGCTGATAACACCAGGCACCTCTTTCAGGTAAACAGAACTCTGTTAGCAAGATTCCTGAAAGAAATAACAACTGAGTTTAAAAACAAGCAATAAAATAATCAGTCTTGACTGTTACGTTTAGAATTTGCTAATACAAAAGAACTAATACAAAATAAACCAGTCTAATACTAAAAAATGCAAAACAAATATCAGAAGCATCACTGGAAAATACAGCCCAAATCACTTTTTCTAAACTTCTTCCTATACCTATTATCTTTGAGCTTTTTGTTAACTTCGTCACTAGACCGTCCATTGTTTTCTGTGTCTGAGATTCTCTTGTAAGAGACTCTGAGTGGATGTTTGAATTCAGAATTTGCTGAGGTAGAACAAGAAGACTGGTATTACTGGCTCTTGGAAAGCTACTTGTGGTCATTTTCCACCGGAATAAAGCAGCGTAATACGTAGTGATTTTGTCAGAGCAAAGATTTACAACAAAGTAAACAAAATACTTCTCACTTTCAATTTGTTAAAAATAAATGCCTCTTCTACCAGAGGATATAATGCAATACAACCACTATTCACCTTATGTTGTGCAATAATTGTCTTAAATTCAATCATCTTGTATTCAAACACAAATGTTATGTTTGGTTTATAACACAAACCAATACAGCCATACCCTCTACCACTCTGCATTACTTTGGACTCTTTGCAGTTCCTCCCTGAACAGCTCTAGTCTTTCCTATTCTTTTCACACATTCTCTACCTGCCCATTCAACCTTGAAGTCCCTTATACCTTTAACTCTGACTACAAATCTTTTGAATTACATTTGTCATCCACAGATTAATGGTCATGACTGCTCATTCAGACTACACAGAATAGGCCAAACCTCTNNAAAAGAATCCTGGAGAATCACCTTCCACACACTTTGAGATCAGATTTTTGTCTTGCTTAATTACATGCCAAACAGCACAAGGTTTAGGAATGCTCAGGGAGGGGAAGCTGAACCTCTGGAAATTCCATCTCTGTTCCCCCACACTAATGGAAAAAGAAACAAAATCCACAGTTTAGAAAAAACTTTAGATTATTGTATAATATCCTATGATACTGAAAAGCAATATTCTGCTAGCCATTTCAATAGGCAAATGAACAAATATTATTTAAAATAAAAAAATATTCTAGATTTCATGTGCCTTGAGACAATATTTAACCTCCAGTCTTTCTACACTCTTCAAACTGTTATATTTAATACAAATCATTAAGATTCTTAAAAAACGAGACCATACAAGCATTTATAACTATTACAGAAAACAGTAGAAGATCCATCTGTAGTCTTCAGGACCTTGAAACACAAAATGTCTTTTGTACCTATGTATCTCTAAACAAGATTATATTAGAGAAATAATTTTAATTGTCAATATCAACAAAAATGCAGTAAAAATGTATGTCTGCACCCACTTCACACGACTGCCAGATCTTTGAATACAAATTGCCAGGCAGAGAGGGGATGAGTCAAGGGACAATCTAAAGCAGAAAAGCTGCAGTGCCACAGAGACAGAAATAAAACGCTAATAAAAAAGTGTACAACTTCTTTCACTGAATTACCATCCAGTTACATACAACTTGTTGGACTTACTTCTGAGTAAGCCACACTCTGTGTTCTGCAGAATGATGGGTAT
>WEKX01002341.1:94598-138425 GCA_013390025.1 Pitta sordida
AAAAGAATCCTGGAGAATCACCTTCCACACACTTTGAGATCAGATTTTTGTCTTGCTTAATTACATGCCAAACAGCACAAGGTTTAGGAATGCTCAGGGAGGGGAAGCTGAACCTCTGGAAATTCCATCTCTGTTCCCCCACACTAATGGAAAAAGAAACAAAATCCACAGTTTAGAAAAAACTTTAGATTATTGTATAATATCCTATGATACTGAAAAGCAATATTCTGCTAGCCATTTCAATAGGCAAATGAACAAATATTATTTAAAATAAAAAAATATTCTAGATTTCATGTGCCTTGAGACAATATTTAACCTCCAGTCTTTCTACACTCTTCAAACTGTTATATTTAATACAAATCATTAAGATTCTTAAAAAACGAGACCATACAAGCATTTATAACTATTACAGAAAACAGTAGAAGATCCATCTGTAGTCTTCAGGACCTTGAAACACAAAATGTCTTTTGTACCTATGTATCTCTAAACAAGATTATATTAGAGAAATAATTTTAATTGTCAATATCAACAAAAATGCAGTAAAAATGTATGTCTGCACCCACTTCACACGACTGCCAGATCTTTGAATACAAATTGCCAGGCAGAGAGGGGATGAGTCAAGGGACAATCTAAAGCAGAAAAGCTGCAGTGCCACAGAGACAGAAATAAAACGCTAATAAAAGTGTACAACTTCTTTCACTGAATTACCATCCAGTTACATACAACTTGTTGGACTTACTTCTGAGTAAGCCACACTCTGTGTTCTGCAGAATGATGGGTATCAGAAGCTGTAATAAATGGGTTCTAGTAAGACAGGCAAGACCCAGTTTAAACTTTTACTTAGTGCTTTTTAATAAAAAGCACCTTGAAGTTCAAGACCAAAAGTCTTTCAATATGGACTTATAAATACCATGTTTAGCTGCAGTATCAGCAGATTTTCATGGTTTTCCTTTACTTCCAAACAGTAAAAAAACCTCAGCAAAATCTGTATTTTATTCTATGCTTTATGTCTGCATGTTCTTGCACATACAGCTAAAGACATCGTTAAAGCTAAAGCATCAAATCTCATTTTGGTAATGCTCACATGCAAAATCTTTCATAAAAATACTTAAAATTAGTGTACTCTATGTTAAACTATTTGTTTTCAGTTAATACAGTTATAAAAGGACTATAGATTAATTTCTGCTAATGCCTCAACATAAATCCAAGAATGAAAGAAATTAAGGATTTTAATCTACTGAAACTAAGCAGGAAAGCTTTCCTGTAAAGAATAAAGAGTTCAAGTCTCCTGTAGACAACAAGTTCAAAGGAATGACACTATAAATGCCTCCTAGCAACATTAAAGATATCCATAATCCTCATCCTCTCTACCTTACTTCAGTTTTATTAATTGAAAAAGCAACAAATGCAAACAGCTTGATATAAATAGAAATGGTTTATGAATTAATTTTTAACAAAAAAAAATTAGTAGAAGCCTGAACAAATAATAAGCCTGAACTTTTTCCTTAAAGCTCTGGTATTCAGAACAAAATAATTATGGTTTGTGCATTATCATTTTAAAACAAATAATCTTGAGAAAAGTAAAAAAAAATTAAGATATTCAGTATTTTAAAATTATTCACACCGATCATAAATGTTAAAAAAACCCCAACCCTTTTTAAATTTAAAACCATGAGAGTTTATCATATATGCTTACAAATAGCACATATCCATACTATATATCTTTTATATCATACAATAGTCTAAGCAAATTAATAAAATTTAAGTTCCTTTATAACTTTGCTTCACACACTTTCAATGCAAAAAACAAACCATTACTATATTGTTAGTCCTTTAACAAGCAAGAAATAAGAAATAATGCTTTTAGCAAGCACTAATTCTACTAGACAGGAGGTGATACTCCTTCCTAGTAAATAAAGTAAATATTGCTTATAATGAACTGATCAGGTTCCTTCTTCCATTTAAGTCACTGTCAAATATTTTGTACTTCAGCCATTAATATTTGTTCCACACTTCCTTTAATCTAACTGTATGTACATATGTATTTTTCAGGATGAGACTAACAAAAACTATTTGTACTACTTTCGTAGAGAATGCAGTAAAGTCATTATCTACATGGTCAAACTCAAGAGAACCAGTACTTGTAGTAGGCCTTCTTAAAATAAAAATAGCATATTTCAGACACATTACCTGCAAAGAGCATTTTCTGCACTAAATTGGATAACCTCAACCAGTTGTCTTGACAGTAGGTGTCTTAATCTACATAAATCAGTTGTGACTGTTAGCTGGAAAAGTGAAGCAAGCACTGTGATCTCTAGGAAAGAATACATGTCAGAGCTTTCCTAAATCTCGATGCTTCTTCTTCATGAATGGCACATTAAATGTGCAAAAATCTGCTCTAATTGACCAAATGACATAAAGAGGAAGAAGAACAAGCAAACACAGTAGAAATAAAGACACCCACAGTTACTCACAGAAGGAAGCATCCCAAGCATTTTCATAAGAATGAATCTTGCTAATGGCCCTAAGGCTGCTGTAGAATAACAATTGGGTAACAGAAGGAGGGGGTGAAATACGAGCAAAGGAGGAAAATCTTCAGGACTAGGAAGTGTTTACAACTACATAGTACGTGGAAGTTTTTTTTAAAAGTGCTTAAACAACTTAAAGAGAAAATGTACAGTACATATTACATATCGAAAAGGTCTGATAGATGCAGCAGCAGATGATAAAACAACCCTCTTGATAAACTTTTATTGTTTTGAGAGGTGTACGGGTTTTTTAAAGAAATTTTTCAATCAAAGTCCTGTTTTTTTCTCAAAATTAGACCCCATGCTGAGATGAGGACCCGCATTCAATTCAGGCATGGACTCCTGAAATCTGATGAGTCATGTAGCACTAGGAATTAGTTTCAGTAAGAGCCTTCCAATGCAGTTTATGACAGAGAAATTGTCTTGGGTTTTGTATCTCTCTTATGTATCCTTGCTGGAATGAAAATTGCTATGGAACATATAACACTTTGCCCAAATATAAACCTTTTTATAATACAATATCACAAGTTATTTAAGAAAAATTAAACTTGTCATATAAAAAATAAACCACTTTCCCTTACAGACAATAAATACAGTAAGCACATAAAATGAAAGCTATTTCTGTCTTCCCACCACAGAACCCATACCCACAACGAAATTCTCCACCATCACTCTAGTAGGACTCTATATTGNTGTTGTCCAATGTGCTCACATGAAATACAATTTAATCTTAAAGGACCTGAAAATGAGCACTAAGAACTAAGACATGTTTTGGCTATTTCATTCCCAAGCATAGTGTATTTTATGTACACGTTTTTTGCTTAAAATAATATAGAAAATGTTTTTAGGCAAAGAATGATATTAATAATATGTCATGTTAAAAGGATGAAGTCCTTCAATTCATCAGAAGAGGACAGATACAAGAAATACTATCTTCCACTGAAACATTACTCTTCCTATCAACGCCAAAGGAAGCATTTTAGTTACATCTTCCCTAACCACCCAAACCCTCTAACTGTCAGATTTACTCACCCACTTGGATTTTTCTAAGGATGCTTGATTCTGCTGTTTCTTGCCTTCACTGGTGACCTCTAGGCATAATATTTCAATTCTTTAAATTACATTACCTAGCTACTCTAAGCAGCATTCCAGGCACAGAGGTAAATAGTATGGAAGAACCGCTCTAACTTGTTTAGTTGCATGAACCCTACACTTGCCACATCCCTGGAAACACAAGAGCATACGAGTACCGCACACTGTGTACTGCCAACTACGTCTTCACCTCCCAAAGAAAGCACACATAACTACGGGAAAGGCATGAACTGTCTCCCACATGTGTCAGTGGTAGCACATAACATACAAATAACATTGTTCAGAGAACTGCAGGCATTTTGTCTACAGGCTTCCAGCCTTGAAATGGTAATCCCTTCTTCACAGCAATAGTTTTCTATCAGTCTTTTGAAATGAGGGCTAGGAGAAGCTTGCAATCGCACCTATTACATTGTTGCCCAGAGAGTAAGTATCTCCAAACAGAACATTTAATTATATGATTTATCCTTCAACAAGGTGATAATTTGAGTTGTCTCCCTCTACTGCCTTATGAAATTTCTTAGCATTTAAGTCTCCTATTAGAAAAAGTTAAATGGACCAAGTTGAAAAGCATTGCACTTGTTTTCAGCAAGGCTTTAAAGTACAAAAAACTGCAAAACTAATAAAAACAGTTCAAATATTCTTATGGAAGTGACCACAGACTGTCACTCATTTCAGACATAAACTTCAGTTTGTTTCTTTCACATGAAATGGTTTAAAAAATATTAGGCCTCATGGTAGTAAAAGTTATTTTTATTAACACAGCTAGAAGCCCAACAAAAACTGCAGCAGCATTCCATGTGCTTGGTTATTGTCCAATTCATTTATTGCATTGTATGTATTGAAATTATTTGCGTTATATGCATTGAAAATCCACTTTAGTACAGTGGTGAGTGTCCCCACCTCTCATGCAGGAGACCAGGGTTCGATTCCCACCAGGGAGGCAGTGGTGCTGCTTAAGAGTTGGACTCGATGATCCTTGTGGGTCCCTTCCAACTCAGAATATTCTGTAATTATGTTGAGAACAGCCCTGCAATCCTGCTCAAAAGTGAACACATAGGCACTCTCATTCAAGTCAAGTCATCTGTTTACCCCAAACAACTTTACAAAAGGGTTTCCAGCAGCACTAACACTTGTTCACTATTGCCCTGAAGGGACCACTCTTGTTACCAGCATAATAGCCAAGAATTTCCTATATGTTTTTGACAGCATCATTAGGCAGTGGTCACATGGCCTGCAGAGACAATCCACTGATTTACCATATGAAAATGGAGTCTTCCTCTCCCTCTTTCCAACACCTCTCCTTCTTTCACCTGATGCTAAGATCGCCTTTTTTTTTCCAAACTCCAGCAACTACCAGGCCTTTCTGCACGCTGCACAAAATCACCAAGTCACTATGAAACCACCTAATTTGCTAGGACTGGTTTAGTTTTCCCCGAGGTTTCAAAATTAAAGCACCTCAGAGAAGGCCTGCTGAGCAGTGTCAGGCTAGCACAAAGTAAGCACCAACAACTCAAGGCTGGCAGCAACATGGGAATGGGACATTGGAGAAGAGAGGGAAGGAGAGAGGAGATTCCTGCTTCCAGCAGCACTGAACTGTTTCCTTGGATCATCACTTCTCACAACTGTACCTGCAGATCACTTCTCACAACTGTAGATGACAAAGTGTGACAAGGGTGTCATCAGATCTAAATGGGATCTCCCACTGGTATTGAATGATAGGAACTGACATAGTAAATTTCCTTCTTCAGGGCAAATTTGGGGAGGATTTTGATGTACGTATTTTGATGTACTTCAGTTCTGCAGGCCTTATACTTCCTCAAAGTAAATTAAAACTTTCTATGGTATATTTATCTGAGTTAATAAATGTGCCCCATGGTTTCTGAAGATAAAAGCCATTACTTAGATTCTAAATACATTAATGAATGTATCAGTTTCTGGGATATCTTATGAACTATGCTTTCCTTTTTTAAGAGATGCCACAGAGTACCACTAAACCTCCAACCTTCTTCCTCCATAAAAGAATCTCCCTGCAATACCCATCAAAGGCAGTTCCAGTTGGAATGGATCCTCATTCTCTGACTCAGCAGGCCGTAGTATCATGATCCGCTTGTGCAAGAAAATAATTGGGCAGACAGGCTGCTGCTGTAAACAGCGTCCTTTGGCTGAAGATCTGACTTCATGATTATAAAACAAAGGTAAGTTATTCACGTTAAAAGTATAAAATAGAACAGGTCATAGAAGTAGAACCATTTCAGTCAATTTTTATATGTCATTTCATTAATCCAAAACAAAACTTGTAACAGTGATCCTTGATCTCTAATCCACTTTAAGCATTGCAAAACAAAGAAAACATTAAAAGCCTTGAAACCAACAGTAAAAGCGTAAGGCATCCACTAAAGGCTATCCATTCCATTAGACATTTCTATGCATACTCATTAAACTTTGTTTTCTTAAACTATTCTAAAAGTGTACTGAGTCAATGAAGCAATAAGTAGTTAATGAAATTAACATTATCATAACAAAGTGGACTTCAAAATGGATCTAAACCAATAACAAGCTATTAAAAGAGATGTTTACTCTTCACTGAATTCTATTTTTTATGTCTTAGACCAGTACCACTCAGGGTAATTTCATTGAAATTAAAGGAGCTACACTGGGTTGATTCAGAAAAAAACCTGTTATTTCTTCATCTAGAAATTTTAAGAATAATGTATTATCATCAAATTACATAAAGAAGCCCTATAATTTAAAATAGTTTTTAAAACATCTCTGTCCTTTATCTGCCACATTCAGTATAAACAACTAAAAAGAAACTGACAAATTATCCGATTATCCTCATTGATTAGCCTCAGTGGAATAAAAATATCCACTTCTCTTTACATAGATGTCAACCTGCTGATCATTAATTAAAAGAGAACTTTCGTGTTTTTCAACAATGACTTCTGAAAGTGCAATTTCCTTTGAAACATTCAAAGTGCTATAGGGTTCCAGTAAGCAAAGCCCAGGAAAAGGAGACACAACTCCTGCTTAAAAAAGTGATAGTACAATGTGATTCAAGTCACATATTTGTTTATCTGAAAAGTTATCACAACCTCTCAGATCTAAAAATAAGTATTGTAGGAAGACTGAATGGATTTCCATACAATATTCATAAAGATAAAATTAACTATATCTAAAATGCGCTTGCCTATGGCTCAATTTAAAATGAGAGTACTCAGATTTTAAAAAAACATATATATTGACAGAAGAACTTTCAGGCTCAGTGCTAAAGAAGGAGAAGTCAAAAAAACCCCCAAACAGCACTAAACTTTGATCTGGCAATAATTTAAGAGAGCAAGAAGGTATATGGAGTGAAGGAGGGAAAAGGCTTCAAACAGTGTGACCGATTTCATGTCAGACCAGGAAGCTCAAAAGGAAAAGAACTAAAAGGCTTTAATGAAATTGCATTCTACCTTTCCCCCAAATGAATCTTTGCTCATTTCCTGCAAAACACATGGCAAGTAAATCTGGATTAAAGTAGGATTTCATTGCTCAAATTTCCAATCAGCTCAATATATGAAAGAAGGTTTTGGTTTGTCTTACAGAGGAATAGAAGCATCATACACATCACACATTTATCTTAGTTAAAATCTCCTTAGATGTTCTGTCTCTATTTTTCTTCACTCCTGTAGCTTAATTATTTACTGTAACTCTAGCATTTGGCATAGAATCTAAATCTAACCAGGTGTCATCCAATTACTGTTTTCAATTTTTAACTAAAATTCTAGGGTTTGACCTATTCTTGGCTTTAGCTGATTACTTTGCAAATACCTGATATGCTTTACTGAACAGAATACAGAAAAAGAGTAAATTATTAAGAAAATTCAAGAGATGTACAAGTGGGCTTTTCATTAAAAGGAAAAAAAAAACCAGAAAAAGCCCCAAACCAAACCTGTTAGTTCAGTTAGTTTCTGTTAGTGCACAGAAACACTCATTAAGTCATTAAAATGTGAGAGGACTAATGTTTTTCACTGATAGGTACTTTTGAATTGTCAGATCTCAGGAAATAAACCAGTTTAGAGCCAGGTACATGGACATTCAGCAGTATTTTCGATCTTAATTTTGTGTTAGAACACCTCCAAGAGAAACCAAGAAAATTGAACTAGTGCAAGATTACGAACACTGCAGCCCATAGGTCACGCACAACACCTATTAAAATGTATGTCAGGATTGGACTGGTATATTCATTTTTTTCTTGCCATCCTTTCTCCCTTCTCATTACCTCCAAATCCTCAGTCCCCAAGAAAAGTCTCACTCATGGTCTTCAAACACTTGGTCTTGCCAGAGGTGCTTCTCTGTCATTTAAATGTGCTCAGTGCTCTACAAGGAATTATGAATACTTACTCTGGCCTGTCGCCTACAGCAACATCTGCACATCATCCTACAGACAGATTAAATAGATTTGAGTGAAGACAATGTCTAAAAACCACTGAATTATTAATTTGGGGATTGAACTATTACAAAGCCTGATGGAAGAGCATGTTTCTCCATGCCATTCTAGCAAGAACTGCTGTATCTCTTCTCTCCTTGGTCTTACCATAACTATTCCTTACTGGCCTGTCTCACCTCATGAAAATGTTCATTGTGATTTCTGAGATATGGTATACCATATGCATTAATTCTTAGAATAGACTTCGTTCTCAGACTAACAGAGACATTATAATGGTAAGAAATTTTACTCTCATTGGTCTGGGATGCACTAAACTGATGATTTATCATTACAGAGATTTAGAATGCAAATCAAATTTGGTGCACTAGCTTTTGTGTTACAGCAAAGTTTCTGAACAAATCACATTTTGCCAAGATGCATACAGAACAGCTGATCAGCTTTCCTAAAGTACATAAATAAATTGACAACAGAAGCCTTAAAGCCCCCCAGTAAACTATGAGTTATTGAAAAGAAAAGCAAAAAAATAAATACTAGAAGTCAACTTAGCTGTGATTTTCTGGCTTCTTAACTGAGAATGCAGAGCTCAAAAAAATTAGTATACATGCAGGGAGAAAGATCATGAATGGAAATGCTTGCATTTCCAGTTGCATTTCCCAGAATTCTAAAGTTGACATGAATGTTATGATTACAAGCAAGGAAAATATACAAACACACAGAAAGGCTAAGTAATCATTGATCTCATATAATTCAAAGCAAAATGAATCTGTCATCTATGATTTTATGAAGTGGGCTAAAGAAATAAAAAAATCCTCAGAAGTATCCACTAGAAAGACAGGATATGCAAACAGTAATTTAAAGATTCTAAATTACAAAATACAGTGGAATCCTGGTCTTTACATAGCAATCTGGCATTTTTCAATAAATTGCAGCAAAGCCAGAATTTCAGTACACGCAAGTCTGAAAAAAGATGATGCTGCCACTGTTTTGTAAGTTGCACTAATTTAAACTGAATTTGTGACAAAAATTAATACCAATGTCATTTATTAAATAATTCATATTATTTTACTAATAATACATTTATTTTCTGGAATAATTACATCATCACTTTTGAAAGCAGGTCATCAGAACCTAAGGGGCACCAAAAAGCAATGAATGAAATTCAAGAGATCTGAATTATGAAGGTTGCAGAAATATTAACTAAACTAGATTTGTGAAGAATGTTTTTCATACTTTGTAACTAGAAAGATGTCTTCTTTTTTATAAAGAAAAGGAGATTTCTAGGACTTATTTATATGATTTTTTATATATGAATGATTTTTTAAAGAAACTAAAGTAATAGTTCCTCTGATGCTCAAGGATTAAGAGCTCAAAAAACCCCCAAATACTCACAGGGACTAAATCCTCATCAAAAAAGTACAGCAGGCCTTCCATGTTAGACAAGGTGAGGTCAATAACAGATACTATGGGGAATATTGCACAAGTATGTAGATCTGGTATGCTTAGCAGTAACATTAAAGAACTCATTTTTCAACTGTGAAGTTGCCCTAGTGATCTCATTTTCCCTCTGCAAAATTGCTGAGCTACAATATCCATCCATTGTCCCAAGTTTATGACTACTGGGTATCAAGCACTTTTTCACTCCTCAAAACAAACATTAACGATAGTCCCGTGATGCTCCTGCTTGACACTACCTTCACTTAAGTATTTTTTGAAATTCCAGCTGCAATTTTTTCTGAGAACAATTACCTTACAGGCAACAAGACTTATAGAGTAAAGGTTACAGAACCAGACCTTGTACAGCTGGCAATTATAAGAAGCAACACTTTTACTCAGCTTATAAGATGTATGTTCAATTCCAGTAAAACCAGAATTAGGTAAATCAAGAAAGAGCCCTATAATTTGAGCAAGTGTTCAGGTGAAATAATTCTAGAAACCTCCATCTTATACTGGGAACACTTATGTATTGCCAATAAAAAGCTTAAAAAATGTTGTTGAAGCACCTTTGAAAATACAGCAGATTAGGCAAGACGAGATTTTCACGTTTTCCTTCCGAGCCCTGGGATTCTTTTCATGATTCTTCAAATTTTCTTTCTAAAATAAGTGTCTGAAATGATTTCAACGAGCTGGTACTGAAGGTTACAAATATTTTATGACCATAATCAGAGTGCACCTAAGATTGCTCTCCAGATATTTTACTACAATTGGTCACCCATTACTAAAATTATACTGCTTCATTTGAAGTTATGTATTCTACTGTGAAGGTAAGGAGAGGGAACAGGGGACAGGGAGAGACTATAAAAGTTTAAAAGTCTGTATTTCCAATACCTATGTATTGGCTTCTTTCTGCTTATTCCATCAGAAATACATTTTTGATCTGCACTGCAGCTTCCATTCTATCCAATGTAAAATAATAGTGCATAGGATTAACTCTGCCCAGTGTGACCTCCTTGGCTAGTTTTTGCAGGTCTCCTGCTGCACATTAGCTATCTCCTATTTCCCTGCTCATAAGTGGGAGCTGCTAGCAGCAGTTGCTGTATAATTACTTAGTTGATTCTGTCTAAGGAGCTTAAACTAAGAGTTGAGCAAAGAAAGCAGATTAACAATTTGAACACACACGTAATACACAGAGACACACAGAGAACCAGCAGGACTGTAGGTCAATATACGAGGTGGAGGGAATGCACCTCAGTCACTCTTGTTCCAAAAAGACGGGCTTGACTCTCACAGGAAGCAGTTAAACTGCGTGAATAAGGCGAGAGTGGGAAGATAGGTTGCAGTCACAGGCGGGGGAGAGGACCTGGGGACACGGCTACTCCATCCCCAGCACCCAGATTAGCACCACAGGAGCGGCACGCAGGCTGCACTGCCCGTCACATGCTCCTCCGTGTCGCCTAGCAACAGTAAAGCCCGGAGAAAAAGTTCTCCCTCTCTCAACTTCAAATCTGCGTCTGAGACCGACTGAGGGGAGCTTATTATGCTCCAGACTAAGCATCTGTTTCTTTCTACAGCCTTCTGCAAATGACTGCATATACCACACCCACACAAGCGTGTCCACGTATATGCTGTCCCCCATTCCCCCGGCCCGACCTGTCTACGTGCAAGTGTCGCAGTCTGTGCACTCACCAAAAACAACTGTAGGTACAACTTAAGTGGTCGCCAAACCAGCTCTTGGAATGCAGGTGAACTCTGCTCTGCAAAACCACCCATACTTCAGTAAGCAAGAACGGCACAAAGATAGCAAGGGGAAAATGCCAAAAGTCGGGGGTGATTTTTTTTTGCCTTATCCACAGCCAGCGAGCAGTACTCGCTACAGGAAAAACTGCCCTCTTGCATCTCCGTAAAACTGAGTTTAGACGGTGTAGCTGCAATGTCTGAGCTGTCCCTCCAAATTTAAGTCACATTTCCGTGTTGCCGTGTAAAATAAGAAAAAAAAAAAAAAGTTTGTACAAATCAGCGAAAGCATCCTGGGATGGTTTAAAGCCAGTAGGAAGAGAAGCTAAAGAGCCAGTGGTGTTTGTGGTATTCTTAAGGAGCTACTTTTTTTTCCCACAACAGAAACCGACTCCCTTAAATGACTCCTGGAAAGAGCCAACTGTCTCTCCTAGCTGTTATAAAGAACTCCTTGAATCGGTGCCCGTTAACCCTCTACTTCCAGGCACTTTGGTCTTTTTCGCCTAGAAGTCCCCGGAGCAGGGATGTGCTCCTTGCGGTACAAGTCCCATTGCGGAGAGGCTGGAGCATAGCGCTTACCTTGGCAACTGCCCTGCATTATGCATGCAGTGAATAATATGAGCAGTTTGCAAGCAGTTGCTGCTCTTCCATCCATCCGATGGTGAGGTCCCATCTGGGCTGGGATGCTCCAGCTTCCTCAGAAGCTGGCTCCTCGACTCCGGGGTGCTGATCTGCACAGCAGCAGCACAAGGAGCCTGGTGTCTTTTTCTTATCCCGCTACTTGCAGAAGAAAAGGTTGTTCGCCTGTTGAGACATCGCGTTTTCTATAAACTCCCACCCTCCAGACATTGCATAAAGCTCTTTATACCCGGCGGCCCCGGAACTAGCATGAGGGAATCAGGCACTGCTCCAGGCCGTGCAGCCACAGGCTGCCTCTGCCCCTCCTTCCACACTTTGCAGGATGGGCAAGATGCTTCCAAGTCCCTGCACTTTGCAGACTTTGGATCAGAGTCCATTGGTGCTACCCTGCATTTTGTGTGCTCACATAGTTTGAGTCGACCGGAGAATTCCAGGTGGCAAGAGACATATGTCCCAGGTTTTAGTGTTCCAAAGGCATGCTCCTAACAAGAAAAATATTTTTGATAGTTGAGAAATGTCACAACATCTACTCACTAAAGCAGGGCTAAACCTTAAAATTTAGTATTCCTCACATAAATAGTGTGAAAGGAAAATTGTAGGGATGAACCTTACTTCTTCACTTTCTTAGATGATAAAATCAGTTCGGTAAAGTGCTTTGGCTGTGAATTCTTAAGGTATCAGCAGGAGACACCCTACTCTAGTTCGAACTCTTCAACAGTATGTGCAGCACACATGAAATGTCTGCCTGTGTTTTACTGCTGCCATTTCAGGAACCATATGCCCTCTAATAAGGGTAGAGCAGTGTGTAGGATCACAGGGGAAAGATAAAGATGCCCTAATACTTCAAGTTGGAATGCAGCCTTGGTAAAAGGATAAACAATTTGGAGGCTTTGCTTACAGGATCAGAAGCCTTATATATAAACTGTGTAAAGTTAAATTTTTTTTTTTGTTTTATATTAGTCAGAGAGAGTTGTCCATTTAGAAAATTTAATTTTGCCAAGCTGTTCCTTTCTCCATATGTGTACCCACATACACATACATGTCAACAATGAATACTGTGCATACACACCATAGAAGGATGGGTCTATTTGTCCTGCAAGAGGCTTTGTCAGATTAATTTCGATGACACCGCCTTTAGAGAAACCATGTATCATTTGCGTGAGCATTATACCATGCTCATTATACTTCAGTGGCTGTTTGCTGATGCTGGAACAGAATTTAGGCAGTATTTCAAAGCTTAACTCTTCTTTTTGCCATAGACTGCAAATTCAATTGAGGGGTAGAGGTGCCTGTATTGTTCCCACAAAAGTTGTGCAAGAACATGCTGCTGCTTATTAGCAGACTGATTTTACTCCAGGTCCTGTAGGACGCTAATCCCTCTAAACCTTTCCGTAAAGGTTTTCTATCTATCAAGATGGAAAAGGGGGGCGGGGGGGGGGGGGGNGATTTGGAGCACAGGCTTTTGCAAGGTTGTGATTTATGCAGGTTCAGGGCTGTTTGGTGTAGTGGTACGACACAGCACCGGGGTCAAGCCACAAGAAACACTGGGGGCAGATCAGAATATTCAATTAGCTTCCTGGCACCTCTGAATCACAAAGAGAGGATAAGATCTCTCCATCACAAGATCCAGAGCTGCCGGGGGAGGGGGAGACATGCCCTCTTCAAATCTCTCTCCTCCCTCCCACCCTCTCTCCTTTCACTGTAGGGGAACAGTGCTTGAAACATTCCTTTCTGCACGGAAGGACTTTTCCTATTGTCGTTTTCTTTGTGTTTCAGTGTTGCCAACTTACTGGAATTCTTGTCGTGGTTTCACAGCAAGGCTCAGGCTGACCAAACGGAACCAGCTGCGTTTGTGTATGGGGCCACTGCTGCTTTAATCCCCATACAAGGCCGATGGGGAGGGAAGGAAGGGTTCCTCAGAGGGGACCAGGCAGATCTGCTCTCTGTACAGATGGGTGCCTGTAAAGCCAACACATAGATTGACTGTTCTTAATTAAAAGAGGAATTGCTTAAAGCAGTTCACACCCCAGCAGCAGGCAGACAGGGCAAACAGTGCTTCAAAGCTGCAACCCCAGATTAGGAGCTATGTGCAGTCTTCTGCCACTGTATGTTTGAGGTGGCCTGGATACAAGCTTTGGGAGGCACCTACCTATGTTTCACTCCCACACAGCTGGCAGCCAGAAGGTGTGCTACTTCCCCCTTCACCATCACCGTTTCTACTCATCTGTACTTCTCACAGGATGTTAAGTAAGATGAATTCTCAAACAGGATTGGTGGAGGTGCTGTTGATAGTGAGGGAAAACCCTGTACTGAGATAGTGGATCAAGCCCTTCCCACCTATTATTCTTAGCAGGCAAAATTTGCATTCAGAGACAAGTGAACTGACCAGCCCAGATGCTTTACTGCTGAAGGATAATAGCAATGAGGGAGCCAGCACAGGACAATGCTATTCTCTGCTTACTTCATCTAAAATTTTCTCCTCTCACTTTACCATTGTGAGGAATAAAACTCACTTATTTATGAAATTAAGAGGGGGCAAAATCATCTAAGCAGAGGATTGATTAGAAAAATTAGTTAACTGGGTCGGGTGTGCCACCCCAAAGCAGGCAGACCCAGAGCTAAAAACGGCAACATTTTGAAACCCTCTCTCCGCTGGGGAGGTCCCCGTCTCCTTTCCCACTGACTCCCTTTTTATTGGATCTCAATAACTTTCAGCAGTTGCAAGGAAAACTGTATCTACCTAACCTATTTTCGGACAGGAAACGGAAATCAACTACTTCTCCCCCTCTCCCTTCTTGTCTGCAAACTTTAGTGGCTGAAGCGAAACGTGGCTTTTTCTCTCACAATTCCCCCCTCTTCTCATTTATCATCTTTTTGCTGAAGCCCTTAACTTAGGTATCCCATGTGGTCATTACTGGCCAGTCCCTTCTCGTAGAACTACTACAGGTAAGCATGATCACTTTAAAAGTTTATAGTTGTGTTGATTGTGACTTTTTCAGCCATCTCTAAGTTTATGTTCCATGCTGGGGTGCGTAACTTGGCTCCAGCTTATGTAGGATGAGCTGTATTTCCTCTTGCTTCTTTCATTTTTTATCCCTACTTCTTAGGACTATAATCTTGTGAGCTGCTGCTCCTGGGCTAGTAGTTGCCAGGCTGGGGTTTGTTGTCACACTGGTTATTTGCACTCTTTCTATGACACTGCTGATATGTCTGATAAAAGAAGGGATAAAATCCATCAAGAACAATAGTCCAGCAAAAGAACAGAGAAGGATGTTTATAACATCAAGGGGTACAACTTATAGTTAGAATCTAATTATTACTAAAACTTGGATCCAGATCATGACACTCAGGTTACCCATTTGTCATTTCTTTCTTTTGTCAAGGTCTGGTATGACATATATTCGACCACTCGACACCAGAGGAGTTGCAGCCCACGGTGGAGTAGAGATTTTCTGGTGGCTAATACAGAGGGCGGTCCAGTCTTGCCCTTGACAGCCTATTAGGTAATCTGCTTTTTAAAAGTTAATTTCAAAGGTTACCCCCTTGTACTACATTCCATTATTTGTGAGGAGGTTCCACACACCCCTTAACCCAAGATGCAGGTGACCACCCTTTTTCTGTGGTTTTAACTGCAGTTTCATTGTTAGGAGCACCTCGAAGGGACCTTCCCATGCTGGGGCTCTCCAAGATTTTACCAAAACCCAATCTCCTGGCTTTACCTGATACATGTGAAAGTCCAGGGATGAAGTTTGAAGCAACAATCCTTTTCTTGTAAGATCTGCAAGACAGAGAATGCAATTGCCTGGAAATAATTTTTAAGATACAGATTATTTGTCTCAAGAACTGGTAACCTCTCCTCCTTTCCCAAGTACAGCAGCCCAAATAACATTTCACAGGGAGATACACTTAGATTTTTCTTGGAGCAGTTCTAATTCATAACCATGCTAGAGGCAAACATTTAATCCACAACAGTTTAGACTTGATTATTAATTTAATAATATGACTTTGGAGAATAGCATTCATTCTTTCAACTCACCCTGAGCTCTGTGGATGCCAGGGAGTATGGAAACTCCAATTCATATCTAATGCAATACATACTGTCTGTAAAATCCTTGAGGTGACGTGAGTCCCTCTATCAGAGTCCAGTCATTTTGAAAGACATGCTGTGGGCTTTTTCTGGTCTCCCCAGATTTGAGTCAATCTTTCATAAGCTGTTCCTTCTTTTATATTCACATACAGGTGAAAAGGCTTCTCCAAGGAGGGGAGTGCTAGAATAGATGCTCAAATTAATTTCTTCAGGTTTTCAAATTGTTGCTGTTGAGTTTCAGTTCACTCAAATCTCTCTCCCTCACCTTGTAATTTTTCATACAGGAATTGAACATTCTGGATAAAATACTCGATCTATAATTGACAATACTCAAGTAAGCCTAGAAATTTTCTTATTTCTCGCTTTGTTTTAGGAAAGTGTATGGCTACAATACTGAAAATACGTTCAGGGGTTATACTTCTTTGCTCTTCACTTATTAGATGTCTTAAATATTTCATTTCTTTCTCTACAAATTCTAATTTAATCTTATAGACTCGCAGTCTCTCTTCTCCCAAGAAATGGAGTAACAAAATTGTAGTACATATTTTGAACTTCTTTTTCCTCTCCTGACACTAACAAGTCATCACCATATTGCAGTAATACAGTTTTTGGAGAAGGTTTGAATTCTTCAAGAGCTTGCTTTAAAATTTGCCCAAACAAATTTGCAGATTGAGTGAAAATTTGGGGCAAAGTCATTTAACCTAATTGCTCTTTCTTCCAGTGACAGGATTCTCAAAGATATCCCTACTGTTTTTGCTAGAGGACAAGTCCAGAAGGTATCTTTCAGATTTATTACACTGAACCACACATGATCATGGGGAATTTTCTTAGTTTGTTCAGTTCCCATTACACAGACCTGTGGGATTTTGATTAAACTAGATCTCTGAACCCCTGAATCCACCATAAATATATTTTTTTCCTGGCAGAACTGTCGGGAGCTATGCTCCAAGTGCAGTCCTTGGACTCCTCTCCCTTCTTCTTGCTTTCCTTAGTGAGATTATTTCCCATTTTACTAATTCCCTTTACTTTTAATTCAAAATACGGTTTGGGACTTCTTTCCTTGTCTGTTTTTTTCTGTAAGTAAGCACTCAGAAAAGCAGTTAAAGGTGTAAGTTAGAACTAGCAACTACACTGCTTACAAATTAAAGATACCCACTAAGCAAGGAGGTTAAAAATTAAAAGGCTTCATTTTTGACCAAGGTTCAGTTTCAACTAGTCTTCAAACTCAAGCAATACTTACCAGACAGATAGAAACATCAGGGTTGATGAATGACTAGATGAAGATACATAACTGATAGTTTAAAAAGGAGAACAAAAAAATCATATACCCTTACTAAAAGAAACTGTGGGTCAGATCTGTCTCTTCTGAACTTGTTGGGGCTAGGACAGTTTACAGAGGCTGAGGATCTGCCCAGTGCATTATCCAATAAAGCTTTAATTGCTATTGGCGTTTAGTAATCTTGTCGTCAATCTGTCCTTGGGTAAACCCAGGTGTTTCCACACAGAAAACATTTTAAGCTGTGTTTCCAACTTCACATTTAAGTTTAATCATTAAATCCTATGCCTTTACCATAACAAGATTTTTTCGTTATTTTTGTGTAATCTTACTAAAGAAAGGCTACATTTTAAACATACTAAAGCCATGCTCAATTTTTGAGAGAACACTGGCAATGATGTAATCATGGAAATGGTAATCATACAAATTTAAGCTAAGCACAGTCTCTCTGCCTGAAGTACCAACAGCAGCAATTAATTCTTCAGATTTCATCCATCTTTGCTATTCTACAATCTAAAGTGTCCCATTTCTTTAACTGAATCTTGTTTTACAGCAAGCAACAGTGTGTGTGTGTGTGTGTGTGTGTGTGTGCGCGTGTTAGAGGCTCCTTTAACAGGCTAACAAGGACAGGAGGGTTTCTTCAGAGCTCCTACTAGTAAACATTTTCTTCACCTAAGGCCCACTTCACTTTGCATCAAAGCCCTCAGACTTCAGGAAGAACAGACTTAGCTGTTTTCATGGGGATCCATAGTAGCAATATGCATCTGGATTTCACCACTTAAGCTTTTCAAATACGTATATTGTGAGCAGATGTTTCCATAAATAGGAAAGTGACATTTTAGGGGACTGAGTTGCACCTTGTTCAAGGACGCAGCATTAATTTCAACTATACAACACATAAAAAAGAAAAGCAGACAATAGCCCCAAGTTCACCAAGTTTCTAATGTAAGAGTACATTTCACGGTATCTAAAACTATGGAAACAATTTGCCAGGGAAGTATTTTCTTCCAAAGATTTAAAGAACAAACAAAACCCACCTAATCTTAAACTAATAAAAAGAGAGCCTTAGTTGATAATAGTTCCCAAACATCTAATGCATATTCGTAACTAGAGCACAGATTTCCAGAAGAATGGATCAAAGGTGGGTCCCCAGACCACGTGCATGTGAGAAACATTAAACTTAAGAGATGTGAATTGGTCCAGAACAGAAATCACAGACTCAGGATTGCACAATGCAGCTGTCACTGTGACCAAAAGTTTCCTGAAGGTCTTCTGGTTAGTGACACATTATAAATAACTTCTTTCTTTCAACCTTGAATTATATTACTGCATCCTGGAACAAGAAGTTGTGCATGGGAACCATGGACTTTTTTTAGAAACTGCCACTGAGCAAGTGAGGTTGGTAGAGAGAGAATCAGCAAAGGAGCTTCCAAACACCTCTCAGATGCATTTCACCTGCAGAAATGGGCCTGTGATGGAGTTAAATAGTAATAATTCAGAGATGAAAGAGTTTATTTACCTGAAAGGCAGAAGTAAGTGGAGAAATATTAAACAGTTTCAGTTGTCCTCTCCACCCTTTGGTCTGTACTGTGTAGTCCCGCCTGGAAATCCCTGTACTTCATCCTTAAGGCACCGTCACAAATTGTGGGCAAGTATGTTTTATCCCAGCTGTATCTCTAATTACCAAAATTCTTGGTACTTGCCTTGCTGCAAACAGATTTCTTTGGCACTTTGTCTGTCCCTGAGGCACAAAGGTCCTCATTTTTGCTCCAATTCAGTGGCCCTTCAGTGCCTGTTCTGCCCTGCAAGGAAGCAACAGATGGAACTTGTACTTGAAAAGGAATGGGAGGTAAAGAGGCATTTTCAAATTACTTACATTCTAACAACTTTTTGGGGTACTAACAAGGGAAATAGGATAGGCAGGAATAACTCTGAATCCGCTTTAATATTTTCATTGGTATAATTACTATTAATAGCAGATATGAGGTCCGTTCAAGATAAACACCTTCCTAAGGGAGACTCTTACATACTAAAAACTGTTAGGCTTCATTCCTCCAACAGCCATGATGAAACACTTGAGAGATCACAAAAGCAGTCAGTCAAAGCACCTGAGGAAAGATAAATAATAAGCTTTCGGATCAGTATATTAATTAGAATTCCAGGCCAAACCCAGGGTAATAACAGCAAACAAATGAGAACATGATTTAGCAGTAGAGGGATGGCAGATGTCAGATTCTCAGTTTTGATACATATTACAGAATATCAGAGATTCACCACTGCCCACTTAATAAAAAAACTCCTGAAAATATGGTCTAGCTCTGAATTTTGTGAACAAGCTTCCATTTTTATTTAAAAAGAGGACTAGACATCAATAGGCCTATGAAACCCAGTCTTTCTAAGAACAAAGTTCCTCACTGTATGATCAAAATATAGCCACCCTACAACACCCTGTGTGTGCAACCATTGGTTTGTATACATAGATATTTATAGCATAAACATATTTTTATTCTTAAGTTAAAGGGAAAAATATAAAGAAAATGATAGCTCAAGATAAGCCACAGTTTAGCAATTCTTCACTGATTGCTAAGGAACAATACCCACAATATTTGCTTTGAAAATAGTACCTGATTCAGCCAACCTGCAAAACTAATTTGACAAGAAGAGACCAAACTCATGAATGCATGAGGTCAAAGGGATTAGAGTAATTAAAAAAAACCCAGCCTCTCTCCTTCTTGGGGGACTTGTTCACAGGAATGAGATCTAGGACAGTTCAGTGAGCACAAACTTTGGTAAGCAGAGCGACTGCCTTGTGTAGTCCACCCTTTCCCCTTTATCCACTTTTCCTTGGAGCTGCAGCATTGCGCTTCACACTCCCTTTTGTCCCCTCAGTGGAGCAGATCCTCAGGAGAGTGCTGGCTGTGACTGCTTCACAGCACAGTCCCACAAATGCACCAGAGCTGCAAATGGCACTGGGCGCATAACACCGTAAAACTGACTGTACTGCTCATACCAACAACACAACAGATTGTACCTTACTTCCCAGGAGGAACAGGATGGCATGACTGGAGAAGTTAGATCCACCTGAGCTACCAAGAAGAAAGTAGATGTTATTTTTATAGTCACTTGACAGAATACAAAATCATGAAGTCAAAGTTTGCCGTCAAAAAGGAGCTTGATAGTATGATATGTATTTTGCAAGATAGCTAACCGAATTCCACCTTCTTCTCAGCATTCATTTTTGCACTCAGAAGATATTACATTGTATAATCCAGTTCCTAAATGTAAGGTTTTTCCTGATTAGTATGCTTCTAAAGACTTCAGCACAGTAAAGGGTACCTCCTGCTGTTTTACCATTTTGAATACACGAAAGCTTTTTCTTACCAGAAAAGTAAGAAATTTCAGATATGTAACACCTGAGTTTCTAGTGCAGCTGCAAAATACTGTAAGCTGAAGGGCATATTCAAGAAAGTGGAACACATTCTTTATTCATTTTGCCTAAATTTTCACAGGAACACTAGTTTGTGAGTTCGAAAAATATGTATGAGAACAGCTAAGCACTAGTAATCCCATTGTGATTACTGATGTCTTAAAAGGCTCTGGAGGGTCTGTTCACTGGTTGGGGTTTTTTTACTTTAAGATAAACAATTAAGTGTCATTGTAAGCTAGAGTCACAACCTATTAAACCTATTAAAATAAATAGGAAGTTACATACCACACACTCAAGATATTAAAACTATTTTTTTCCTTAAGAATGACTGTTCAGTGCTTAGCCTTCCTGAAAAACGAGATATGTCACTTTGTGCCAGGCACTTTGAGATATACTAATGAAAATGCCCTAGGTCCCCATAATCCTCTGTGGCTGATTGGGTACTGTAGAAGAAGTTGTTTCATCAATTTGAACACCATTAGCTTGAACCTTCATACTGACCTGAAAGTAATGTTTTATTCATATTGTAGAGTTGTAGTCAAAACTCCAGAAATAATTAAAAGGACAAGCCTCAAATTTTAGACCTTTGTTTTATGAAACTGGATACCTAGTTAATTATTGCACGATGGAAGAGGGGAGTAGGGACTCAGCAGTCCTGATAGATTACTACTGCAATCTACTTGTGAAAAGCTGATAGGTGATCAAATACGTACCACTAAATGTTCAGATTATTTCCACAGGTCACAGTTAAAAAACTTTCTTCTAGATTTAAAAAACCCCCAAAAACCTTAGACATTAGGTTAAACTGAGACTCCATTATACTTTAGAGACAATAGTCCAAAGTTCAGTAGTTTCAGCTAAGATTTATCAACAGACAGTTAACAGTGACCTATAGCCATTTTCCAAAAGAAATACAAGATGCCTTGATATACTACAGGAAGAAAAGAAGGTATTCTTCAATAAAAGTTGACAAAAACCCACACCTGACTTTATAAATAGGTTTCTAGTTGTCCTGGATACAAGCACGAACTCAGTGTGGTCTACAGTCAGTTTTTCCAACCAACCTTTCAGAAAATAAGTTCCCTGAATTTTTATTAGCTGTTGTTTCAGAATGATCTTCAAGGTTTTTTACCGTTTGAGTGTAATGTAGTGATTCCACCTGAAGAGCAAAGGCACATATGAATGAAGTTCTCATTTAAAAAGCTGCTATCATCCAACAGGCAGATAGTGACACTAAGAAGTACCCAAGTAAAGACTAACAAATAGAAATTCTGCTGATCCATGTTCACCTTTTCCAGCAGAAATATATCTCTCTTTATATCCAGCAATCAAAGAAACCTAGTGAAAATTTAAGACAAAGATTTACATCCTCTGTAACCAATAAAAGCATCCCATACAATCCCTGTAGTATGATTGAGTCACATCTGTCCCTATAAGCACCACATTGCTAGTAGTCATTGTTGATTCCATCTTGCTTGGACTTTGACAAGTCTCAGAAGTGTAGTAATACATTACCTTTAGATGAGCTTTTCACATTGTAAATCAATTCAGATAAGTGAGCTTCAATAAAACGAACAGAAAACATTCAAAATACATTAAACTTTTCTCATGTTTTTTTGTCATCCAACTTCTCCAAATGTCATCAGACTACTGTTTCAAATACTGAAGCACTGACTACAATCAGCAGAGATTAAAAGTACATACAATGTTAGTGCCAGCACTCTTCTATTTTGGCACCAAGGTATTTTTTTATTAAATAGAACTCTAAACCCAAATCTTGCTCTTCCCTTTATTCTTGTTGCTATACCTGCACTTAATCCTAGTATGGATCACATATTCTTCTACATTGCCATTTCCTTTTCCTTCCTGCCTAGTATATTCTGGTCTTCCTAATATTTCCTTGCAGGCATTAGTCTGGTTCTTTAAAGACTTAAAATACTTATCAGTATTTAAAAAAAAAACCAAACAACCCTGAATATGGTTTAGGGTCACCAAGGCACACAACTACAGTGCATATCAGGAGGAGATGAAGGTACCACAGTATACTCTCTGTATTTTCTTACTTCAGTGATCCCTGGAAAACTATGTATGAGATAGAGCAGTTCATTGAGTACTTACTATGCCTGTGATGTTTAAATCCCCATAAACCAGGATTAGGAAAGGACAAAAGGTACTTTAAAACCACCTGTCATCATCTCACGCTCATCCCAAGTTAAAC
This sequence comes from Pitta sordida, assembly GCA_013390025.1. Classification (NCBI taxonomy): domain Eukaryota; kingdom Metazoa; phylum Chordata; class Aves; order Passeriformes; family Pittidae; genus Pitta; species Pitta sordida. Next base: position 117,466 of record WEKX01002341.1, read on the forward strand.
ACAGTGAAAGACTAGGGATTTGTGGGCAATTTTCCATTTTAGTTTGACCTTTAGGTTTTAACATTATAAGGTTACATTAGAAGAAAGGTATTCAAAATATCATTCTCTCTGAGATTCAGTTAAGAGCTAGAATATAAGAATAAAGGATTTTCCATATTCTAGAAGACTAAGGAAAACCATTATTATTTTTGAGACTACAAAACCTGTCACAAATGACCAATTTCCACAGTAAGACAATTGCACTTCGTGCCTTCAATCACATGCTGCAGGAGATGCCTTTTTTTTCCCACAGCAAAAGGTAATTTCTCATGGGTCACATTCCCAAAATCAGGCTAAAGAATCTATCATCCCTGCTCATATTTCATTGTTTATAAATCTAGGGGACGTAAGGATATTTCAAGTAATGTTTTTCATTAGAAGTTACTATCTAGGAGTCTAATCGTATTTTCACACTGTCCTATCCAATTAACGCTTCATTCTAATTGAACCACTGGGTGTCACTATCAAATGTGCATGTACAGTTATTCTCATAATTGTTTTATTACTAAAGTCTGGAGAAGAACTGCGCTGGAACCCAGTACAGAGAAACCCCACATATTCACGGCTCACATATTCACGCATTCAATTAGTCGCAGTTGGATTTTNGCATATGTCATGGGACCTGCCCAGACCCGACCACCCGTGTCTTCTGGGGGTGCTCTGCATTTCTATTATTTGTATGTAATCTAGATATTAATTTAAACTTGGTTTTTAATGTATGTGCATGCAGATTCTAAAAATAAAATTTAAATACTCTCTTCTGATGTGGAAAACACAGTAATATATTAACTAATGCTTCCAACCTACTTACAAAGATTCATGATGAAACCATTCTGCTATCACAGTAATTGCTATCTAGCTAAGTTCCATCTATTGCTCTCAAAATTTCAAAAGCCAGTACTACACTTTAAAAAATTATTAGCAGTGTCTAAAAATCAGATAAGCATTTATAGGCTAGGAAAATCCAGTCCACACACTAAGATTCAATTCTGTTATCAAATCACTAACAGAAAACTAGGCTCCAAGATACAAGATAATTGATATGATTTACAAGGACTATAGGAGTCAGAGACCCTTTTCCCCTTCCTTCCTCTTGCAACTTCTCTTCCTTGGGATTTTCCCTACCCGGCTGCTGAGCAGGGCTCGGCTGTAAGCAGACATTATTATGTGAATTATGGCTACAGACAATCCAGGAACACAGCTATATTTCATGCAGTTTAATTGAAAATATCTTTGTTGAGTTTGATTCCTCTTGTATTTGAGAAGAACATGGAGTAGACAAATATGAGGTTGACTAAGCATATGAGTTCAATTATACCAGTAAATTTCACAGAAAAGAGTGGGTGTATCTTCCAGTGTCTCCACCACAGCACAGTCTCCCAGATGTGCTCAATCTGAATATACTATAGTACAGAGGCTCTCGGGTCAGATTCCCAAACAGAAGCTTTTGCCCCGATTTACACATCTACAAGAATAATGCATTTATTAGATTTTTGATAAATTGCTAGCACACATGCAGAAGAAGAAAATCAGTTGTCAAATATCTATAAACAATTTGAATACATTAAATATTGGTTTAACAAGTTTACCCTACAAAATAATAAAATATTTCCTTTTTTGTTTTAATATCATTTTGACCTTTATATCTGCATTCCCCTATCTGACAAATGAAGCAGAGATCTACTGTCACTCGTTTTCTTAAAATAAAATAACAAAACCCCTCCACCAACAGTGAGGGGGATCAGAGGTAAGGTTTTCCAAGGAAAATTTGGACAACTTAAGTGTATAGCTCTAATAGTCTGTTAAATTTAGTTTTGGTTTAAATAAATTATCTGGAAGGATCTTCTCAGGTTGTGGGTTGCAGCTCTTTTAATATTTGGCTTACACAATTTTCCACAGAGAATAAATTACAAAAAGGAGTCAACAGAATTTTTTCTATCAACTAAAACACAACATCAAAAGAGAGCTCTGTTTCACACACATATTTGCAGAAATGAGCCCTGCTTTCTTTGAATTTGCATCTGTTTTGTGACAAGTTAGACGCTGACTCAAATTCTGCAGCTAGAGTCTGCTCCTTTTCTCAGCAAATGTCTTCAGGTGAAAAAGTGGGAGATGGTTGGTAGGAAGCCTGGTTCTTTTAATCTTATCTAAGCACTCCTGAAAGGAGTTGCAGCTGAAGATAAGGGATAGGAGTCACATGCCTTTTCTGCCTTAGAGTTCTTATTGTGTGTGGGGAATGATCCCAATTGTATAGCATCAATTTTAAGCTACTGCAACTCCAGCATCTTTAGAAGAGGTGTTCCTGATATGCAGAAATATGAAGAGAACCTGGCATAGTCATAACATTTAATGGTGACAGTAAAATTAGGGAATTTGGGCTACCACCTACTGCAATGCCAAGTTAAAAAAATACAAAACCCAAACACCCAAAAAAAAAAAAGCGTCATGCTTTGCCTTTGAAGTGATCTTTACTTGAGCTGCCTCTGGCTAAAAGGGTTTAAGGTGAGGGGGGGAAATTTTTCCTCATCTCTGAGGTGACATTTAACAGACCTGGAAAACAGACATGGACTGTGATGGTCTATTCAGGAAGGTCTATAGTATGAATGACTTCTAAAATCAAATAAAACAGTAATGCTTTCAGTACACTGAACATCTCATTCTTTAACACAGGACTTTATCTTCTTCTTGATAGTAACCATCAGCAAAATGGCTGAAATGGACCAAATACCTGACACAGGGAAGACTGTAGCAAAGAAACACACAATATTCAAAGAATCCTACATCAAAATTCTTGTAAACTCTGCAAATTCCTCCTGATTACATTTTGCAGGGGAAGTCTGAAGTATGCCACAGTCTGCTTCATAACATACAACCATCAGAGCCAGGAGCAAGCACTCATATTTCAGGCAACATCCTTCCTTTTTCAAGTTATTTAAAAATCCTTCCACTAGAAGGATTTCATACATTTAGAGTGGGCTAAGAGGTTCAACTCCAGACCAGAGTTCTCAAGAGGTTCTCAAACCAAGAAAGTAAAAAGGTCTGTTTTGCACTACACTACAAGTAATAGGCAGGTTGTTTGTGTAAGTAGTTGCTGCTTTGTCTACACCAGGCTTCATGAATGTGCATTAAAAAAGTACAGTAAACCCCTGGTTATTTGTGGTTCACATCTTTGTGCTTTCCATCCTCCATGATTAATTTTTCAGAAAAAAAACAAAAGTGAGGGTCTCCACACGTGCAGAAAGATAGCTCATGAATATGTGAATGACCTCATGAATATGCCCTGCCCATCGCACCGCTCCCCCTCCGCCCCAGAGCACTCTGTGTCCACACTGTGCCTCTCACTACATAGCACTTGCTACATGTCCAAGAGCTCTGGGGGATGAGCACTCAGCTGCCACCATCTCAGGCCACCCATGGGAGGGTCCCAGCACCTGCTTCTACACTGTGGTGGGGCCACAAACTCTTTGGTGCTTGCTGATGCGTGGTGGCGGTGTGGCAAATGTGGCAGGGGCTGGGGTTGGATCAGGGAGGGCGACTGTGGCGGCAGTGGCCACAGCCACATCGGGGCCAGGCTGGGAGAGAAGCGCCACCGGCCGCAACCCCAAGCCACTGAAGCCCAACTTGGCAAGGCAAGAGGGGAAGCACTGACATCATGGGTATGCATGGTGTCCACATCAACCAAGGCAAGGCAGTGGTAAGTACGATGGCATCAGACCCTGCAAGGGGGCAGAGTGGGGCTGTGGCCAGGGGCGGAGGCAGCCCACCTGCCTACTCAGGCTGCATGGCACCACTGCAAAGCTTACCCCTCAGTGCCTCATCCTCCCCTACTAGGGCATCAACGCCATGGGCTGCACACTGGGTGGCTGAGCAGGGCTGCCACCGGCTCCTCCTGCCTGTCCTCCCACAGCAGGGGTAGCCGCTGCCTGGTGCCTCTCAGAGGAGCAGTAGCAGCAGCAGGAGAGGCACAGACAGCCCCAGGAGCAGGCACTACACCACCAGCTCCTTTGCGCGGCTCATGTGCAGATGCTGCTAGCCCAAGCTCATGCGACCAAGCCCTGGCCTGAGACAGGGAGTCAGTCTGCAGATGACAGGGCAGAGAGTGGTGACCCGTGGAGAAGTGAGGAGAGTAAGCTTCCCTCAACTTTCCCTTGGTTGTCCTGGCTGCTCACAGCTCTCTGTCAAAGGTGAGCATGCTGCCACAAGCCAAAACATCTGGGGGGGGTAGGAGTGGGGAAGGAAATCAACCAAAAAATGCCAAAAAACCTTGCAGTCCTGGAGGGGCCTGGAGGTGAGTCCGCTATATTCGCAAATCACAGTCTTCATGGCTCAGACGCAGACCCTAGACCTGTGAAACCTGGGTCTCATTGTAATACTGCTTTCTTCAACCTAACCTTGCTGAATGAGCCATCATCTCCCAATTCCCAGTTACAGTTCAGAACTGTTATCCCAGAACTCAGCAACTTCTACAGGCATGTGGTAGTCATTGGCCCTTTTGACTGCCTGGGCACACTGCTGGCTCATGTTGAGTTTGCTATCAACTAATACCCCCAAATCTCTTCCCACCTCACCAGTCTCCAAGCATTCCGTTCCCAGCCTGTAGTTCTACTTGCGGTTATTATGACCAAAATGCAGAACACGACATTTAGACTTATTAAATTTCATTCTATTGGAATCTGCCCATCTCTCCAGTCTGTCCAGGTCTCTCTGCAGGGCCTTCCTACCCTCTAACAGATCAACACAGGCTCCAAGCTTGGTGTCGTCCGTGAATTCAGTCATGATGGCCTCAATCCCGTCATCTATATCATAATGAAAATGTTGAATGGGACCGGACCCAACACCAACCCCTGGGGGACACCACTAGTAACCGGTTGCCAACTAGATGAGACACCATTGACCACCACTCTCTGGGCCCGGCCATCCAACCAGTTCCTGACTCAGCGGAGAATATTCCTATCAAAACCCCTTGCTGCCATATTCCCCAGGAGTATATCATGGGAGACTGTGTCAAGTAGTTTCATTACTGAAAAAAATTCCTGAAAATACAAACAATAAATGCAGGTATTTGTAATTAAGAGAAGTATGGCAAAGAGCAGACTTTTAGGCTCCTTTCAGATCTCCAAAAGGACAGAAAAGATGAGCTTGTAATTAGCACACTATAGGAAGCTTTTTAATTTTTTTTTTTTGTTTAACTAGTATTATATCTTTACACATTTGCTTGATTTTGATTACTCTTTTCTCCAAGTCTTCATACTCTGAGATAATCCAAAACAGAATTAAGTTGAACCATGAAAGAATTAATTCATTTTAACCATGAAAGAATATTTTGAATTGGCATTTTCATTTTAGCTGGATCACTGATAGTCTGGGCTCCATTAACAAACAGAGCTTGGCAAAACTGATTTACTACTATTTGATGTTCTCTAAGTAATTTTTTTATTTTCCTGATGTCAGGTGAAGATATGGCCAACATAAGAAAATGTAATATAGCATTAGACACTTATTTTGAATGAAGTATTCAAAGCACAATTAAAAATACCTTTGTGAGTAGAAATGCTGTCATTAAAAAAACCAGATAAAACCACTATTTTCCACAGTGCAGAACTCTGAAGCTTATCAAGTACTTTTCAGACAAGAAGACTGAAAGACTGTCCCATGATAATAACTCTAAAAGGGACTATATTTTTCTATAAAGGAAAAGTGCAGCAGTATGCTAAGCAGGCTAGCTTAACTAACAACCTCTGTATATCAGCCATTCCAACAGGCCAGGCTATTCATACAAGACATCTTACCCCTGCCCCCTTTTTCTATTCTTGAGGGACACCTCTAGTAATTCACACTCCATTACAGGCCAGGAAGCAGGATAAATCAGCCATTCCCATTCTCACATTTCTGATCCATAGGTAACATGCAATTCCCAGTCATTCAACAGGAAAAGAAAGCTATAAACCCACCACATTATGTATTTTGGTCTCTTTTTGAACCAAAGTGACTGTAGTGATCGCACTGTTACTCCCACATGACATCAATTTCCTGAAGTTTTAAAAGAGGCTGTCAGCCATAGTACTGATATTAATAGCCTCGCTCTATCAGTCATCTGCCAGCAAACCTCTGCAGTAGGTAATGCCCATGCAACGTTCATACTTGAGTCAAGGCTGACACCCCGTGGCCACACCTTTTAACTGATTTTTTTTTTTTATGCCAATCAGAAATTTTAAGATCTGATTCCACAGAGATTCTACTCCAGATCAACCTTCTCTTGTGAGAAACACTTGAAAAACCTCAGTTGTTCAATAGCATATGCAAGATAAAAATAAATCAGCTGAAAACTCACACTATATATAAACTTACTTGTTTTCTGAAGAGCCTCTTACAAGTCAGATGTTCTCTAGCTCTATGCACAAGCATTTAACAAGTTTAGAATACAGAAGCTTTTAAAAAACTGCGGAATCTGGTTCCACCTTTCTAATCATTACAGGTAATAGATGACAGGAGAGGAGAAAGATGTTTTGATATAAAAGCACTGTGGTAGGTAAACTACCTCAGAAATGGACATCTATTTTCTGCATTTCCACATAATCCTTTTTACAAGGATTACAAGCTGTAAGCATGGTATTAGATTCAAGTATTAGTGATTAGGTAGTAACTGCAATATTAATGCACAGGTTATAGCCATTGAATTTCAATCTAACACCAAGAGAAGTAATTTCTTTGAGGAAATAGAGTGCAGAACACATCTAAAATGATCAACATACCTTGAAAATATAAGTTCACTTTCTAAATCTCTTGCTTCATTTACTTCAAAAGCATCAATACTATAATACACGTCTATTTTGATTGGGTGAGTATCATTAAGTCTTACTAAGAGAGAAGTAATTCATTCACATGTTTGTGAGATACTTCAAAATAAAAAGGCTTACATTATTCTCCCTCAAAGACATCAGCTGCCATGATTTTGTCCACACATGGTGCCTTCACGGATGTAACTAAATAGAGTTAAAGTCTCAGCTTATCTAAAGATGGTATAGCAGTAGTTTTTTGATACTAGCAACAAGTGCCTTCTTTATCATATGCTCCATTTTTAGTGATATCTTAATGCATCTTTATAAATTCTATATACATAAGTAACAACATATTTATTTGAATTCAGGAGCTTCAGTATGGAGACCTGTAAATCTAACCAATGTAAATTAAGAAAAAACCCCTTACTGAAACAAAAATATTGTTGAAATTAATTTCATCATCATTAACATCTTAGTGTGTATAGCAATCCTCAGAGCCAGAAAAGAAAGGCCTACTTGGACTTTTTCTAGGCTAGATACAAAGGATTACAGGAGAATATATTTTGATCAGTTGATGTTTATAAAGGGTTATTAATGTCCTTTAATAAGCCAGTTTTCACACTTCTTCACTACAAAAATACTTGCTATACTGCACTGAATGTGTCGCACCACTTCTGTTAACACTTAAGCATTTAAAAACACGGCCCCTTTCTCTCAGCTTCATGCTGCAGAGTGTATTCCTTCACTCTTGCAGAGTGAATGGCTATATCATATATTAAGCAATTTAGTAAGTCAACTTTACAGTAAGAACCAAGCTTCAGAAAACCACCAGTTTTTTGTGCCTCACACTATTTATTTTCTACATTTCTGGGAAAACACAGCTCTTAGGTTAAATGGACTTCTGCCTTCTGAACTCAGGAGGCTTTTACAGCAGCTGCTGATAAGAGCAAAGCCTCAGAAGAGTAGTGAGTTGTGTGTACTCAAAGGAGCTGCAGCAGTTTCAGCTCTATGTACCAGCTCAGTGGCAGTAAAACTTTGCTTTTAAAAATGTTTGTTGTTTACCCACAGGCTGAGCTCAGGGGCCAAGGCTGCATGGACAGGGCAAATCCTGAGCTCGGACCCAGGTACTCATTTCACTGGTGAGGTCTAATGCAATTCACCTTTCACTAAGTTTCGTTTATCCCATGCATCCTAAAGTACCTTAATAATCACCTTCTGTAATGCCTCTACTGAAGTCCTGCAACAGTCATATACAATATCGTGTACTGAGCTTACAGACATTTTCTTTTAAGGCTAAAAAGGAAGATTCTGCTTGCATGGTGCTCCACATATTTAAGAACAGAGATGATTAAACACTACATACTGGTGTCATTTGTATCTGTGCAATGACACATTCAATAATATGTATTCATAAGTGAAAATTTGTAGAACGTAAATAACATTGAGCTCATTCTGTGGAGCCGTGATAGGAGGTACTCTATTTCTTCATTTTTAGGGTGTTTGAACAGCTTTCCTTCAAGTGTGCCTGTAGCACACACTATAGACAGACATCTGTGTGTAGTCACACAGATATTAGCTGCAGAAGGAGTCTGGCTTGGTGAGTTAACAGCTTAATGAAATGCAATTAGTATATCATACAATGGTTTGCAATGGACCTTTAAAGGTCACCTTGTCAAACCCCCCTACAACGTGCAGGAACATGTTCATCTAGATCAGATTGCTCTTTTAGTTTAAACCCATTACCCTTTGTCCTATTGCAAAAGGCCCTGCTAAAAATTCTGTGTCCGTCTTTCTCATCAGCCCTCTAAGAGCCCACAACAAGGTCTCCCCGGAACCTGTTCTTCTCCAGACTGAACAACCCCAACTCTCTCAGCCTTTAAATGTATCCTTAAACATAACTTCTTTAAAACATCTGGATGAGGTAAAGCTTTGCTAGTTTATATAAGGGAAGACCTACCCATGACTCCAGTAGAAGTAGGACTACTTCTGTGCAAGATGGCTGATGTTTCACACAAGGCTTACTGAGGTGCTTGTGAAGAGCTACAGACACCCACTAACATTCAGATACCTACCAGCATTCGTGCGGAGCTGTAAAAAATGGCACCAGTTCTGTCAGGAGCAGTGGTGGCAGGGGGCACAGAGGCTCCTCGATGGGACAGCAGAACAGGGCCTCTCATCCTACTGCCCCCAGGAATGGCGATGTACAGCCTAGGGCCAGCCCCAGCCCAGGATACCGGGCACCTCGATGGGATGGGATGGGACGGGACGGGACAGGATGAGATGGGACGGGACATCAGCCACAGGTCAGCATCCAGGCAGGGCTGTAGTAGAGCCAATGATAAACATCCCACTGAATCACTATAGTCAACACTGATGGCCCCAGGCTGAGCTGAAGTAAAGCCCCCAGGTGCCAGAGATATGAGTGTGGGTGTCAGGTGAGGCTGGTCAGGACCATTAAAGGCTCTGAGAGGTAGTTTACTGGCACAATTACTACTACGAGCTCAAAGTCTAATGTATATGAACAGTTTAAAAATCCAAAGGTCAAAACATGCAAATTCTAAAATTTATGCACATTTAGAGTTATACTGACAATAATGGTTGTAAGATAAATGCATCCCTCTTAAAAATAATCAACTTTCTGAAAGACAAAACCTATTCCCAATAAGAAAAGGATTACAACTTTAGAATTATATGGAATGTGACTTTTTCTACCAAATTTCTGTCATTTTCAAAATACTGTGCACTACATACAGCAATATGCTTTAACTTGCTAATTGTATTTCCAGCAGAGTAATTCCTCTTGCAGTTATCAGACAATATCTTCTCAAAATGTGCAGGGTGAGATTAAAGCATCTGCTCTTTGCTGCAACTTCCTCAAAATATATGAGCTTCCACTCCTGAAAAATATAATTACTGTATTCAAAAAGGAATAGTGTGAAAGAGAGTTGTATTTCTAATTTCAATTATCATAACGAAAATCAAGCAAGTGGAAGAAAATAGTTATGTAAAGTATACTGTACAATAAGAAGGGAGATGTAACAGCAAATTCAAAATAACTACTTGTCAAAGCACATTTTCATTGGCACCAATGTAGCAAGTCAAATGAAATCTTTAAGATTTGGTTTAGTTTTAATTTTTTACTTTGTCCTTGATCTAGCGGTGGTATTTTTTATATGCTTTCCTTCCCTTGTTAGGTTGAATTCTACAAATACTTTTGAAAATAACTGTTACTCAAGTATATATGTGTTTACACACTTAGGCTGTAAGGTAGAAAATATCTCTTAGTGAGGGAAACTGAAAATGAAAGAACTATGTATTAGAATAATGGTAGAAATAACTAAATATCTTAAAACCAAAAGATATTGATTGTTATTGCATGCAAATTATGATACCACAAAAATGCTCAGAGTGAGTTTTTGGGTGTATTGTTTAGAGATAAATAGGGAAAGTACTGCAGACAGCTTTATCTCTTTTATGTTTTGTTGGATTTTTTTTTCTTGCTGCACCTCCTGAAAAATGTTGCAGAAGAGCAGTATTAAAAAAGGAAAGTGAGAGCCATGTTCATATCACCTGCAAATAAACCAGAGAGCTATTTACTACTCCAGGCTCAAAGAATGACTAAAATCTGTTGGGAGCTACACAAACAGTAAGTCTTTGCCATCAAAGCCCTTCCTTACAGAATTTTCTATGACAGTGAGCTTAGATGAAAACACAATAAACCTGATCTGCTTTGATCAGCTCTTTTAGACTACTTGGTACAAAATAGAAAGTACTACTTGGTACATATTCAAGATTTGTACCAAAAAGCAACGACAAAATTCTTTGCTGTAATCAATAGTTCTGTAACTACCTTTGTGCACACCAAGATTTTATTATAGGTTTTTATAAGGCAGTGCCATTAAGGGATCATTTTTCATATAGAACAATCAAGTTTTGTCACAGAACATAGGTCCATACCAATTTTTTTTTTAAACTGTTGCCTCAGTAGTTGACAAATAGAAGCTACTTCGTTAAGGCTCACCATACTTAGCTGACTATGCAGTCTGAATCCTGGACTGTCAAATTCCCTAGAACATTTTGCAATCAGAAGGTGAAATACAGGTTTTTGTTTTATCCTTCTTCAGTACAAGCTTCGCTAAAGTTAAGTTTTCTTGTTCAATTACCTTAAGTATTTGAAATTTTGAACTGTTTTTTGTAAAATTCACATGTGTAACATTCACATGTGATACAACTTACAGGACTGTGAACCACATTCTTTATAACACAGCTCACTAATATCAGGATTCAAAATATTGTAAATTATGAGTTCAAGTTAGGTAGATTTTTGTTTCTTCTGGGCACTTGGGTCATGTACTGACATGTTTAGTATAATGAAATAAATACTCTTGAAATGCCATTACACCACGATGCAGTCAGGTTAAATGGTCAAGACTATCCTGAGGCCATGAAATACTAGAAGATTGTGTGAAATGTGTGTATTTTTAACAGTTCACAGCAGACTTGATATGTGAATTACTCACATATCAATGTGCAAACACATTTCAGGAGCATCATGTCAAGATCTTTGGGACCAAAAAATTACCATCAGAGCAGAGGAAAATCAGTGGGTCTGTCTGGTTCATGCTGCTCCCACAAACTGGCCTCCTTGGTGGTTCAGTATTCCTTTAGAATATACAAATATTCAGATGGTATTTTTCCAGCTATGCCAGCTCATGATTACTCCATCTCCAGTGCTGTTGCAGGTTTGTTGGACAGCTGAAAGACTGGTCAGAGCTCTCTCACATTCTAGTGACATGATATCATGCTAGAATACACTAGTTAATCCATTTTAAGAGAAATTACTCAAGGCTTCAGAATAATGTACTGAATTTTGCTAATCAATGGATGAAGTGGTCACAGTTGAGCCAGACCAAGCTGTAAGAGAGGTACCCACACAGAGAGGAGAGACAGACAACGGAGAGCACTGGGATAGCAGTTTGGAATAGTCAGGCTTGCTGCTACCTCTGCCCATTGGGAAGTGAGAGCAAGGGCTGTTGCTGACACAAGAGGTCATGCTACACCACAGCAACTGGCATCTAAGCCCCAGTTCTTCATTCAGTGTCCCTGCATAGTGACCTGGAAACGTCATGTAGCTCTGTCGCTGTCACCACCTATGTAAGGGCAATGGCACCAACAAAGGAGTGTAGATACACTTCTGTTTCCTTTCTTTATAGTGCTTACACACTCACTTACAAAATACTAGACTTCATTTCTCAGATTGAAATACTGGGATCAGACAGCTGAAAACTCTTGGATTTTGAACAGTGATGGGAAAAAATCCAAAGATCTGAATATGTAACAATATCTGTGACCTCAGCTTCAGATGGGGCAATTGTAACATAGCCTTTATATGTATTTGACTCCTGTAAAGATTATCAAGTACAAGTACTGTCATGTTAGAAGCATATATGAGCTGGGATAACTGGGCCCTACTTAGTTAGCTAAGTACAGAAGCCTGTAGTGTCATCTCCCAGCAATGTCAAAGACACCTAAATATGTTTAAATACTAGTTGAATGGAAATGCAATTAATTGTGTACTGAAGCATCCAACGTCTAGATTCCTTAAGATAAAACATGGAACTTTTTTACTCCCTTACAAAAAAATTGAATTCCAGCAGTAAATTTGTAACTTTTACACAACAGCATGAACGCTCGTAATCATAGTTTTTAAGGCATTTATTCTATTTTGAAAATACATACACTGTAAAGCCATTAAAGTACGTATTAAATAAGCCCTTGGTAAAGTTTGCAGTAAATGAGGCCAAAATGCTTGCTGTTAATTTTTATTTTTAAGAGTTGTTTCAGATGCACCAATGCATGCATATTTTACATTGGTATCATTTAGTTTTTGATAAACTGTTACTGTAAGAATACATAGAGCAGTTACTGAGCACATCACAACTTCAAAAGACTGCGAGTCTAGAAGTGTACTATCTGCTATGTCACATACCTGAAATTGTGGACAGAATAATAACATTCATCCCACAAAACAACAAGTAGCCGTTGAGCCTGGGCTTAAGCTTTTAAAGTTGCACCTGGTCAAGAAAAAAAAAGAGAAAAGTTTGTCCTGAAGGCAAACATTATTCATTAATAAGAGAGAATATCCTGGAGCCAGGATCTTACTACTAAACATACAAGCAGAATAGTTACTTAATTAAGAAATTATTTGCCAGCTATGTTTTAAGTTAGGAATTAGCAGTGAAAATGAAAGAATGACAATATAGTAGCCACACAATTCCAACTATAGATAACATGCTTTTTCTTGCTAAAATTATATTTTTTTTCTCAGTAAGATTTAGGGGCTCTGGGAGATTTATTCAGTTAACCGTCGTATTATTTGTATTCCCTAAAGGGCAAGAAATTGCCTTTTCATTTCTTGCCTTAATAAACTCTGAATATGACAGTGAACACATGGAAAAAGAAAAATGGATGAAGAGAATAAACATCTGTTCTTTCCAGTCTTGAAAGTAGATTCTTTCTTAGCTAAAACTGTAGCACAAATAACTGTAGCTGAGCCAGTTTCAGCTTAGGTAAAGATGAGCAGTCATACAATATTGTAGAGTTGGAGTCAGCATAGTTCACCAATTTGGCAGTAACTACTGGAAAAGATGGAAAACATAAAATAAGGTTAGAGCAATAGCAAACGGCTTCAGCATCCAGCTGCATTGACCTACCAATCTCGCTCACCTACCTAAACTGGAACCAAAGCTGCACCCTTTCCCCACAATCCCCTCAGCCTCCTTGGTTGTGACTGTAGTAAGTGGGCTGAGCTGGTGGACGCTGAATCTGGAAAGGAGGACAGCAGTTAGGTCCTCTTTGTGTGGGTGTAGGTCGAAAATGGTAAGTCCACAGGAAAGGAAAAAAGGCATTTCTGTGGAAAAGAGCTACTTGTTTAATATGTTAAATAGTAATGCAAAGCTTTCTGAGGACATTTGAAGAATTAGGTGACAAGCTGCAATCACTGGTAAAAGATACAGCCTTCAGGATCCTTAGCCACTCAGCTTAGGTTTTGAAGGCATTATACTTTGTGTCAATCTTTGAAAAGATAGGCGTGGACGGCAAATCTGGAGAAAATGTAGTCTGAAACTGACTTTCAGATGAGTCTGCCTTTTTTTGACCACCTCATGCTGGGCATTTTCACTAAGAACTGAAATTTCAGTTGGTCGAGTTCCATGGGGCAGTCAATATCTTTTTACCACAGCAGTTAACAGGAATCCTTCGTTATGAAGGCATTCATTTAGGTTGGAAAGGGATCCTACAGACATGAACTGCTAAGATGATATTGAAAATATGATGCCCAGTATGAAGAGCTGCCTTGCCAAAGCATGGCAGATGTGCAGAGGTACGAGGGTGAAAGGTGTGTGGTAGTGATGGGAGCGTGAACACAGCTGGGCTGGTGTGTACGGAAATGCGTTAGGGTGAGAACAGTTGCCTTTCATACACGTTCCTGTGGAAATGTTTGTGGGGGACTAAACCTAGGATGCATATGCATAGCCTGGGGAGGAGGAGAGGAGTGGGTGGGTGCAGAGAAGGGGGAGCCGGGATTGCTATTCTTTGCCTTTCTCCTCGCCTCTGTCTCCTGGCCCCTCCTGACATATGACACCGAGTCTCACAGGAGCTTGCAGCTCAACTTCTCCCTCCTTTCCTCATAGAGCATCTAACACAGGGAGGGCAACGCAGCGGCCAGCGAGCCCAGGGCAGCATCCTGCATCTCTGGAGAGCCTTTTGCGTAGGAAACATTAAGGTAAGGACCCACAGTCCTCTTTGTGTCTGTAGGCACAAGAATTCCTGCCTAAATTATCAGGGGCCAGGAAACCCTGCAGACATGGCTGTGTTAGGAACTGTGAGAAGGTCAGTCCTGGCAGGTTCATTCTTGCCACTGAGCTGCACCTTTGGAATGTATTGTAGCTACCTGGGGAGAATTTGCAGGGACAGGACAATGAAACCGACATGGGGCACAACTGACTTGTGAGTCCCTGAGCAGCCTGTGAGCTGCTCCAGGTGTGTCTGTGAGCCCAGGACAACAAGTAGCCGTTGAGCCTGGGCTCAGCACTCTCTCAGTCTGTGTCCCCAGGGTTGTACCGCAGGTACATTCATGCCTTGACAGCAACCTCAGCCATGATTGTTCGTCTGCAGGACTGCTGAGGCCAGGGGGGCTGTGATAGCAGGGAAAAGTATGCATGACCCTCAGTTCTTAAGTAAAGAGAACAGGGGAAAACTCAGGTTTGCGTTTGTACCTCCCTTCCATGTCAGCTCTAGAAAAAGAAGGTTTATTAAAAAACTACCCCTGTGAATTACACTGGAGATTCACAGTGCATCCACAATGGGTACAGCCACAGTTAAGGTTTCTGAGAACTTCTGGTTGTACAAACACTACCAGGCAGTGAGAGAACTATATGCACTACACTTGAAAATCACTCCTGTATGTCTCTGTTTATTATTTATGTATTACATATTTTTGAGAAGATTTTACCCAAAGAAAGTAAAAGCAGCTTGTTTTTAGAGACTATAGTTTAAAGTACAGACTACAGTTTGAAATACGTACTAAGCAACCTGTTGAATCATGTTTTATGTCCTTGTACTGCTGTGCTTCTGTATTATTATTTGTGTTGTTTAGGAAACAGAAACCAAACAAATGATATTCCTCAGATTCTCGTGGCTTTTGTGCATACTTCAAAATCACAAGTTTTTAGCAGAAAATCTCAGGGAAGAAGAAAAACATGGATTGAGAAGATCAAAATCTAACCACATTCTGTCAAACACTGTAGAAAAATATCCTGGCCCAAGTGATCAAGGTGAATATTGTAATATGAAAATAGGTGTGCAATTTTTTACTAACTTTTACTAACTTTGGCTAATGTGCCTTCTAAGGTACTGCCTGTAATCAGCCAGGTTTGCCTCATTCTACCTTTGCACATGCCTTATTTTTGCACTTTTATCTTTTTACTCCCATCTTTTCCCTCCCCTTTTGTGTATTTCTGAAAAGCAGGTTAATTCTGTGGGGTTTTTTATTATATGACTGAGAGCCTCTTACTGTCACAAGAAGAATAATAGCCCATATATCTATATCTTCATAGAAACAATGTCATCAGTAGTTCAGAAAATTCATACTCTGCAGATCCTGCTTTTGAAAATTTTTGTCATTGAATGTGATTGTCTGTACCAGGGACAAAAACGACATTCCAGGGTCTTATTCCGTAAGCATCATTTTCCTGTACATAACTGTCACCTTCCCAGTCCTCACCTTGGTAGGATATTCAGTGAAATACAAGGCAAGAGGACAGAATGAAAGTAAGAAACCAACATCCTCATTTCATACTTACCACATGACATCAACTCACCTTCAGCTTTTTATTCCTTGGAGCATCTGTTCTGGAGCAAATTCCTCAGCCTCTATATGATCTATGAAAGGCTCACACTTGTGATCAGAGATATTGCCAAAAAATTCCATAATTGTACTCCAGCCCTTGAAGCCTAAAATACATGTAAGGGTAGAATGAGATACACGTAGTATGAAGTTACTCCACTCACATATGTACCTATTTATTCTAGATGAAGACTGCATTCTGGAAATTGCTTTTTTACTGGACAGCTCCGAAAGTGTGAAGGACTATAATCATGAACAGCAGAAAAAATTTATACTGCAAATAGTAGACAGAATGAAAAGTCTGCAGCTTAGTTCTGGACGTACCCTTAGCTGGAGAATGGCCTTACTCCAGTACAGCAGCACTGTTTCCATAGTGCAAACTTTCCATGACTGGAAAGGTCCTGAAGCATTCAAATCCCACATTGCTCCCATCACCTACATAGGTCATGGCACCTACACAACTTATGCTATAACTAATCTTACACAACTGTATACTACTGAAGGGACTTTGAGTGGTGTGAAAGTAGCCCTGCTTTTCACTGATGGAGTAGACCACCCAAGAAACCCAGATATTTTTGCAGCTACAGCTGAAGCTAAACACCAAGGAATTGTATTTTTTATAATGGGAATGACCAGAGTGGCTGAGGAAGTTAGCAATGCTGCCAAGCTCCAGCTCCTGGCCAGTGTCCCAGCATCCAAGTTCGTTTTCAACCTCCAGGAGAAAGAAACTGTGAAGAAGGTTCTCAAAGAAATGGTATGTATAAGAAAGAATTTGAAATAGTTTTAGGAACATATGTAAAAATGGTCTTATTTTCAATACTTTGAAATGCTTATGCTGTTGAAGAAATCTGTACTTTTTACAGGTTAAAGTGGCCCACTTATTAATAAGATCACTGTTCCAAAGTACCAGAAGTACGCATCAGAAAAAGATGCAGCTCTTGCAGAAACAGAAATAAATTTATAGACCATGGAGATAGCTCAATTTAGATAAAATCTGAATTTGGTGATAGACATCTTTAAATTCCCATGGAAAACCTACCATGTAATCAAGAAGAGATGTATAAATTGAGCTTGAAGTTTTGTTTGGATATCTTTATTCTCTATTTAAACTTTGTTTATAAAAAACAGTCTCTGCCAAGTATAGAGAATAGAGCCCCACTCTAATCTGGTGCCCCAAGCTGTGGAAGAAGTCCTGTCCTGAGCATGCACAGAGATAAAACCTAGAAATATGAATCACAACCAGGAGACTCGAGAAGTGAAATGGACACTGACGTGATCTCATACAGGCCCAGAGCATGCAGCTGAGTTGGCTTTCTTGTCTGCCTGTCCACGTTGACAGCCTGTGGTTTTGCATTGGTTTCCCTGCATGCCACCCCTCCCATCCTCTCTGGTACTACCACTGCTTTCTGTGTCCCAGCAGCCACCTCTCAAGCAACTAAACACATTTTATTTCACCTGTTCCAAATGGGCAGCCATCCTCAGGTGCCCTCTTTCAAGAACATGGATGCTGTTTGCTTTAAATAATGGCTTTGTCATAATGACACGTGCATACACGAGAGTTTTTGAGGCCTGCATTGCTGCTCATCAACACATTTATGTTCTCTCAAGAGACTGCATTAGTTGTGAAACGTGGGGGGAAGGGGTGTTTCAGCTCTGGAGATCTAAAAAATAATAACTAATTCAATGATGATAACTTTATGTGATTACTGTCAACATCAAATCTTTTCTAAGGTGTTCTTAGTCTTCTCATTTTGTGTGTGTCTAACAGTATGGATGGAAGTATCAGAGCTTACATATCCTTCACTCCTGCTGCTGCTATTCGGCACTTCAGAAACAATGCAGTTTGTGGGCGCCCTCTTCCCATATCCCTAGCTAATCTGTTTACCACTGGAATTTTAGCAAATTATGGCTGGACAATGGTCAGTGATTTCAGTCAACAATCTATAACAAGGACTGAAAATATTTGAATTATTTTTTAGAATTGAGAAATTGTTAGAATGTTTCTCAGAAAATAAAATTTAATAATGTTAGTTATTGTGTTGATTGAGTAATTTAAATAACTAGTTGCTGAAGCAATTTGTTTTCTCATCTTTCAGTGTCCTTTTTGCAGAGCTGGACTATGACTTTAAGGATCTAATGTTGTTTTCAATATCTGTCTTTTACAGAAAGATCTGTCTGAGGAAGGGGTAAGTATTTTAAGTATTTCTTTTCCTGTACGGAACTACTTTTTATTATAAGTATTTACAATTATATGGAAACATAATTCAAGAAAACTGCCGTCTCAGAGAGTTGGTTAAATATTGAGTCTAATGGGATTGCTTTCAAGTTAAATATGTTTTTGTATTTTCAGGACAGAGTTTTAATTAGCTATCCTAATGTAATTCACTAATGTATTCACTAATTAGTGATTTACAAATTACTAATGTCATTTGCTATTCTAATGTATTTTCCAAGTTAAAAAAGAAGTGAATATTCAGGTTAGCAAAAATTTGCTGATACATCTTGACATGTCATCCAACAGATTCAGTGGAAAAAAACCATGACACAGAGCTGAAGGTAGTGCAGTTCTAGCCCTTAATTATCTTCCTACGTAACAGAGTTTAAAACGGGGAAAAAATTCAAAGCTCCATCATTGCATTTTTCCAGTTTGTCCACACTGTGTCACCTGGACTGCAGGCATTGGTAGGTCTGGCTGGCACTTTAAGGGGACTAAAATTAGCTTTCCTTTTAAAGATGTTAGTGCTATTTAAGGTACAGTTCATGCAGACAAATACTGTTCTCCTGAGCAGCTCAAGAAAACTTCTAAGTATTATGAGGGTTTGCAAAAATTTAAACATTTTATTTTTCATTCATTTCCTCTGCCATGTTGATTTTTCTCTGTCAATATAAAAGTAGTAAGAGATTCAATGTCAGCCTTGGAAAATATATTGTTACTAACTCGGATATTCAGATAAAAATTAAATTTAAATCCTTCACTTCTAGACTTCTCCAAGATGACCAAAGATTTAATAACAAGCTAAAACAAAAATAAAAACAACATTCCTTACCCTCCTTCTAAAATAACTCCAGTAACTGAAATTATTCTGTATTATGTAATGGTTTTAAAGTTTAAAAAAGTTCTTAAAAATCACAAAAATACGTACCATAATGATGTTTGACTGGGGCATATGATGGAAGTGATGACAGAAGAGAAATAAATACTAGAAAGTCTTTAATTGTAATAACTAAATAAAAGTATACATCCATACATGTTTTGTTTATGGATCAAGCTAGAGCTAAACTATGTTCTACACTGCGTGAGGCAGAAAAGGGATATAAGATGTTTTCCTACCCCATTGCCTTGGATATCTCTACAGTGCTTAGCAATCAAATCTGGCACGACAGACACAGCATACCTATGAAGTGACCTTGTGAAGTGTTTGGAGATAAAGACATTATCAAGACAATTGAAATTTCAGCAATAGGAATGATACAAATTTTTGGATGGAACATAGGAGGCCACTTGCCAGATGAATGTTAAACTTCCAGTTAAAAGATTTCTGTAAAACATGTAAATATAATTTCTGTTCTTCACCAGTGTGCTCAGACCAGCAGTACAGTAACTTAAAAGAAATGTCCATGTGTTTTCTTTCTATTAAAATATGCTGATTTGTGCTCTTTTCATTCAAAGTGTCCCCAAGTTGCCACATGTAACTGTGAGAAGGGAGAAAGAGGTCCCCCTGGCCCTGCTGTAAGTAGTTGTCATTTCTCAAATGACCGATTTACAGTATAAATCAAGATTTAATTAATTCTTGGAATTTTTGAAAGAAATTATGTGAACCCAAATCCAAAAACAAGTTGAAGGTTCAATATGTAGTACTCTGTAGTTAAATTGCATGGAAATGTCACACAGTAGGAAATGTACAGAGAGACAGTAGAATGCCATGGGCACTCCCTCTGAAAAAGTGTGGTGCAGGGAGTCTCTCTTTTTTGCCACAGCAGTACAAAAGGTAGACAGCAACAACTTTCTTGTGTGGAATCTGTTGCAATCAGACAGGACCAGCTGGATCTAACTAGCCCCAAATCAAATATTAATATCCAAAATGCTCTCTGAAAGCAAGAGAGAGCAAGATACCAAAGCATTAGGAACAAATCAGAGAATCACAGAATCTACAGAACATTCTGGGTTGGAAGGGACACACAGGAATCATCAAATCCAACTCTTAAGTTAATGACAACTGAGAAAAGAGAATTGTAAAAAGGGTAAAATGGGCTGGACTTCTTTAAGAATAATCTAACAAAAAGAACCCTAAGCAAATCTAGGGGATTGCTTCATGTAAGATTTGGTGATCTAAACTTTTCTTCACAGGAGATCTGAACAATCTGTGTTTACAAAAAAGACAAAAGAGAAAAGTAGCTACCTAGTGAGTTGGTCCTGCTGTTCCCAGAAATTCAGTTTCAAGGTTATGGTAAATGCAGAGATTTTAAAAAATAAATCTGTAGGAAGCAAATATCCTAAATTTAAAAACAAAATTATTTTACCAACACATATTACATATAAGAATCCTATTTTGTTGTTTCCAAGGTAAAAAGGGCTGCACTGGGTACGATGGAGCTCCAGGTCTGAAAGGAGCGAAGCTGCTGTGATTTTTCAGGTTCAGGAGAAAGACTTGGTACTTCGTTAATATGGAAAGATTATCCAAATATTGCCTGTGTCCTTTCCACTCGTGAATTTCTCAAACTTCATCTATCACCTT
>WEKX01002341.1:138620-209076 GCA_013390025.1 Pitta sordida
CCTTGAAGGCCCTGGCAGCACGGAAAGCTTAGGCAAGAACTGAGCTGTTAACCCCCTCGCTACCAGAGCAGCAGAAAAACCCCTAAACCATAACACACCTTTTGGTGTAGTAAAGACACATGTGCTCTTTACAAATTAAAATCTAACATATAAAAGTTGGTATGCTCTCTGTATTGCATTCCTGTCGATACTGAGGTATCTACTCAGACAATCAGGACAATCATATCTTGTCCTTATTTCTCTGACCTTGATGTTGGATTATTCATAGGGGGAGCCAGGTGTTAATGGAATCCCAGGACGAGATGGAGCAGAGGTAAAAAGTTTTTTCCTTTCTTGTCCAATGAGCAGTGCAATAGGCAGTGCTCCTTTATAACAAAACACCACTTTTTTTTTCTTTTTTTTAAATTATAACAGTAAATTTCAATTCGGGTTTACTAACTAATGATTCATTAACAGTAGAACTGGAAACATTGTCGTTGCTTAAAGAAAAGGAATAATTTTTTCTTATACATAACTGTGTTTTAGAAAATACTCTGATAATACATAATCCCTCCTGAAAAGTGTGAAACGCTCTGATACCATAACCCAAGAACATTGCAGAAATTGACACTCTGCCTGTATCATTCTGAGTTAGTTTAAATTTCTCATTTGGCAAATAAAGGACCCTGTGTATAATAGCTATGAAAAAATTGAATAAAATACAGCTGTAGGACCAGTCTCTTAGAGCTTAATTCTGAATTCATTCACATATGAATCCCTCTGATTTATGTCTTCTTATTTATTCAGTACATCCTTTTTAATTAGTGGCTTTTTCCTTGCTTTCTTATTTCTCTCAAAGATGCAAAAATGAACTGTACTTAATCTGCTTTTACATCACCAAAATCCCAGTATAAAATGACACTTTAGTAAGATTCGTTCACTTATAAGACAGCATCTACCATGACTAGTAGGTGCAGTATTTCAAATCTTATTGCCATGTTTATGAGATCACCTTTTCTACATGAAATGCTGTTTTTCTGGAGAGAGTAGAATGTTAATGGAGCCAATGCTCACACTCCTACATTTAGATTATATAATGTCACAACCTGGTTTGCTTTTTTATTTTCTCAGGGAAAATCTGGATCCAAAGGAGAAAAGGTACTTCTTTTAGTCAGAACTTATGCTTACACACCAGATGGTATAATTATTTATTATGTACAGTGCCATCTTTCTTACAAATACTGATAATGAACAATAGCATCATCTTAGCAGTTGCTGCATAAGCTGTAATGGAAGAGGTGACTCCTCCTCATTGAACTTAAACCAGAATTGCTGTAATATGTCATGAATAGAACACCATCTAGGTTTTCAACTAAAGCACCCAGAGAATAAGTATGATATGACAATACACCCCATAAATATTTATTCGTATTCCTTTCCAGGGTGAAAGAGGTGAATGTGGAATCCCAGGAATCAAAGGAGACAAAGTAAGTAGCTGCAAAATGTAATGCTTTCAGAAAACACAGATAAACCACAAAACCCCTACAATTCTCTGAATTACAACCATGGTGAGAGATGTAAGGCATATATTCATTCTAGGGCTGAGAGAAATTAATAGCCTGTTATGGTATAGGGGGTTTTCTGCTGCTCTGGCAGCGAGGGGGTTAACAGCTCAGTTCTTGCCTGAGCTCTCCGTGCTGCCAGGGCCTTCAAGGTTATAGAGATAGAGGCGTCTCTGTGAATAACATACTTGGGAGAGAAGAAAAAAAAGTTCAGTAGTAAGATGTAGCGTGCCAGCTCAGAACCTGCGTCGGGAGGCTGAGAGATTTGAAGGCCCCCAGGCCCACGAGAGAAGGGCTAGAGATGTTCTTCCAGGCATCCCACTGCTGTTTGTGAATTGGACCGACCATAGTGAAAACCTATGGACCAGAGAGAGAGAGAACCAGGACCGCAGAATCCATCTAGGCATCTAAGACTGAAGATGGAGAGGTAAAAACTGNGCCATTTTAAAATATGAAGTGATCAAGGGCACTATTTTCAGTAACCTTCACAGCTCTTTATACATTTTCATGTTTGTATCAACAGTAAAACTCTAATAGAGGCAGAAGGCTTAAAGGAGTAAGCAAAGGGAATGAGAGGTAAAAATGAAATCAGGGTTTCAAACTCCATACTTGAAGGCTGGGTGTATAATTGCTGTAAATATTTTAAATGAAACAAACAGAGTTTAAACCTGGATTACTGGTCTTTGATAATGAACTGTTCATTGTTACTCTGTATTTTTATTACCAGTCCATTTAAAAAGTATTTATTTCATAATTTCTGACTGCTGAACTTCTCTTAAATTGAGGTTTTATTTTAATGTAAATATATCTAAACAAGACAGTTTGGTAAAAAGTTATCTAAAAGTAGTTTTGATGAAATCTAAATATGCATAAATATATAATTTTTCCACTTGTTTTTCAGGGTCCTGAAGGTCCAGTAGGCCCCAGAGGAATAAGAGGGTTACAGGTAAAAAACCCACAAAACCCAAACCAAAAAAACCCAACAACAAACCCTATAAAAAACCCACTGCCTGATTCCATAGATTCAAAGCTCTGAAATAATATAACACAACTGTCATGGAATCTGTGAGTTGCTGAGTTCAAGTCACTCAAAACCCATCTTTTAAACAGCAAAATTGACAAGAATTTGGCTTATAATTCATTGTATCAAGGATCACAGCAAATACAGTTCCATAAAATACAAAATCACTCATTTCCCTGTCAATGTCCCTGTTTCATTATCTCAGGAAGTACATGGAAACTCTTCAGTCTCTTATGATCCCAACAGTCTTCCACTGAAGGCTAAGAAGCTTAGCACATTATAGATGTTTAGCTAAATCTTGATTGTAGATTACCTTTAATTGTACTTAAATAAATGGAGAGCCAAATTCTCCTCCACAATTTCCAGATCTAGCCCCAACTGAGTAGAGTAGCTCAATCTATACATGCATGAAAAAGCAAAGCTTCAGGTCTGAAAGGCTTGAAACTTATTTTCATGTCGACTACAGCAAGTTAAAGATTATTTTTCAAGATGACATTATGAAAGGACAAAAAATCTCATTAAAACCACTCCTGTTTTAACAGGGTCCACAAGGACAAACCGGAGATCAAGGGCGTGAAGGCCTGCAAGGATCAAAGGCAAGAACTGCATTATTTCTTATTTTTATTAATGTTAAAAGGTAGTATTAATAGTGCTTCACAACAATAATGATTTTAACCTTATACTGTATACCCTTCCTGTGGTGGATGTAATTTAATGTGACACTGATAGCAAATCATATACATTTTGTATTCTACAAGGTTCCTAAGAAAGTTATTCATTTCCTCTTTGTATTGAATTCAGGTCCAAATCACACTCCCATTTTTATTTATGAACAGTTAAAATACAACACAGAATATTACTTAGCATTGCATTTCTTCAGTTTTAAATTTAAAACTTTTCTTGCCTTAGGTGCCAAGCAGGGATTGAAACTGTACATTCTCAGTAAGAATTCTATAGTTCAAAAGGAATATTACTGTAGAGAAAACTTGAAAATAAGCGTATAAAGAACATAATTTGTTATCGCTCTTTGTATCATCCTTGCACCATATTGAGAGCATCTGCTGCCCCACAGTGATGCATAGAACAGTTGTGTGTCAAAACTTTTATATCCCATACGAAATGAATTTTTTTTCCTTTTGTTTAATGTGTTATTGCTTTGTACAGGAAAAGTTATGCTCTTACTTACAGGAATTTTGAAGCACTGGAAGGTGAACAGGTGTAGTGTCAGCCAATTCCCATAGGCTGAAATTCAGGATACACAAAAATTAACCTACAAACTGAGTTAAACTGATTTACCTGGACAGCAACTTACAAGCAGAATTGTTTCTTTTTCATTCTTTGAAAGGGAGAAAGAGGTCACCCTGGGCCACCTGGCTTGCCTGGAGAGACTGGAATAGGACTGCCAGGCCCAAAGGTATGGGCAACCGCCATCTTCTGTATTGCATGTTTTGGAGGATAACAAAACCCAAGATAGATGAGATAATAGACTTACTGATACATGAGAAACTTCAAGACACTAAATGCTGTTTTTCTGATACTGGAAAGGTATTTTCTATGTTGGTTGAAACTGTTTTGAACAAAAGGAAGTGCATTTAAGTATACAATTTAGAGGATTTTTTAATGTAATTGTTATGCTTGACATAACGCAATCCAAGCAGAGCAAGGCTCAGTAAAAACACACTCAGTCTTAAACAGAAATTATTCTGTGTAAGGCAGGCTTGCTGGGTTTACATGACCAGCATAAAGAGAATAAAACGTCTTTTGATAGAAATACTGACTTCTTGACAGGGAATATGATGGGAATAACTAACTGTTTAGATTCAACATTGTCTTCTCTCAAATTTAGAGCTGAGGCTCTCTCCTAATGCTGTGAAACTGCACCAGTTCAGTGTGTTGCACCTTGCAACACAGAGGACAGTCAGATGTTCTCTGTCATTTCTTTATTCTCCTACATGTGGTTTTTCAAGCACAGAATGTTTGATGAGTTGTATATGCTGCACATATAACAGTACCAAAATCGGGCATATTCAAAGTATATTTTTGTTTGAAGGGTGACACCGGTTTGACAGGAAGACCAGGCCCTGTTGGCCCACCTGGAGTTGGTGAGCCAGGATTTATGGTATGTCTGGTTTTTATTTCCTGAGAAGGAAGCAGGACAGAAAGAGAAAATTCTCCATGCTTCCCTGTAAAATGCATGTTAGATGATACCATCTCTTTTCCTTCTTCCACTGTATCTCCCTCCCATACATACGTACTACATTGTCTCTCATTTCCCTCAATGAGCTAGAAATGTTTCCAGTTTAACTTTTCTAATTATCTTTGTCTCCAAAGCAGCCATGAAAAAAATAACATCTTACGCAAAACTACACAGATATTTAAATAAATCTGTCGCCTGATAGATTCAAATCCCTATGTGGTAACGTTGATTGCTTTTCAGTATAACTAGGGCATTAACTTCAGCATGGTTTTGAGGGGGAGAATTTCAGAATTAACAGTAGGTTTGACTCTGAAGTCTCTTCTTTCTTTTCCTTCCTTTCCTCTTTCTAGGAGTTGAGAACTCAACATCTTTGTGGTAAATCAGAATCAGTACATCACTTTTACAGTGCTTCTTTTCTGAATATCAGGTAGCACCTTTTACTGAGTTATTTACAATACAACACTTTTCACCTGGATGAAAGACTTCTAGTGTAACTACAAGGGAAAGTTTGTCCCGTTTTTTCACAAGTAGATTTTCCCCATTGACAAGGAAAGATTTGTAATAATAACTTTAATAGAGGTGTTCCCATGAAAAAGAGAAAGATTGTTTGGTAAGTCAGCTGACTGATCTCAAACCTGCTTGAAAATACACCACTGGAGAGAAGTGAGTTCTCGCTGAAGAGCCCAACAAAAGGGCATTACAAATCAGGCCAGTGGTGACAATCAAAGTGTTTGTGGAGTCTCTACAATAACACCATAAAGAGCCACTTTGTGGGGGAAGAGGTGGCTGTGATGTGAATATTTTCTAGTGACAAAAGCCATAATGCTGTAACAAGGGATTCTGATTTAAAGAAAACACATATACTAAAGATGTTCTTTTAATTTACTTTGAAGTTTGCTTCCCACCAGGGAGGCAGTGGTGCCATTTAAGAGTTGGGCTCCATGATCCTTGTGGGTCCCTTCCAACTCAGAATATTCTGTGATTCTGTGAACACAGTGTAACTATCTTTTTATTTCGAATTGTTTGTCTAATTATTCCTAAGGAATAGGAGTAATTCTAAAGCTCTGTGCAGAAGAAGGATATTTAGGCTATGCAAAGCCAAATCTAGAGGCATTCTGTGATGTGTGTGTAATCTCAAGGAATAAATCAGAGGAAAAAACACTACAAAAAACAGAGGTTAGAAAACACTGTGAATCAGGCTCAATATGCACAGATTCTGGACTTGCATTTAGTGAAAGACTTTCTTTGTCTTATTTGCCTGTTGTGCTCCTATCAGATTTGCTTTCAAAACGAGAAAGGAGTGCTGTTATTCTCTCTGCCAATTGCAGTCAAATATCTCTACAGCCGTGTCTCCCTCAGCATTACTCTGCATGGGCTTTAATCTGGTTCTCCCTGTCTTTCATGATTATACCAATACATTAGTAAGGATTAGTAGGAATTCGTAAAACGGAAGTTTAGGGATTGAAGATTTCAAATGTCTAAAGAATAAGAACTTCAGCTACATAACCTGTGATTCATTATTAACCAGAAAAATACTGTTATTGCTGCAGGTCAGAATGTTCAGCACTGGGAATACTGTGATACTTTTAACAGGTTAAAATTACACCAACATTTGAACATGTGCTTAAAACTGACAATGACATAGAATACAATACACGGCTGTTTATTTGGGTGATTAATACATATTCTAGGTAATTTTAGATTTATGTTAACAGGGGCCTCAAGGACCACAAGGTATTCAAGGAGAAAGAGGTTCACCAGGAGAAGGGCTTCCAGGAGCAAAGGTACAGCAATCAAAGGGTTTGAAGACCTTCAAATGAGTGCATGCCAAAACAAGTCCATAGCAGGCACAGGAATCTGAGAAAGTACCTTGTAAATTAATATTAAAATTTGGCATTGAACAACCTGATATATTTTCATCGAATTCACTTGGTCCAAATGTGACTTGCAGGCACAGCTAGCCTTTGGAACCTATAAAGATGATCTTTAATTCCCCTGATGCTTGATTTGTGGGATCTAAGCCTGGAATGAGTTCCAGCTATAATTTTAAAACAGCCTCAAGTATATGACTTTAAATACAATACTATAAAATCGTTTCTAGATTTAAAAAAATAGCATTTCATTGTTCCTGCTTTCTAAATCCTAGTACAGAGACATCTTTGCTGTCACTAAAGACAGGCTTCTAAGCTTCTTACATCCTTCAGCCACTGGCTTATGGGTTTCAGCAGAAGCCTGAATTCAGTTTGTGAGAAAAGAATGTTGCTGTGTCTAATTTTCAGACCCAGTGGAAGTCATGACAGTAGCAGTTGTACCTAAATGGATGGACTCACTAGAAGATCCTTTTGCTACCCACTGAAAATCAGCTCCCAGGCTGAGTTGTCACTTTGGCCATTGGTTACACAGCTTGTTTCTGAGCTAAACAAGAAACTAAACAGTTTGCTCATTTCTGTGCATGTACCAAAGCAATTCTGGTTGGGAATACAATAAAAATTGTCTCACAGATGCAGAGCCCAACTGTCCCTTTACTAAAAATCTGCTTAGCACAGTCAGCTAAGTTTAAATTTAACTGCTGCTAGGAATATAATATCTTCAAACATCCAGCGCAAATATTACAATTAATTATATAAATTAAGTAACCTCATTGTTGGAGGCTTGTATTTGCTTAGTAGATCTCAGGAATGAAAACAAACAAAAACAATTTGAAGAAAATGCGTTTCAAAATCACTCCATTTCCACTGAAATACTAATTCATGTGGGAAGAAACACTACAACTAATAAGTAAAGCACAGCAGCAAGGCACAGTGGGAACAAGTACAGACAAGTGCATAATCTAACCAAAACTATTAAGCAATTGAGACAGATAGACAGAATAGAGTAATCAAAGTGGAATTCTGTCAGAACTACTGGAGATCTTGGTTCTATAAAATATGGACTACTTTTTACTGCCAAGTCTCACCTGGAGCCACGCATGTATCAACAGTCTATACACATATCTCTAATCCTATTTGTGGCTGCCAAGTGTGTCAGCTTTGTGGCTTTAAACACATTTTAAACAGGTGATTTGTTAATCCAAGCAAATTTACAGTTGCTTCCTTCACAATGTTTTTATTACAAGCTCACTGTTTGGTAAGAAGGATAACGAAAACAGATGTTCTAAAGCATCAGGAGTAAAAAATCTTATTTTAAAAAGACATCCACACAATGTATTTCAGTCAAAATGATGGAACTAGTTACTAGGGAGGTGTAACTTTATTGTCTTGGATGATTCTGTGATAATTTATACAAGCTAACATCTGCCTCTACGTATTTTGTTAATATAAGTACAAGAAAGCACAATATTTGTACCCTTACTAGTAACCTGCACTTTCCCTGAGACCACTGTTTTGTAACTACACATTTAGAAATACAATGACATCTACAAATAGGCCTCTACAATAGTACAGTTGGCCTGGTATTTATTCTGGCAAAATGCTTAGTGAGAGCCAGATTCTCATTGCCACACTTCATTGAGATTACCCATGAGACAAGCAGAATTCAGTTTTCAGTTAGTCTCAATACTCAGACCTGCAAACATTTAAATCAGTTGTGGGTTTGGCATTGGTTTGAGAGAAGCAAAACAGGACCTTAAGCAATTGAGGTGGGCAGAAAAATAAATAGAAGCTTGTTCAGCATTTTGGTCAGCAATTTCAAACTGCAGAGCTCATTTGAAAAGATACCCTCTGGAACACAGATCCAGGAGTTGCCTTCTGGCTCCCATTTTGGTTTTCATGATGAGAGAGCAAACACTGTCTCTAACTGCACAGTTAACAACACATTATTCTTTCATGTAGGGAGAACGTGGTTTTGATGGACCAAAAGGCCCTCGTGGACTGCCAGGCATCAGCATAAAAGGTGAAAAGGTGAGCAGTAAATACACCAGGTGATTAATGAAGTGCCTGAATAATACAGGGAATATGGGACTGTTATTCACTGCAAAAGGTGTAATGAGGCAAGGAGCCCACAACAGACCCTGGATAATATTTTTTTGAGATTTACACCAAATAAATTCTCCCAAACTATTTTAAGATCTCTTCATATCAAAATAGGAGGCTTTAGAAAAAGTATCTGATTCTGTGGGAAAGTTTAGGTTTACAAAGGGAAAAAGAGATTACAGAGCAGCTGTTTGCCCCTGAACCAGCACTGAATAAGGGCAAATATGAAGAAAAACGTTCAGAGCCCCAGCTTCAGTGACTTTAAGAGAGGTTAAGTCAATATGCAGTAGCATGTATGTTGGTTCAGATTGTTTCTGTATCTTAACACAACTAAGCAATTGTCTTTTGTTTGCCAGGGTGACTTTGGTCCTCCTGGTTTACCTGGACCAGTTGGACTACCTGGAATTGGAATTCAAGGAGAGAAGGTGCAATTTTCACTTCCCCCACACTCCATACTTAAGTGTATAGTAACAGAGACTATTTTATTTTTCATAATTACTTAACTAATCTTCTCAGGGAGTGGAGGGCCCAAAAGGACCACCTGGCTCTAGAGGGCTACCAGGACACGGACTGCCTGGACCAAAGGTTAGGGAATTTTCCAATATAAACACTACTGGGCTATTTTTACTGTCATGTTTCATGAATAAGAAATGGTCTGTCTATATCCTTATCCATGTTAAAGCACTGAACACAGACATAAGTATTTACATAGAGGAAGGAAATTATTTTATTAATATTATAAAACTGTACAGCAGATACTACTCCAGTGAAAGGCCTTGATAAGTGAATGCCATGGCTGTATCTTTGGCTTTTGACTTGCCTCAACACAGAATGCTTGAGGTACCACATACCAGACAGTGAGCTGCACTTTGTCCAATGCATTCCCATTTAGAGGGTTGTCTGCCTTGAACTTGCTCTTTCATCACATCACATGCAGGTGCAGTGAAACAGTTCCAAAAGTAATTGTACTTAACAGAGAGGAACACCAAAATGTCAATACATAATTTTTTATCCTCACTATACTGTTTCCATTCCAGAAAAATACATACATAGATACCTTCTTTGTTACTTCTGCTGACTGTTGTCTCACCTGAATTTGTGTATTTATTGTATATAGACATTAAAAATTGGCCAAGATGTATTGAAGATTACCTTTTCTGAAGGGAAGGTGTCAGAATAATTTAGCCTTGAGGGATTCACTAAATACAGAACTGTTAATGACAGACATCACCCTAGAAGTGTTTGGACCGGAGATTTAAAGGGATTTCCTGAAACAGATGACAAATGAAATTCTGAATGGCTGAAGGCTATTAAAGCATGGTATAAAGGAACTAGAAGTGTGAGTCAAGTGCTCATGATAGGTAAAGAATTTTGAAGCATCAGATGTCAGGTCTTACATTTTAAGTGATTGTTCACTGATACGCTTCACCACTGGTAAAAAGAAAGAAGAATTAAATATCTGCAGATGTCAGAAATATCAGCTACTTTGGGAGGAAAGATTAGGAGGGATATACACGTACAGATTTACAGTATTAATAATTTTCAATAACTCTTTGGTGAGAGCTTAAAATATGTGGCAGATTCCTAATCTTTGTGTTTAACACATCATACTAAAGACAATATCATACTAATCTTTCTTCAAATATAAGCAAGAAGGCATAAGTTTCCATGTTCTTCTGTAACAATGCTGTTAAAAAACCAGTATCTATTTAAGGGTGAACAAGGCTTGCCAGGAGAGACTGGAGTACCAGGAGAAAGAGGTATTGGAGAACCTGGTTCTAAGGTAGAGGAATTATTTAATCTATTTATTTATTCAGATTATTAATTTGTGTTTCCTGAGTATTCTTTCCGTAGACACCTAAAAATAGGTTAGAAATAAAATTTAGGTTCTCAGTCTTTTAAATTTTAACAGACTTTCAATAACCTTCAGATATGGGAACATTTTTAATACATCAGTTCTGTACAAAAGTAGTAAGATTTATGGTGACTAGAAATTTCCATGTGCCTGGATCATGCTCAAGTCAGTGTTGCATTCAGCTCACCTACAGCTCTGCCCAGAAAGCCATACAGAATATTAAATAGCTGCCAGAACTTGCAGTCCCAAGTATAATCTACACTACAGCCAGAGAGGTGGTAAAAAGCACTGAGTAGTGGTTATTGTGTTGCTCTTTCCCTTTTCATATAGAATATGATGGAAACAGAGCAGCAGCTACATCCTCACACCTTCATACAAGAAACAAGCTGTGGTACTAGAGAGAAAGCACAGCTGCTAAGGGGAGAGAAGGCTGTAACCAGATTATGTTAGCGCTGAAGTGACCAAGATAATAACGAATCCCCATGTCATTAACAACCAGATTGACACAGAATATGGGAATACATAAAAAAGTACCATTGTGATAGTAGAAAGGCACGGGGCTGTCCTGGTTTTGCTCTTGTTTGTTAGGAACTTGGGACAGGGGTTGGAAAAGAAATTATTCAATTTCTTTCTTGAATTTCACAAAATACAGTAATGCTGACTGAACCCATCTGACCTCAAATGATCCCATTTCTTCTAAGTCAGGCTCTTGAATCATACACAAATAGGACCAAGGCAATTCCACTGCCATTAATATATTTGCACTGATACTCACCAGAAAGATGTCAACCATCATGTCACAGTCAGTTCCATCTGATAAATGCTGCCAATTAATGAAATTATTGCATTTTTTAAGAATGAGCTGGAGCATTAATAGCTAATAATTTTAATTGCCCAGAAAAAGTGCACAGTTCAAATAATCAGACGGACCTGGTAGGATAGTACTGTACCAGGTAATGAGAGCTATCTTTATGAGAAAAGTCAAGATTTGGGTTCATATGCATAAATATTTGTTATAAATATATTTAGTGTATAAAAAAAATAATTCAGAGAAAGAATAGTACCAAATCTGCATTTAATAGAAAGGCTTACTTTTTATTGATGTTAGGGTGAGCCAGGGCCTTCAGGCCTGGCAGGTCTGCCTGGTCTCCCAGGAGAAGATGGAGCCCCTGGACAGAAGGTTGGTTATCTGTGTCTGCAGTCTCCCTGCTTCACCCCAAGCATTCCTACTGTTCTCCCTGTGCTGATAACTCAGGTCTAAAAGAGAGAGTGTTCATGGACAAGGGGAAAATATGTATGTACTACATTTTCTCAGTGAAAAAAATTCAAACATACTTTTTTAGGGGAAACTTTACTTTTTCTAATTTTGGGCGTGGGGCATTGTCTTATCTTGTTTACAATTGCTGGCTTTTTAAAATCCACTAAATGCCCTGCAGCTCAGAAGGGAACCAACTAAAATGGCTATGGGCAAGCTTTCATGGCCTTCTAGTCATGTTATTTTCCTAGAATTGGAAGCCCCACATATTTAAGATTACTATATACTCAGCATGTTCAGCCATCTCTAAGGAAACATACTATGCATCTGAATTGCATCTGAAACATACTATTGCTTCTGAATATGGAAAGAAAATTCTGAACCCATCAGTGGGAGTTTTGTCTTTGACTCTAAAAGGTCTACGATTCTAATGAACTTATTTAAGGAAATACAGAGTTTATCTTGCACTATGCCTATGCAGTGCTCTGAAATATTCTTTTGATTTTTCTATTCAAGGGTGAACCAGGGTTACCTGGTCTTAGAGGTCCTGAAGGTGCTCCAGGGATTGGAATACAGGGGGAAAAGGTGAGAATCTCTTACTAGAGGTGTCACTCATAATTGTAATGCTCCAGGAACAGGTTTGCAAAAACCTTCTCTTTCTTTGTCTAATGTTCATGTGCACCACCTGGAAGATAGAACTTTGCTATCTTTCACTGGCATTTACAATTAATTTCAATTAACATATTCTTAATTTTATTTGGGGTGTCTGACGTCTTCTCCATTTTTGTAGGGAGATCAAGGTCAGAGAGGAATACGTGGATTAACTGGACCAACAGGAGCTCCTGGGCCTACTGGAGCTAAAGTGAGTTTATTACAGTCAGTCCTCTGGATTCCCGGATTATGGGTCTCCCGAGGGTCACGTGGAACCTTTAATCCACGAATACTGGCCAGACATTAATATGGCAAATTATTGCCAGAAATATGGCAACTTTGGAACACTGCAACATCCCAGGCTCCTTATGGGCAGTGAGGAGCGTGGGAGTCGGGGTTTTTTCTCTTTAACTGCAGCAGCTAGCACTGGCAGGAGTGCTTTGCCTGAGGCTATGAATATGTGCATATGCACATATGCAGGTATGTGCTGGCAAGTCCAGCCTGGCTGCTACAGCATGAGGGAACAGAAGCCTCCTCCTGGTGTGGCAGCGGCAGCGTCCCACCACTGCCCTGTCCCAACACACAGAACTTGGCCCACTGCCACTGCAGCCAGCCCAGCTCCACTGTCATGGGGCACTTTCCCAGGGACTACATCTATCACCAGGTGCGCTGGGCCTGCAGCCCCCGGGAACACAGCGCACTTGGCACTTGGCTTCTGCTGCTATCAGTATCACCTCCCCTGCCTGTAGCTATAGAAACAGTAACACAGACACACACACAAACACACACGCACACTGACACCTATAACATAGACGCACAGATACAGGCTGTCTCACGATGCCATGAGACTATAAACACCAAGTAACCTCCACAACACTCATAAGGGAGAGATCTGTGGCTGTCCCCAGCAAGCAAGAGGCGCCACCTGCTCACCCCACAGGGAGCAGCAGCGCTGCCCCTCGGCAAAGCAGAGCAACCACACAGGCATCAACCACACATACTCATGAATAACTGATTAGGATTTGTGGAGAAATTTTTGGGGAATAGCTGAAGCAGCAAATAATTATGCACGAATAGTCAAGGTATAATTATACTATATTATGTGTGTAAAATAGCCTCCCAAAGGTGTGCTTTGCTCTAGATCTCAAAAACAACTCTTACAGAATGAATTTGCTTCATTAAGAAATAATTTTTAAAAAAATTCAGCTAAGACTTCTCTCACTGAGAACCATAATGACCCCTACAAATATCAAGAAGCATTTTTTAAAAAGCTTTGCTTTTACCATATTGCTTCTCTTTGGTCTGGAAAAAGTTAGGGTATCTACTGGCATTTTTATACTGAAATACTTGGGGAGATAGTATGGTGTATGGCATATACACGGGACAGGCATTTATTTTCCCTTACACTGACTGGCTGATACTTTAATGAACTTGGAATTTCTATTAAAATACTCAGTACTCCCTGAAAGTGACAGGGTTTCTCGTCCAGTTTCTTAAATCTTTTGTTATTTATACACACAAGAGTATTTCCACATAAAAGTAAAAAGAGGTAAAAAGGTACATTGAAACAATTATTTTTAAAAATCCGCTCCAACAGAGGAATACATACATATAGAAACACACATGTTTTCAGTAACCCCACAGAGCTGAGTAGGAAGTCTTGAGAGCTGCATGACTAAGTCTCAAATATACTACGAAAATAACTTTTAATAACATCTGCTTGTTCACTGGCTGAGAAGAATCTAACTTCCACTGAGAAAACAGAAGTATGCTTGTTGTCAGTTCTTCAAGTAGTTAGAACTCACTTCACATAGAATAGCACATTCAAAATTCTAATAGAATCTTATTGAGATATTGTAAATTGTTGCATAAAGGTTTTCTTTATGTGATAGTCATGCTCACTTTCAGAAAAATCCATTGTTTCTTCTCTCCTTCCTTCACTGCAGGGAGAGCCTGGTGCACCAGGACGTCTAGGAATGCCAGGCCCCCCTGGAAGAGCTGTACCTGGGCCAAAGGTAACATCCAGACTCCATAAACACAGGGTGAAAACGTTAGTAGGCTATGTTAACACTCTTGTAAACAATTTCAGGCTTATGAGGTCAACTAAAACTTCTCCTTTCCTACGAACTGTATGCACTCTAGTTACCACAGTTGCCCTGGTATTTACTGTATGGCAGTTTGAGGTGTGGCCTAACTTCATTCATTTCTGTATTTTGAATAACCTTGGATATCAAAATACTTTATTATGCTTTTGGTTTTGAATGTGTGCAGTAGCAATAAATAAAATTAGCTATTACATTTGAGATATAGAAATTTGTGTAACAGAAGACCACATCCTATGATTGGAGTTTAATAAAATACATAACGAAATACATTCTTCATTGCAGGGTGATATTGGGTTACCTGGTCTTGTTGGACCAATTGGAGAACCAGGTTTGGGGCTTCCTGGGGCAAAGGTAGGTCCTAAATTGTTAAACTATTTTCTGACAGAACTGTAAAATAAGGCAGGAGGATTTCAGTGAAGCAACAACAAATCACCTCGGATGGTCCAGTGTTTCCCAGTTCTTAACATGCAGCCTACAGCTCAGTGCAGAGCCAGAAAACCATGGATGGTCAATCTTTCAGACTGTGAACCATAAGCTTTCAGCTGGCAGAAAACCAGGAGAATAATGTCTGTTTCTAATTGCTAAGAAGTGAATTCAGAGAGAACACATGATTAACTGTGCTTAAAACAGCCTACATGTCAAGTACAGTTAATTTTTCTCAGCCAGACTCCTTTCCTTCATTCCTAATTTTGACACAGGGTAATCCATAGACTCCAAAAAGATCTCAGGACACAGGCAAAACTGGCACTGTGAGAAGAGGTGCCTTAAGTAAAGGAATATGAATAAATTGCTAAGGACTTCCTTCTAGCGCTTTTCTAGTGTTGCCTCAGTGGAACCTAGATTCAGCTTTCACAAGCCATTCTTCATTCCAGGAATGATTTTGTCTGAATATCAAAAAACTCAGGACATACAAACCTGTGCTTCTCAAAATATACTGGTCCTGCCTGCCCCACTGCCCCGCCCCTTATTTTTTTTCTTAGTGAATTCGACAGTACTTCTGAGTACAGCCCTTGTCCCTGGAGTGAACTGAACATAGTAACAGAAGCATGAGAAACAAGGAACAATCTTTACCTCTTTTGATTAGTCAGTGCTTTTCAAGATCCATACATTTACTTTCATCAGGAGGAGATTTTGATGATGGAATCACATACTTTGCTGATATAGTCCAGTTAATTCAGAGAACTGCATGTTGTCCCATTTCTGGGGATCCAACAGGAATGAATCGATAGGAAGCAAGTACTTTGCTCAGAGTTGCAAGTATCTTTCCCTCAGCCTATAGTTCCCAAAGCTCTTTCAGCTGGATGACACTGCATGTTTCTGTGACTGTGTTTTTCACTTTTTTGCTGTCTTTGTCAGCATTAGTGGTTTTGCTGTTGCTTTATTCTGAGACACACATCTGGACTAAGCTGTACAGGGTAAAGCTTTTTACAATCTCATTTTTTAAAATTATTTTTGCAAGGGCCTTTCTTGCCACTGTTCTGCATGCCCATACTTTAGGGAGCTACAGGGATCCTTTTAGTTTTCTTGGTAAGTCTGTTCCTGAGATAGTTCAGCTGCCTGGATCCATGAAAATAATTTAATTGTACATCACATCTCCCATAGGAAGCTCCTGTTAAAAGCTTTAACGAGGTTCTACAGCACTACAGTAAAATACAATTCCAGAACAAATTATGATGAAATGATTATAAAATGCAACTAAAGTTATTTTTTCTTATATGTAGGCCACAAATGACAACAGAGATGTTGAAAAATATTAAAATTAGTGACTTAGAAATGTCCTGTAAATCCTGAGCACTGTTACGTTACTGTTTTAGTCCATAACTAAATAAATAGACAATAATATGTAATTCACGTAGTAAAACATATTAGCAGATAAACAGAAAGATAAAACCAATTCATAGCATATTTGCCAAAGACGTTTCACTGTCATGGAAAATTCCCTGCTAGCGATTGTATTGGTTGATTTTATTGTACTGATTGTATTGTATCCACTCAGATGTTTTTCCTGCCTTCATCAGGGTGATCGAGGCCTTCCTGGACCCCCTGGGCCCTTTGGCCCAAAAGGAGATGGTTATCCTGGCCCACCTGTAAGTTTATAGACTTTTTTTAATGTGAACTGGGAACAAGCAAATACTACATGTAAGTGATTAGCCTTCATGTCTGACATGCTAGGAAAGATTTACTGATCTAAAATGCTAAAAAACCTGTGGAAATGCATTCCAGCACAGAAGGAAAAAGAAATCTCCCTTTGAAACGGAGCAAGACCTTCCATGCCCACCACGTCTCTTTAATTACACAATGTAACGCATCCCAAGTAGGTTCTTTCTTTCTGAAATATCACTGATGTTTCAATCACTTCCCTCTTGATATAGGATACTGTCTGCTGCCCAACCACACAAAATTTATTCCCAAAGAGAACAGTCTGGCTAAGCAGCTGTACCATATACATTCCAGAACCACCAAAAAAACCAACTACTGTGCAAAGAGCAAGAACAACCCTTTACAGAGGCTTTTACTGGTAGATATACCTAATTCCTGCAAAAAAGATACAAAGAAAAAAGGAGCCTTTATCTCCTTTCCACGCACATTTATATTGTCTGTACATATAATTTCAGGGCTTGCCAGGCCTCCCTGGGATTCCTGGTGAACAAGGCCCAGAAGGAGTTGGACTACCAGGACCTAAGGTACAGACCTTAACTTCTAGAAAAGTAAATGCATATGTATATGTATATGCATATATATACAGTCATACCTCAGATATTCGTGCTTCCAGTTTCACTTTTTCATATCCTCGTGGATTTGTTTTCAGTGAAAACTCTTCGATTATTCCTGGAGCTTCCCGGACTACGCATGTGCAGTACCTCTGCTTTGCTGAGGGGTAGTGCTGGCACTCCCCCGTGAGGGGGGGCAGCCATGCCCTGCGGGGCAGGGGACGTGCCTCTCAGTCACCTGGGAACTCCCCAGAGTTCAGTTCCCAATGAGTTTTGGAGAGGTTACATGCCACTACATTACGGGGGCTTCTCACTGCTTCTGCCAGCACCACTGGGAGCTGCCCACAGATGGGGTGACACACAGGGACATGTCTTTCTTCTCTGCAGTGCACAGCATATGCCTAGCCGGGTCCCCGACCCGCTCAGGACCTCACGTTCACCTCTGCTCAGTGCCGGCTGCCAGGACAGGTCTCCTCGTGCGCAGATGCAAGACCAGGTGGTCACCCTCTCAAGTGCCAAGACAGAGTGCCTCCGTAGAAATGCCCCCTCCCCATCACCAGATGTTGCTGTCATTGGACAGAATGGGATTGGAGAAGACAGGGCAGGGCCACAGCTGTGGGTGGGGAGACCTGTCCCAGCAGCTAGTGCCAGGCAGGGGATCCGGCTAGGTGTACACTCTGCACTGCAGGAAAGAAAGACATGTCTCTGCATGTGACCCTGTCTCTAGGCAGCTCCCAGCTCCCCACCAGCCGCCTCGCGGTGCTGTGGGCACTGGCAAAGGTTTCGTCTGACCGCGGCAGCAGCAGCGAAAGCAGCAAAACCGTGATTGCAGGGAAGCCTCAGTGGGGAGGCCTCAGAATGATTCCCTTTGCTTCCCTGACACATCTGCGAGTGCAGAGCAGCGCTGGGAACACCCTCCAGCACTCAGCATCTGAGGGGGGCGGGGTGATGTGCTGGGCTTATTTGCATATTCATGATGTACCTATCTTCACGGGAAAGGGGATTTGTGGCATTGGAGGCGGCCTGAACCCCTGTGAATTTTGGGGTTTCACTGTATATAGTCTACTTCATCCAGATATAATTCCTACCTATAGGCCACAATTAGAATATCTGTTTAATCCAGCTTTAACTTTCTGGTCAATATATAAAAGGTAGATCCCACAGAAGCTCTTTAAGCTTCAGAACCCATCAGAACTCATCCTAATGCTGTTTACAGCATTTCTGGCATTATACAGGTAATTGAAGAATTGACTACAACTTATTTAAAATTCACTTAATATCACTTAAAAGCACATACATCTTTTTTCCACTGACCTCAAACCCCATACCTATCTGAAGAGGAAAAACCTAGAAACAGTGTCAATGTGAACACAGAGCAATGTGACACACAGCAAGAACATTTTTGTGGGTTTGTTTTTATTTTGGGGTTGGTTGGTGGTTTGGTGGTTGGAGGGGGGCAGAGGAGAAGTTTGTTATTTCATGGTGGTTTTGAGGGTTTGAGGGTTTTTGTTTATTTGGGAATCTGGAGTTCATTTTGCAATTTAGGAATTGTAATTCCTGTGTAAATGTCCATAATTGGCTGAGCATGTCTTGAATACATTTAGACCACTAGCTGCTGTTTATCCCACATAACTTTTTTGTCCTGTCTGCCATATTCATGAGTTGGCATTGTTTAGACTTTCACCGTACAATAGTTCTCTTCTCTTTGTCCCATAAATTAAACTTTGGTATTCACTACTTATTTCTTAAAGTATCAACTTTCAGGGTGATCCCGGTAGTAGAGGACCAGTTGGCCTCCCCGGTCCACCAGGAGAAGGCCTACCAGGACCAAAAGTAAGAGATTTAAACATCTATGTCTCCCTTTTTCTGTTTTCTAGAAAAAGGGTGGAAGTATAATCTAAAATGCATAGACATGCACAGACATCTACATGTTTTCTGTCTTCACTCTTCGCTAGAAACAACTAATCCAACAAGTAATCTTTTTGTCGTAGAAAATAAAAAATGTTTCTGGTGACTAGCCATAAACCATAGCCTCTTCCAGTTGCATATGATAAATTTAATATGATAACCTTGCAGTGAAGATCAGTGACAAAACATTTAGCTCCTCCAGATATTAGCTGCAACTGAGTAGCAAAAACTTCTTCAAACCTAGCATTGGTCAAAGTAAGCGGCTCAGCAAGCACTTAGTCTGTCTTATCTATACTGTTACAGCTACAGGCACACTGTTGACTTCTGCTGGAATTAATTATCTTTTTTACTGTATAAATCAAATAATCAGATAATGACCAATATGAGGATCAATCTCTGCAAAAAATTATTTTTGTAATTATAATATATACCATGACAAAGACCTGAAAATAATTGTAACCACAAAAAGCAATTTTCACTATGAAACCTCCTAAATTGGAAATTCCTGTGCTCCCACAGCTCAGTTTTAGAGCCTTCTAATGCAAAAGAACTGGTTTAGAATGTAAATGTAAAGGAATTCAACAAGGTCAAATGCAAAGATTATGCAACATAATACATGTAATGTGTTACCTGCACAATGTGGTCCCAGAGATTCAGCTCACATTGGCATGAAGGCTCGACCCAGAGCAAAGCAGTGGTGAAGCACTTCCCCAGCTCGTACTAGTCCCAAGGATGGGCATGTGCACAGTACCCTTACAAATGAGCAAATTGAGAATTTCATGCAGCAACACTGGAATAGCAATAAAAGCATAAAATTAATATTGTACTATGTGGATTTTGCTTGCATCCTAAGAATAACATATGAAAACATTTTCTTTAGTGTCGTTTTGAAAACTA
Source organism: Pitta sordida (assembly GCA_013390025.1). Lineage (NCBI taxonomy): Eukaryota > Metazoa > Chordata > Aves > Passeriformes > Pittidae > Pitta > Pitta sordida. The sequence goes on from WEKX01002341.1 coordinate 158,733, forward strand.
ACTTACCAATTAGCAACAAGTGTTTACTTGCAATGCCACATTAGTAGCTTTGCCTACAGGTCTTACTGTGTAATGGTGATGAAAAATAAAAAAGCAATAATAATCCTCTCTTAAATCTTAATTCAGTCCCCACCAATACAATCTATAGTGTATATCTCTATCAGAAAGTTTATTCATGTTCAGTAGGCATTAATCCAAGTGACTCCTTTGAAGTATAAACTAGATTTTAATAATCTGATAAAGGATGAAAAAAGTCTTTTTCAAATAGAGCAATCGTATCCTCACTACTTACAAAAGGACATGTCTGGTAGAGGATGGACAAGAAATGACATGGTGGTATAACAATTTATTGTGTACTTTTATTATGAATATTCTGTAGGGAACCACAGGACGCCCAGGGCCACCTGGTTCTCTTGGACCTCCTGGTGAAGGTATTCAAGGAACTAAGGTAAAAAGACTCTGTGTCTTCAATATTTTACCTATGCTGAGTGATCAATCTGATCATCATAGAAGGACATTTCACATTGTTTTTTAAATGAAGCCTCACGCTAGAAAACAAGAAGGATAATGTGAGCACCTGCAAAGTATGTTCTGTCTCTACTGCTGTAAACAACAAGCCCAAGCCTGTGTGTGCTGAGGGAGAAGGAAGGAAATTTTATCAGTTAAAAATCCCTTTTCAAAATTAAAACCACCATTCCCTCTTCCTCAACTCTCATGCCTGTGGAGACAGTTTGAAATAGTTATGTGTACTACCATCTGTGGTAGAGAAAGGGTCTCCATCCTGAATCTGTGTGTACTACATATTAATTTCTCCCTGTAACAGGCACTTCTACCCAAAGTATCACTCAGATTAGACAGACTCAAAAGACAGGAATAAAAAACGAGGAATCAGCAGGAATAAAACAAGACAGAAAGAGGGAACAAATTAAAACTAAATTAAAATTAAACCCAATAATGAACATGTGGTTTTTCAATATTATATATCTTTATATTGAAGAAGTATTTTAAAAGTATAAGCTAGCTACTACATTGTCTCAGGTGTCTCAAGATCCTTGTTAAAATGCAGTTTGAAACACTTTCTCTTTGAACATATAAAATTAAAGCATCATGATGATTACAAAGGGATAATATCACTACCTCAATTGTCATTAGGGGGAACAAGGAATTCAAGGAATGCCAGGACCACGAGGGCCCCCAGGAGATGGGCTTTTGGGACAGAAGGTATGATATCTAAATCAGAGATGATGCCCTAGATGGAAGCCAATATATTGAAAATGCTCATTACAGCCAGCTCTCACTGAAGGCATGTAAATTCTTTGTAAAGGTAATGAGCATTTGGGAAAACCCCAGACATTAGATTATATTATTATTAGAAGTTATTTTATTATTAGAATAAATATAAAGGTTAGATTTAATATCACTGCCTTTCTTTCACCCACCTGCTATGAAAAATCTGTGGACAATACCAATGTTAAGAAAAAGAGACCTGTAGGTTGGAAACAGTTTTCGGATGTGTTCACATTGGCTCACAGTCCCACAGTCTACTAAAAATCAGATCAGGAAACACTAATTCTTCTGTTTGCAATTCTGAACACCTTTTCTGGGCAAAATGTTTCTCAGAGTGATACATATTCCCATTATTCATTCCAATGTCAACCTTGGATTTCATCTCTATTTCCCTACTGTTGTCCTATTTTTCTAAGACACAGACAATAATTTCTGCCCTGCAATGTCCCATTAAATCCTTTTGTCTGCATGTAGTTGAGATGGTTCATTGCTCAAACTGATTCAGGTATTTTTTCCCATAAGGATGCTTAGCCAATACTAAAAGTTATTAATGAAACTCTCAAAATACCAATTTATTTAAATGACCTCTAACGAAGATTTCCAAGTCATGTCAGAAGCTGAAGGTGTATTCAACAAAAGCAACTAGAGAGAAACTTGAAAAATGTAATAAAAACTGACTTACATTTTCTGTCTGATTACCAACATGGTTTTAAAGGGAGATCGAGGAGCTACAGGTGACAAGGGGAAAAAAGGAGAAAAAGGTGATGTGGGTGATCCTGGTTTATCTGGAGAACCTGTGAGTAACTCAGGTTTATCGTGGCTGCTTTCTTAAACCACTTAAAAACAAAGCTGAGTTATGTGTTCTTCTTTCTATTTAACTACATATAACCTGAATTTCTTAAGAAAATGAAACTGTATGGAAAACTGTAACAACATAAAGAAGACATTTCCTTGATTAATACCACACTGCCCACACAGATGTGGTTTCCTTCTTAATGCAATTCTATTCTATGTATTCTGTGTTCTTCCAAGCAACTATAGCTCAAAGCTGATGAAGAGATGAACAGATGAGGGGAGTCAAAATGGTAACTTCTGCCGACGGGCAGGCCCCCAAGAGATGGAAGGCAAAATGCAGTGCTCTTCTGTTCTGATATTTGCACACTATTAAGTAGGGATACATAAACTCCACTGCTGTTCTAGTCCTGCTACTGGCCCTATTAGACTCACATATGATGACGCAGAATTCTGATCATTCCAGAGTGTCAGGCATGTACACAGTCTATTGAGAAAGAAAATCAACACAACATGGTAGACAAGCAAGCTTTGCACAATTCTCTCTTTCTAATGTAAACTATCAGTCAGGGATCCTGTGGGAGACTGGACTGAAGTCTTCCAGATGCCATAAAACACCAGCATCTTAGGGGGCTGCAGATACTGAATGCCCTGGGTAGTATGACACAAACACTAATTCTTCTAGCCAAAGTTCCTCTTGGCCAAATATTGTTCAAATAAGGTGATTGTATGGTGATTGTAATGGTGAATGGTAATTGATGAAGTCATATTCTGAATTACAATGTTACTAACTAATTGCAATAGCTTAATGAACAATCACTGTTGCAGGGTAAAACTGGACCAAAGGGAGAGCAAGGCCTAACAGTAAGTAAATTCCATTATTTAAATCCTTTTCTAGCAAAATATAAACAATACTAGGTACTATCAGATGAAATGTATCCTGTTAATTATTTTGGAAAGAGCTTTCTGACTAGAAGTGGTCTCAGTAATAATACAGGATGAAACCACTCAGCGATTTCTCTTTTTTTATCTCATCTAGTTTAATCTGAAATGGAATTTAAAGTTCCTAGTGATTTTAGGTATTTATGTGCTACGAGTTCTTTAACAGTTGGCATTAGATGACTTAGGTGTGTACTTGTTGCAGTAAGGTTTTTTCACAAGTAATTAGGAATATAAAGAGCAAAGGTCTTCAAACTTGTCATGGTCTCTCATGCTATGAACTTATATTTCATGAAATTATAGTTCTGCTAAGCCTGAACTGCAATTGACATAAATTCAGTAAATTATGCCAATGAGTATATAAATACTACAAAGTTTTATGTTGAAAGCTGAGCAGCAACAGCAAAACGTTGTATTTGAAAGACTGACTCAAATGAGTCCTGTCATGCACTTAAAACAAACAATTGATCTAATAATGAGAAACACTTTGTCTGCACATCACAGAAGCTCTCATTTTTCTGAACTGACACCTCTATAGGCCGCAGCTTTTTTTTTTTTCCTTTGGTGATGAAAGCTGGGTAATAGAGGGGGCCAGATACACCAGAGCTCACAAGTCCCAATTCCATTCTGTGTTGGTCCTCTGTCATGTCACTACAAGCAATACGATTCCTAAAGTTGGGTCTATTTCTCCACTCCCAATACATACAAAAGGGATATCATATTATTCAGATGCTAAAATATTTATGACTTTCAGTTTTAATGAGAACCAATTAATCACAAAACATTGTTTACAATAACAGTAATTAATTGTTTTGGAAATGTTACTGTGTTGTCAAGTTAATGATTCTTATATGCATATGAACTTGTTAGTGGAAAATGTGAGAATCATTCCCAGTTTGGAAGGTCAGGTTTGAAAGCTAAACTGTAGGATTTTTCTAAGTCCCTGTAGGACCCAAATATTAATTATAAACAAAATCTTTGCTAGTGTCTACACTATACCTCATTTGAAGGAGGCAAATTGTAAAATATATTTCCATTTCATTTTTTCATATCCAGAGAGAAGATATAATTACATTAATTAAAGAGATATGCGGTAAGTACTCAGGAAATATTCATGTTCAGATTGTATATTTTCTTCATTACATTTACATTCTTCACATTTTTCATTTTTCCTTTGCAGGTTGTGGTATTAAATGTAAGGAAATTCCTATGGAGCTCGTATTTGTGATTGACAGCTCTGAAAGTGTGGGACCAGAAAATTTTGAGATTATCAAAGACTTTGTAACTGCTTTAGTAGACAGAGTAACTGTAGGCAGGAACGCTACCAGAATTGTCCTTGTGTTATACAGTTTAGAAGTTCAGCTGGAATTTGGTCTCAACAAATACACAACTCAACAGGACGTCAAGCAAGCAATTAGAAAAATGCAGTACAGGCTGAGTTTGTGCGGGAGCTCAATCTGATTGCGTCAGACCCAGACAGAAAACACACGTACCTCATGGATGACTTTAACACCCTTCCGAGTGCATTCATTCATGCTTCATTCTGCACTGTAGCTGATGCTTCTCAGAATGGCGGGGTGGGGCAAAAGCATTAACTTTGTGCTATATTATGTTTTGATGCTGATCAGGATTAGTTACAAGGTGCAAATAAAAGGAACCTAGAGATAAAGGTTCCCTTCTTTTAAGGAGTCACATGATAGGGCAATGATTCATCATGCCAGTGGGGGGATGTCATCCAGTCTAGGAAAAGAGCTCCTTAAACTGGTTTTTGAAGCTGAGTAAGTGCTCATGCACTGCAAATCTGCTGGACTGTAAACCAGAATGAAACTCATTGTCATAAATTCTACCTGTTCACTTCCCTTGGAAACCACTTGTTTTCACTGGGTTATTTGCATCAGCAAGGTAAGCAGTTATTCTCCTATTACAAAGTACGTAGTACTTGTTACTAAGATGAGATGAACACCTTCAAGTAAGTTCATTGTATTCTGTACCATACAGAGGACCTGCATGCTGGCAAATTTGTGACCAAAAAAAAAAGCACTTTAGTACAGAGAGTCTGGAATAATCTTTTTACAGTCATATAAACATTCCAGATGAGTACTGGATTACGTGTGCATTACTGATGTATAGAAATAATCCAAATTTTAAAAATACATTGAATTTTTCAATATGGTAAGTTTTTTACTTTTTTTTTAAACAGCTCTGGAGTCCAAATTAGTCAAGCAATATTGTGAAGATGAACATGGTACCGTAATAGACAACCGTAATGGAAATGGTGCAAGTATAAGTGGACCATATTACCATTCAGTATCTCCAAGTTCTTTACATTACATACTTCAGAACAGCAATGTTAACAGACAGTCACTTTCAGCACAGACACCTGGAGTATCTGCAGCAGAAAGTCCTCTGAGTTTTGGTGATCTTCCTCATCCTTTAGCTCCGGTATGAAAATTCAGCAGACTTTAACGAGCAGACGTTTAATATATATGTCCCTCTGTGCTGCATGATATGATAAGTAACTTTCCCTACTTTTCTACAGGACAGGTACTGTAATAGCTCCTTTAACTCATTACGCTCAGAGCTGGAGTTCTGACGTTGCATACGGGCTATAATCTATATCATAAGACATATTGTGTGATTTATAATTGCTATAATTTATTCCTGATACTGTTACAAGAATTATTATTCCTTTGTTTAATACAGTAATATTTGTGCCACCATGTGAAACATAACATTATGACCAAGTAACTTGCCTGGTTGATGAGGGAAAAACTGTTGATATAGTGAACCTGGATTTTAGCAAAGTCAGTGATACCATCTCCCACAGCAAACTCCTGGTGAAACTGGTGGCTCGTGGCCTGGACAGGTTTACTCTGTGCTGGATCAAGAACTGGTTGGATAATCGAGCTCAGAGAGTGGTGGTTAATGGTGCTGCATCCAGTTGGAGGCCGGTCACTAATGGGGTCCCTCGGGGTTCAGTATTGGGACCTGTCCTGTTCAAAATCTTTATTGATGATCTGGACGAGGGGATGGAGTCCATCATTAGCAAGTTTGCAGATGACACCAAGCTGGGAGTAAGTGTCAATCTGTTAAGAGGGTAGGAGGTCTCTGCAGAGAGACCTTGACCGGCTGCATAGGTGGGCTGAATCCAATAGTATGAGGTTTAACAAGTCCTCCAAGTGCCAGGTCCTACACTTTGATTACAATAACTTCATGCAGAGCTAAAGGCTGGGGGCGGAGTGGTTGGAGAGAGGCCAGGCAGAGAGGGACTTGGGAGTACTGGTTCATAGGAAACTTAACATGAGCCAGCAGTGTGCCCAGGCGGCCAAGAAGGCAAATGGCATCCTGGTCTGTATCAAGAATAGTGCTGCCAGTGGGACTAGGGAAGTTATCCTTCCCCTGTACTCAGCACAGGTTAGGCCACATCTTGAGTACTGTGTGCAGTTCTGGGCTCCCCAGTTTAAGACGGTTTGGAATGTTCAAATGTGTCCAGAGAAGGGCCACAAGGATTGTGAAGGGGCTGGAACATAAGCCCTATGAGGAGCGACTGAGAGAGCTGGGGTTGTTTAGGCCGGGGAAGAGGAGGCCAGGCAGGGGTCAGTCTCTTCTCTCAGGCAACCAGTGACAGAACCAGAGGACACGCATCAGGGGAGGTTTAGGCTGGAAGTTAGGAAGAACTTTTTCACAGAGAGAGTTCCCATTGGAATGGGTGGCCCAGGGAGGTGGTTGAGTCACCACCCCTGCATTTAAGAACAGATTGGATGAGGTACTTAGTGCTATGACTTAGATGATGAGATGGTGATAGGGAATAGGTTGGACTCAATGATCTCAATAGTCTTTTCCAACCTTGTTAATTCTGTGATTCTGTAACTATTAAAAAGCAATTAGTCTGTTATAATGAAGTCTAAGAACTGAGTTCAATTGTAGATTATAATTTTATATTTATAAATAAAATTCTGTAAAGGTAAACTTAAAACAACCCAACATATATCCCATATGACACTTTACCTGGTAAACCAACCGGGTGAAGTTAAGATTTTGGTTCTTAACACTGAAGTAAAGGTAAATGGAAAGCAAAAACATTAGAAAATCTCTAATCACAAAGGGCTTGTTAATTTTGAAACACTCCACAATATCCAGAAAGCGAAGAAAATCAAATGTTTATTTCAGACAAAAGTACCTCCCGTGGTAGTATCTGAAGTTTATGAAAAGGAACAAGAGGAGAAAGAGTCAACCTTCCCAACAGTAGACACTAGAGGTATTTCCATCATCATTCATTTCTTCATTTTTGGCTGATCAAATATCAATACCTCATCCTGTTTCTTTTCACCTGCAGTACCATCAATGCCATCTAAACAACCACCATCCAATAAAAGGATGACACCATCTTTTCCAACTGCAGGACTCACACCAAGACCAGGTTGTAGATCATAACTAATTTATCATTTTGTTCCCTCTTATCTTGATACTCAATAAGGGTATAAATCAGAGCAATGTTGCTCTACCCTCTGAAGATTTTGTGAGTCTGTTATGTGGAAGAGAATCCATTTCAGGATTTTATAACAGATCCAGTTGCCATTCTTGTCTTCCTAAATTCCAAATCCCACTGCTCCACTTAAAATAAAAGCAAGGTTATCTATAATCTGAGAAGGAGCTTATAGATGGCATGAACAAGAGAACATAATGCTCACTGAGATAGCCCAGTGAGCAGGTAATTCATCAGCCAAGAAGGCTCTTTGGCTTACAATTTCATGTTGCTCACAAGACTGGGTGCACTTAATTAAATTTCAAAAATTAGATTTCAAAATTATCATGTTCATATTGTTTCTTCTTTTTGTATGTGGAGCCATAATACTATTATTTCTAGAATTACTAGAACCATGCCAGTAAAGGAACAGTTTACTTGACCTACTACGATGAATTTATAATTTGTCTTCAATACTAACATCTTTAGAACTACGTAAAAGCAAATTGCAAACTGTTTCGTAACATTAGCAGAAACAAAATAAAATCAGAGTTTAAAAGGTAAAATCTATGCAATGCCATTGACTTTTACAAACGGAATTATTTCTCTTCTTTTTTCTTTATTTTAGAAAGTATCTGGGACCCCCGGTGCAAGTTAAGCCTGGATCCAGGGCCATGCCGTGTTTATATCATAAAATGGTATTATGATAAACAAGCCAATGCTTGTGCTCAGTTTTGGTTTGGTGGCTGTGATGGAAATGCAAACCGCTTTGAGAGTGAAGAGGAATGTCGAAAGGCTTGTGTTTTTCTTTCTGGAGGTAGGAAGTCATCTCTACAGTGGAAGTGACCAGGTTAAAGCGATTGATTTTTTAGCTTTGCTATCAATTATTGACCATGGATGTAAAATCAGACTAATTTATAGAATGTTAGCATTATGAACCTACATACATACTAACTAAAAAAAGTTTACCTATGCAAGCATACTTTAATTCTTTTTGCATATATTATATGATGCGGTCATAAATCTTTAAATAGTACCATTGTACAATCACAAACTACACCTCATTTAAAATTACATATACAGCTTGGATACCTTGGTCATTAAAATTTTATGTATTTTTCCTTCTGTTACAGAAATCTGATATTTGACATGGATTGAATCATGATGTTTGAATCATTAAACACAGCATAGTTTATTGTCTGCCACTATGATACTGCTTTTTACATTAGTGTCTACATCTGTACGTTGCATTTCCTATTACTTAACATACTTGGAAGCTTGTTACTAATAAAACATTTCTGGTTGTACTGTAAAATGGTATCTTTACAAGACCAGCAACTTCACCTTACAGCTAAATTACACTTACTGTCTCGTGCTTCTGACAATTTAACTGGATTTCTCCATAGCCCTTAACAAGGCCAAACCCCTCAAATGAGGCACTTCCAGTGATCATCTGGAGTTGGGTTTTCTTTATTTCTGCGGTAATGGTAACGTCAAACATATCAACAGAAAAGGGAGTTTGGCCTCAAGCCAAACAGGCTCCATCCTTCCTGTCCCCAGAGCCCCCGGCACATCTCCTGACAAGTCCAGAGCACAGGCACGCAGCACTTCCCCCCTATTCCTCTCTTACTTCATCCAGTTTGTGGCAACTCCCCGATGGGTGCAATGGGCTCCTCCCCAGCCCAGGGACCAGCTCCAGGGGAAGGACTCCCAAAGGGCGCCTTTCTTCCCGCAATTCACACTCATTTAAAGCGCGGGGATTTTTTATTTGACAAGTGGTAGGGTACGGCAATTAAAGCTTGGCTAGATACAACTTTCACGCCGTTCCCAACTGAAAGTGATCCACGCCGTCTATTTCAAAACAACCCCAGAGGGCCCCGCACCCCGCGGCTCCCGCACCTTCGGCGGCCCCACCCGGGCNTGCGCTGCTCTCCCAGCGGGGCTCCGGGTCCCCGCAGGCCGCCATGGGTGCCGCGGTGCCTGCCGGGAGCGGCCGGTGCGGGTGTGGACGGGGGGCACGGGAGGAGAAAAGCACAGTCGGAAAAGTTGGGGCACTGGGGGAAGGGTGTCCTGAGCCCAGCTGAGCTTCTCTGTCGCTGAGAAGCAGGCTGCTTTTCGTGATACGATACAGCAAAATTTCGCACTGAATCTGTTGTTGCGTCACTGAGTGGTTAGACCAGTTGAATAAAGCAAAATAATAATAATATAAACAGTAAACAAATACAAAACATCACGAACCCCAAAACAAAAAACCAAACCCCACTCTGTGGTAGCAGAGCATTTCACATGTCCATAGACTTCTGATATTTCTTCTGCTGGCATCTCTCCTGAGCCTAATTCCACTCCTTAGGACATAAAAGAACATCAAGAGGCAAAAAATTCCAGCTTTTATAAATTATGTGAATGCGAGAGGGTTTTGGTTTTTTTCCTCCCGTTTCCACACACCTTGCTATTTTAGGGTATAATTTTATTGGTCACACTTGCTGCATAGTAATTTGTTTACTGTTATAATTGAATAATAAAGGTATTACTGTTTTTCATCTGTGAGATGTAATGATAATTTCAGGTATACAAAATTAAATTTGTGTGCATATGTGGATTTTTCATTGCATGATGCACTGAGCAGAAAAAGGAGAAAGGAAGGTGAAGTAGGAAAATAGAAAATACTTTGCCTTATTTTTGGAGGATAAATCAAATTATTTTTCATTGGGTAATTTTTTCTTTTCTTTTAGGCAAATGAAAATGAGACCTGGAGAGGTCCTTATAGACTGCTTAGAGTCTGTTGAAGACACCAAAGGAAACAATGGAGACAGAGGTAACTGCATACTCAGGGAAATTGTAAACTTTCTACTACTTAACCTGTGTAGGTTCATGAAAGCCCTGCCAGGTTTCCACTGTTGCACAGAATAGATCCTGCCTATTTCATACCTCTGTCTTGGAGTGTTTTCAGGTAGGGTCTCTTGTTCACAGTTACAGGAAGCCGATAGTCTTGTCTCAGAATTTGTTCGGAATTGAAAGCCTTGTAAGACTAATCCATTTATAAACAATGTGGTGATCTTCTGCTGTAATCCTCTTTAAGGCTTAATTTTTTCCAACCTGGTTTAATTTGAATCCGGAAGGAATATGTAGCAGGCAAGGGCAGGAAGCTGGGACGCCCCTTCCTGGGGTTGTATGTGCTGCTCTGGGGGGTACAGAGTGGAGTAAATTTACATATGACATAAAAGGGTGAGGTTATTCATGGAGACAGCTGGGATAGTTAACTCACTGCCTTCCCCCTCTCTTCTCCAGAGCAGTTCTGCACACATGGTGTTTGCATTTTTACTATAAATGTGGATTGAAATCAGTTACTGTTCTTGATTTGGTTTTGAGGAATGCTGGTAATATCTTAGAGGTTGTTTCAGGTGTTCCTTGCTGGATTTTCTCTCCTGGCATTTAAAAAAACCCCTAGTGTTTAGTGATTTTTCTGGTGGGGTGCCTTTTTTCTACAGAGGGGAAGGAACACTCTGGTGTTTCAAACTAGAGCTAAATATATGTATATCACAGAACAGGATATTTTGGTTAATGGAAGTTATTCAGATTAAAAATACTGACACTCTTTTATCTCCAGGTAGACTTCTTGTGACAAATTTGCGGATCATATGGCGCTCCTTGTCCTTGCCCAGAGTCAACCTCTGTAAGTATCATCTCTTGTCTCCTTTGTGGTGGCATGCGATTCCTTCACAAAGTATGGATTTCAGTACAGAATAGTAAAGTATAGCTCTGTTGCTTTGCAAAGTCTGAAATAAACTGTTACTCATGAGCCTATTTGTAATATAGGAGCTAAGATAATAGTTCATAGCAAAATAGTAATATGCAATGTTAGTTTCTTGGAATAGAAGTTGAAGAGTGCTTCAGACATATTTTTAATTTGGCCTATGTTTTTTCACTTGTTTCCTAGAAAGAAAATGTTTTGTTTCTTCACATGTTGCTGTGCTTGTACCTCTTCTTGTCACCGGTTTATTTACGTTCTGTATTTTCCTATTTATTCCCCACAAATACTTGCCTTTCCAATTTTACTGTTGTAAGCTCTGAATTTTAACTGTATGAGTAGCTAGCAGCTCTACTTGTATTTAAGTTAATGTCTTGAAACAGAGGCAGGATGCAGTTGCTTTCCACCCAGATTATTTCCAGTGCTCAGTGTAGAATCCTCTTCTTTGGAAATATGCAGAGCTTACTAAGACAGTACCCTAAGCAGCCAGACAGGGTCGGTGCTACTTTCAACCAGACAACCTCTCAAGGTCCTTTCCAGCTTAAATTAGCCTTCAGTTTTGTGATAAGGGCCCAGACCATAAACCACAAGGTGTAACTCTCACAAATAGAATCCAAAGCAGAGCTACAAAACTCAGTGTTACACTTCATAATTTTGACTATTATTTTTCTTGTTCCTGAAACAGTTATTTTTTTCTCCCCTAACTTTTAAGCTGTCGGCTACAACTGCGTTATAAATATAACTACAAGAACTGCAAACTCAGTAAGTTTCAAAAAAAAACTTTCTAAAATAATGAAAGAAGCTGTATTAGTTGTTTGTATTTATTGCTTATTATTATACCAAATCAACAGTTATCTGAAAGTCTACTTGTACTAATGGTAATAGAATAGTAATGACATTTGATTTTTAGAAGTCAAGTGTTTTACCTTTCTGTAGGAGTGTGTTTTTACTCAGTTTTCTAAGGGAGTAAAACTTTACACACTGATGATTCTTCTGTCCTCTAGGTGAGTCAAGCACGTGTTGTCTTATTATGTCTAAATTTAACAAAGGTCTATAGAGGCACTAATTCTGTGCAAGAAAGCTCTCAAATACATAGCCTGAATTGAATTACATGCATTACATGTTTGTTTGGTTTGCTGCAAAGAACCAGCAAGGAGATTATGTAGATTCCCTGGGCAGCCACATAATAACAAACCCAAAAATGCTGCTTCAGTAATGATATTGCAAATGCATAGCAGGAAGACTTCATTAGTCCCAGCGTTGATGGAACTGCTAGTTTCCCAAAAAACCCTCTGTGTTCAGTTGGAGGCAGCAGTAGATCAGTGGTAGAATCAGGATTACATCTCCATACACACTACTTGGAGCAATAATTCAGAAAATATATGAAGATTATTTATTGCTTCGACAGTCGAGCTACTACATTGACAAAATGTAAAATTTCATTTTTTCCTCACAGAAATTACGGGGGCAGACAGAAGCTCTGTATATATTGACGAAATGTAGCAATACCAGGTTTGAGTTCATATTTACCAACGTTGTTCCTGGGAGTCCCAGACTCTTCACTTCAGTTATTGCCGTGCACAGGTAACATTTAAAATAGTGTTTGATCAATCAAATGGGGGGATTACAGCTGCTGATGGACACAGTATGTAACTGCCCACACTTAACATTCAGAAAGCTTTCCAAAAATAGGACAATCTCTGGAAGGAAGGAAGAGAATGTTCACAGATTTTAGTAGATAAGCGTACATAGTGGAAATTGATGTGTACTTACACCAGTTTATTCATGTGTGTATAAATTTATCTGAACAAAAGTATAAAGAAGTTAATTTCAGTGTACATTTTCTACCTACAATTTCTGTCTGTAATAATTTCCTGTCATTTAAGCCTGGTCAGAACTCTATAATTGACCGCAAAAGGAGTGACCTACAGATTAGTCGTCTGGATGAATGTGTGCATAGTACATTACCACAGATTCCTGTTCATGAGCTATGGAATACTGACATGTATATTGGATGTTTGTGACTTAATCAGCACTGAAAAATAAAGGATGCTTGATGTCCATGCTATGTATAGTATGGGACCCAGAAGATATGTTTTGCAATAGAGTTTAGGAGATGTCTGAAAGAAGAGAAAGAAATAATATAGACGTGAACAGTACAGGAAATCAATTGTTTAAAACCCCATTTAAGTTTAATTTCATTAAGGAAACCTGAAAAAGAATGGAATATGTCAAAGAAGTTTTAATACTCTCGCTTTTGTGCAATGGGGTGATAAGTTTATACAACATTTGATATTTGTGCTAAAACAAAGAGTAAAGATTTTAGAAAACACTGAATTGTTTGTTTTTATTTTTTGCAGAGCTTATGAAACTTCTAAAATGTATCGCGATCTGAAGCTGAGAAGTGCATTAATTCAAAACAAGCAACTGAGATTGTTACCACAAGAACAAATATATGATAAAGTCAATGGAGTTTGGAATTTATCAAGTGACCAGGTATAGTGACAAATCAGGCTACACTGACTACAGAATGTGTCAGCTTTATCTAGCAATCGTACTACTATAGTTTTGTGACCTCAGAGGAATCACCCTTAATTCCTTTCATCAGCTGATGCATGCAGATAAAATGATCCCCTATGTTTTCTACTCAGTACAGCAAAGTCTCTTTTTGTCAACCTGAAGTCTACATGACTTGTCTTATATTCTTGGACTTAGATACAGTTCCTGTTAAAAAGATACATTTTTAAGTATAAAGCCCTGTATGATCCCAAAATAAAATGTTTCCGAAGTGCTCTTCTAGATATTTGTATGTTTACATGCAGCTTTGACTGAACAGTATTAAGACTATATTGTCTTTCAATTACTTGATATTGAAAATATTGGAATAGGGATCTGTGTCTTAAAACAAGGAAAAATAAAGACTTTAAGTTAAAAATAGAAAACATATTTATTATTTTACAGGGCATTAGTTGCAAGTATTTCCTGGAGCCATGAAACAAAACAGGAGCTGATATTTCTGTCTGTGCGATTTTAGTCCAGAATGGAAATATGATCCATCCTGACAAGCTAAAAAGTTCTTTCCTCTACGTTCCCTTGGCACACATCCCCACAATTCCCTGAGTTTAACCCACATGCCATTATACTGAGGCTATACCCCAATTCCAGATCTGTACAGTTGAGAATGCTCTGAGATGCCTCAGGTATTCCCGTGATGTTGGCTGTGCTGGGATTTTATCCTGCCTTGCTGCAGCAGTAGGTATTCCTAGTTATTTTCACTACTCAGGGTATGTACCATTTAAAGATTGGGTCTTGCTTCCTTGCGGTCAATAGAAACATTTTGACAGGTTTTGATAAGAAAGAATCAGACTTTTATTGAATTAAATGTGAAGTTGTACCTCGCAGCTGTTTAAATGGATAACAGTAATCATCAAGTTTGGAAAAAAAGACTCTGTACTTTAAAGGAGTTCTAACATGCCTTTTCTTTAATAGGGCAATTTGGGGACGTTTTTTATTACTAATGTGAGAATAGTTTGGCATGCAAATATGAATGACAGCTTTAATGTCAGCATACCATATCTACAAATAGTAAGTATCTTAAAGCAATCATCCAAATGAAATGACATATGTTCAGGTCTTCAGTTAATATTTCATATCCCACATTCAGGGAGGAATTTAGTCTTACCAGCATGAACCACAGGGTTGATTCTCTGTTCTATCCATGTTAGTTGGGGACTTCCATGGGCAGCTACAGATACCGAAAATGGCTTGTATTTTAAATTTTCAAAGTATTTCCTGTGATGCTTTGTGCCACCTACATGATCTGTGAATCTGATGTTCTGAAATTTGCTGTTACCATTTCTGATAAAATACTTTTGCTCGAGGTTTCAGAGGTTCAGATTTGTAATGATACATGGTGGGGAATCCTGGTAGCCAAGTCTCCAGAACCAGTAATTATAGTTAGTACAGTGTAAAAACAAGACTAAAATAAATGAGATTCTTATGAAGTAATTACAAAATTTGTAACAAACAGTTTTTTACCTCTTTACCTTTAGCGTTCAGTAAAAATGAGAGACTCAAAATTTGGCTTGGCACTTGTGATAGAGAGTTCTCAGCAGGTAAGAAGCTTTAATAGCCTCTTTTCCTTGATTATGTTTTTATATACAATATTACTTTTAATTCTGAAATGCTGTGGGACTACATTTAAGGTGCTTGGAGTGTTCCGTCTATCTGGCCTTCTGAAAACTTTTGCACTGCTTAAGATGTCTGTAGGGTCAGTATGGCTATTGTGAGTTATGGTTCCTCTAAGCAAAATAACAAGAGGCAAGCATGACTAGTTTATAACTGTTAAAAACGCTGTCTTCTGACAGTATCTTTGGGATCTAATTCATTCTGTACTTAATTAAATCACTCTTTTAAATCTTTTTCATTTTATTCATGAATCTCAAAGCCTTGTCAAGACCTAAAAGGTTAAACATCTGCTGGATAGCTGGGAACAAATCATTAGTGTCACTTCTGAATTTGTCCCACCCTTCTTTGCTTGTGTTTTTCTGTATAAGAAGTTTGTTCCCCTTTTATATAGTGGACTGTTCAACAGTTAACAGCTTATTTACCTCATAAAGAAACATGGTCATTGTTTTTATTTAACCCATGATTCAAGTGGCAGAATCATGGGTTACCAAAATGATGTTTTCTCAGCAAGCTGAAATTGCTATCATTGAACTGGGAGTCACTATCAAGGGGAAAAAGCTGTTTAAAAATAAGCAACATTAATAAAGGGTTGTTGTCTTTTATCTCTGTTATATAGAGTGGAGGATATGTACTTGGCTTTAAAATAGACCCTGTGGAGAAACTGCAGGAGGCAGTGAAAGAGATTCATTCACTTCACAAAGTTTATTCAGCTAATCCTATATTTGGAGTGGATTATGAGATGGAAGAGAAGGTATGCCACTTATTTAAAAAAAAGGTACAATACTGTGTTAACATAAATATGTGAATTTACTTACTACAGTGTTTTAATTTGCAGCCTCAACCTCTTGAAGACGTAACAGTGGAGCAGGTTCAAGATGATGTGGAAATAGAACCTGATGAACATACAGATGCTTTTGTGGTGAGCAGCTCTAGAGAAAACAAAAAACCAGAATAATTTTTGTTTGGTTATTCAAGTTTAACAATGTGATCCTCTATTAAACATAAGCTGCAAATGTACTTTTTATATTTAAAACCCATCTACATGTCTTTAAAACATGCTTATTATTACAGGAATTTATTCTGTGTATGAATTTTTAACTTATCAACAAACTAATACTCAAAATACAAATAGTAGTAGATATTTAAAGGAACAGTTTAAGTAGTTTCACAACACGTTAAAATCAGGAATACTACATAGCTTGAAAATTAGCAGCATAATATAATCAGATGCATTATATGGAAAAAAGATTTTTTTTCTGGACTTCTGCATTTTTTTCAAGGTTGTAAGTTCTTTTTTGCTTTCTTTTACAGGCTTACTTTGCTGATGAAAACAAGGTAAGAGCGTCTTTCTTCATACTATCAAATTTATGTTGTTGAAATGGAATCATGAAATTAAAAAGTACCTTCTGCTTTGTTTTCTCTCACATCTCATGCATTCAAAAAAGCAACATGATCGGGAGCCTGTTTTTTCAGAAGAACTAGGACTTGCAATAGAGAAGTTGAAGGACGGATTCACACTCCAGGGACTCTGGGAAGTAATGACCTGATTTAGATTGGGCCGTGTTTGTTTCCTAAGCAGGGGAAGGCTCTCAGTTCTTACTGAGCTTACGAGATCTGTAGAAGACAATTTAGAAACACCGGAGTAGCAGAGAAGGAACGTGCTAAAGCTAAAGAGCAGGTGAATATTATATAATAAATCCCTCAGGATATGTCATAAAAGAAAGGTAATTTAAAACCCTTGTTTACTTAGCAGCTTTGCATTTATTCTGTTCTTTCTGTCCGTAGTGCGAGGACAGGCTCCCTCTGGCATGGAGGGGCCGGGCCCAGTGGCTGCAGGAAGCACTGTCCCCTGCAGGCCCCATGTGCTCCAGAAGCCCCCAAACCTCCTGGATCACAGCTTTAGGGACCAGAGAAATCCCTGTCAGGCTATAGGCATGTGGAGCCCCTCCCCACTCTGGGCATGGCACCTGCCAGTATGTCAAATGTCACACACCATGTTTTCAGGCTGCTTTGTGGTTGGCTGACTGTGGAATTTGACACACTTGTAACCCCAGATGTTTCTAGGATTGTGGTTGGCAGGACCAGCCATCCCATCCTGTTTCTCCTCTCCCTTGACACCAGGGTCTGCCATGGTGTTTCAGCCACGATTTCATGGCCAGTAGCCACCATTTTGTTTTTAACAACATTGTGGTCCCTGTGTTTATGTACTGCCCTACGACTGGCTGCCAGGACCAGGCACTGCTTGCCATTACCCAGAGCTGTGTCAGAAGAGGAAGCCTCCTCTTCCTCTGTATGTAGAGACCACCCTTTGAGATAGGGCAGTGCGCCATTTGGTGCTCTATTTTAAATATTCGTGTATTTATACAGAATGATGTACCTTTCCATAAAGATTGTGTTGAAACCAAATTTCCATAACTTGTATAATGTTGTGAAGTGCAGGAATATCATCATACACAGAATATTTGTATCTGGGCATATTGGCTGTGTCATTGCAGCAGTGCCGTGTTACTGATAGCTTTAAGAAAAAGCAAAACTCTTCTAATAACAGCTTTCGTGTCTCATAGTTTTGCTCAATGTTCAGCTTGTATCATTCCAAGTACTTAATTGTAATCCAGATATTCTCATACAGTTGTTGTTTGTGCTAGGTCACTTTTTTAAAGGAATGATCTAAAGAAAAGTGCACACACAAATAGCTTCTGTGTCTGAGTCATTAGACCTTTTCTGATATTATGTGTTACAGAGAAATGAGTCATTTATTGTTTAAAGGAAGACACAGCTGTTACGTTTTCTAGTGAGATAAGACCTCTGTGCTGTTTTCTATAAATGGAAGAAGTCAAATGAGCTCTCCTCTCAGCTGTTCTTTTAGCAGCTGACTGTTACAGTAAAGTAGCTGTGGTGTGAATGTAATTGACTACATTGTAATTGTAGAAAATCTTTCAAGGTATATATTTTAATGGAATACTACCTGTATTGAAAAGCAGTCATTATTTCAATAAACTTTGATAATGTTTTAGCTTGTTGTAGATCTTGCATTCAAATAGTTGTATTTTGATCCTGTTTCCATTACATTCAAAGAACATTTAAGGTGGAGACTTCATTGGAAAGCAAAACTTTGCTTGAATAACACATATTTTATATATTAACAGTAGCATTTGGTTTACAAATAAATATAAACAAATGGATATTAAGAATAAGCTCAAAATTAATTTCAAGCTCTTATTATCAATATGTATCTGAAGAACTTGAGTACATGATATTGTTATGTAAAAAGTAATCAGAGCATAGGCAATTGATGTAAAATTTTGGAGTTTTTTAGTGTCTTTATGACTGTAGCAATGAGATTTTTGAAGCAACTGAAAAAGTGAACAGTAGTTACAACTGATAACTTGATTAATCGTATTTTTATTTTTTAATATCTAGTAACATGTGTATGTACAATCTTGCTCATAGCCATCTCACTGAGGGTCAGATTCTGCTGTCCTTACTCATATCAAATTATTTATTACATTGCGCGTAACCTTATTAATTCAACGTGGAGAATGATGGCAAAACCTGACCATAGTGACTAAGAGCAACAGTTGCTTCTTTCAGTCTTTGACAGCTGCAAGAGCAGCTCTGTTTTTCCAAACCATCCATCCTAAATTCCAACCTGTAAGAGTATGTACCTATATTTAGCTAGTGAGATTAAGTTGCAGAGGCTTCAGGCAGGGCAAAAAGCACATTGGTCTGCCTTTTTTACAGATAGACCTTTGGGCAGACAAGAGCTAAAGCTTTCTACACCCTCCCCTTTCCCAAGTGTTTGCAAAATGGATTCCCAAAGGGAACTCACTGAAGAGCTCAGACTTTACCAATCTACCCTCCTTCAGGATGGCCTCAAGGAACTCCTCGAAGAGAAAAAGTTTATAGATTGCTCTCTAAAAGCTGGTGACAAAAGCCTGCCTTGCCACAGATTGATTCTGTCGGCATGTAGCCCTTATTTTCGTGAGTATTTCTTATCTGAGCAAAATGAAGAGAAAAAGAAGGAGGTAGTTCTAGAAAACGTTGATCCCAACATCCTGGATATGATTGTCAAATACCTTTATTCAGCAAGTATTGATCTTAATGATTCTAACGTACAAGATATTTTTGCTTTGGCCAGCCGCTTTCAGATCCCTTCTGTATTCACTGTGTGCGTCTCCTACCTTCAGAAGAGGCTTGCTGTTGGTAACTGTCTGGCCATCCTTCGGTTAGGGGTTCTGCTTGATTGCCCAAGACTTGCGTTTTCTGCCCGTGATTTTGTTTCAGATCATTTTGTGCAGATCTGCAAAGAAGAGGACTTCATGCAGCTTGCCCCACATGAACTTATCTCGGTTATTTCACCTGACAGCCTAAATGTAGAGAAGGAAGAACTCGTATTTGAAGCAGTCATGAGATGGGTCCGAACAGACAAGGAGAACAGAGTAAAGAGCCTGGGGGAGATTTTTGACTGCATACGTTTTCGTCTTATGCCAGAAAAATATTTCAAAGAACAGGTTGAGAAGGATGATATAATTAAAAGCAACTCAGACCTTCAGAAAAAAGTGAAGGTCATTAAGGATGCTTTTGCTGGAAAACTGCCTGACTCTAGCAAAAGCACGGAGAAGTCAACCAAAGGGGAGGTGAATGGTGATGTAGGAGATGAAGATTTACTGCCTGGCTACCTAAATGACCTTCCCAGGCACGGCATGTTCGTCAAAGACCTAATTCTTCTGGTTAATGACACTGCTGCAGTAGCTTATGATCCCCTTGAAAATGAATGCTACCTAGCAGCCCTGGCAGAACAGATTCCCAGAAATCATTCCAGTATAGTCACCAAACAAAATCAGGTCTACATTGTTGGAGGACTGTATGTGGAAGAGGAGAACAAGGATCAGCCTTTCCAGTCATACTTCTTCCAGGTACAAGCTTTATAATTGTTAGAACAATAATAGGTGCTTGTAGGGGTTGGTGAAAACTATTCTGAGTCTCTGCAAGTGAGCTGTCTAGTCTCTGTATGGTGATGGAGACACGTATCCAGAGAAAGCTATTCCTGTCTCAGAGAGTGAAATGAAACCGAGGGACTTGCATCTTCTTTTTCAAGATCAGCCCCTGGTAAGATCTCAAAAAATATTAAAAGGATTAATATATTCTGTCTAGGCACTGGCTTTCATTGTTTGAGGCCCATATCTTTCATGGTACATATACCTAAATATGACTAATAGTATTTTTGTAAAATCCTGTTTGTGTATTTCTGTTAGCTTCCATAAATTTGGAGCGCTTTAGCTGGTTTAGACCTAATGAAATGTATTTTTTTTGTATCTGAAATACTTTTGTGACAGCAGTAACATCCATAATTTAAGTGTGACTTCTGTCACTGAGATGGCAGAAGTCCTTTTGGCATATTTACATTTGAAATCCTAAGAGCATTTTAAAATACATAATTTAGAGGCAGAAAGTTTTTTGTTTGACAAACTGTGAGTATCAGTACATTAAATAACATGTTTCAATTTAGTGTAATTTTCTTTGTAAATCTGTATAAATACAAGGCTGATTAAAACAAACTAAGTCCACAATATATTTCAGGCAAATTAGCAAAAATACAATGTGGCATGTTTACACCATAAACAAAGTCTCTTGTGGTTTTAGCCACATGTGGGGAGTATTCAAACTATTTTGTGATGAATTCTTCAATATGCTGCTGGCCATGTCCCATTCTTAGGCACTTTGGCCTAAAAGAGTAATAGGTATTTTTCAATATGAAATAAAGTACAGTAGTAACCAATGATATTTTAAACTCTTCAGATATTTTAAAAATGCAAGTATTGTTTATAGGAGCATGGCTCACTGTTACTTCACACAATGAAAGTGTTGAGTTCAGACATTTGTTATGTCTATGAGAGGGAAATACTAGTTTGCTGGGGAGGGATTAGCACTGTTTTATTTCCTTATGTAGGTGTTAAACACTAGTCACTGAAGTGCAAAACTTTGTACAGAAATATTCTTCTAATATAAATAATATCTTGATGTCATAATGTATATATAGCCCAGAGCTGAATAATCCAAGTCTCAGGCTACTAGAAAGGGGCCTCTGAAAAACTAAACCTCAAGACTGATACTAAAAAGCGATGAAGACTTCAGCATCCTACTTTATGTGTCAACATCCATTTCCTGAAATGTCGTCTCTAAGCTTGCTTGCTGCTACTGTTGTTTATAGTTAAAACACTTGTCTGCATTACTTGTGTGGCTGTTGTTCCCTCCAAAACACTAATATAGTGCCAAACCAGTTTTCACTTGCTGGTCTTCCTTTCTCCAGCAGTGAAGTGTTGTATTAGGTAGCTCGCAACCCAGGAGAAAACAAAGCTTGAAAATGCATGACTTGTTGATGCCATTTCAGCAGCAGATTTGTCATCTTCAAGACTGATGCACTAGGTGAGCTGAGATCTGTGGGGAGTACATCTCATTGCCACAGCCAGATCCAGCTACTGGGGAAATCTGTGTCCATAAACTGCATTTCACTCTTGCAAGTACAACTTTCTGTCCAGTAGGGGTGGTCTGTCTAATTTGGGAAATGCATTTTAACGTGGAGACCTTGACTGTGGAACATACTTCTGGAAGAAGGAAGTCACTGAGCTAAATCCAGAAATCCAGAACTGATTACTTTGACTGAACTTTCTCATGCTTTCTATCAAATGCCTTTACACTCACATGTTGTGCAAGCTCATATCTTACTGCATGTACCTTCTGTACAGCATTAAGCAAATCTATAGGCAGTAGAAGTGGGAAAACTTTCTTTTTGAATGTTAGAGAGCATTCAGGTTCAATTGCAAGTTTGCAGATTAAAAAAAAAAGTGTCATAGTTCTAGGAAAATACTGTTTTATTTTTCCTTCTGTCCTGCTGCTGTTTCTAAGGTGTTTTCAGCACATCAGATGAGAAATGAGACAGCCATGAGAGTACATCACTGGGGACAACATCAATATTATTGCCAAGGGAGCTGCAGTGCCTACCTATTTTCCTTGAGAGTGAAGTCTTTATTCATGGTGTCTTCAGAGATCTTGTGAACTTTTGAGGGTATTTGTAATAAAGCATCACGTTTGTTGCTCTAGGGATTGCAGAAGAAACATCTGTGCCATTTGCCGTGTGTTATTTCCTGGTCTTTAAGAACTGTGTAAGCATGTCTGGCACCTCATTGTAGTGAGCACAACCAGCTAAACACGTAGGTGTGGAACAGCAGGAGTGTCTGCTCCCTTGGGCAGGAAAAAGAGCCTCCAAGAGTGAGGGACTTTGAAAAAAGCAGAAGAGCTTAATAAAGAGGCAAAGAATCTGTGAGGGTGAGCAGATGCAGAGAGCTGTGTGGCATTGACTTTGCTAGATCCCTGTACCATGAAGCGTGGGTTCATTCATTGGCTGCACTGAGAGAAGGGCAGGTAGTTCAGACAAGCAGATTTGCTGTTTGGAGTCACTGAGTGCAGGTAGATAAATTCTGTGCACCAGTGTTCATTGTGTGAGTTTTTACTCTTTGCCTTTCCTAACCATTCCTGTTGTGATGCTCTTTCAGCTGGACAGCATCGCTGGTGAGTGGCTTGCCCTTCCTCCACTGCCATCAGCCAGGTGTCTCTTCGGGCTGGGAGAGTCAGACGACAAGATCTTTGTAATAGCAGGCAAGGACCTTCGCACCGAGGAATCGCTAGATTCAGTCCTGTGCTATGACCCTGTGTATGTTTAAAATTTTATTGTGCCCACTGAGGACATGTACTTGGCCCATTGTTAGCTGAAAGAGCCTAACAGTGATCTTCTTGTTCCAGGGCAATGAAATGGGGCGAGATCAAAAAACTACCCATCAAAGTGTATGGACATGCTACTATCTCAAACAATGGATTAATATATTGTCTCGGTGGAAAAACTGATGATAAGTGAGTCTCTAAGTCTTTCCATGACAATTTGTAAAATTATTTGTTTGGTCCTCAATAAATTCTATGTCCTTATACTCAGATATCAGGGTTTCCATTTTTTGCATCTCTGGATTAATGTTGCTAGCAGTCTGGCAGAGGGGAACACGCTATGGTTTGTAGGATGTCTTTTTTTGTGATAAGGTAAATTGCATATTAATTGTAATCCCAACTCATTATTTTAATGTCCATATTTATTTCCAAGGCAAATTTTACTTAAACTGCAGCCACATTAGTAATACATAGCAATGAGGACCCTCACTGAAAGTATTCTTTCCTTTCAGATAGAAATACCTAGGTGCCATGGAATTACTGTCTTAGTTTTTCCAGTTTTCTGACCTGTGATACCTGTTATACGTTAATGGGTATAACATTAAGAAAATAAGTTTCACTCACACTAAACATGTGGCAATTTTTAAGCATTTGTATAAGGGATACAAATTTGTCAAATCTGCCAAAACATCAGCATATTCTTTCCTTTATAACCTTTGCCATATATTCCTCCACAAAGCCATCTGAATTATTCTGGGAAGGGATGTTGTCTTTCTCTTCTAAGATACAATGAAATTGCTGTCCTGTGTTATGTAAACAACACTTAAGATTTAATTGACTTCTATGGATGTGATGGTGTTTTGTAGACCTTGCAAAGCTTCCCAGATTAGATACAAGAAAGGATCTCCAGGAGAGGAAAGAGGTGTTTTACATGAACCCACACAATCCACCTCAGCTAGGTCTCACTTGGAACAAGCCAAGTTCATGAGAAATGATGACAGGTTTTCTTTTTCCTCCCCAGGAAATGCACTAATAGACTATTTGTGTACAATCCCAAGAAAGGAGATTGGAGAGACCTCGCTCCAATGAAAGTGCCTCGCTCGATGTTTGGAACAGCCATCCATAAGGGCAAGATTGTCATTGCAGGTGGTGTCACTGAGGAAGGCCTTACTGCATCTGTTGAAGCTTTTGATCTGACCACCAATAAGTGAGTGCAATAGTCAAGCTATTTTAAACAAGTATCTTGTCATTAAGGCTTTTAGGAGCTCCAAGGTAAGAGTCACAAAGGTCAGACAGGTCTACAGGCCCATCTGTAGCAGCAGCAGCTTACAGAGCCCATCTCTAGCCATTCTTCCTGCCCCCACACACATTTGCCAGCACAGCTACATTGCAAACATGCTCACCATCCTCTGGGGTTTTTTTAAGTCTGATTACTTTCCCAATTTAGTTGGCCACATAAACAGGTGTGAAGCCATAATAGGGAAGAAGTGGGAGAATGGGCAAGGGCCATGGAGTTTAGTTGAAATAGGACTGGCAATAAATGTGAAATCCCGGCAAGAGAAATCAGGTGCCTGAAGAGGACTAGCTCAGTGTCCTTCAGGTGTGTGGCCTTGTGCCATTCACTTACCTTGTCACAGCAAATATCATTTATCACTGATCAGTGATGGACAGATAATTCTGCTTATTTAATATGAAAACTCCAGGAAGACTTCAACTTTATGTGCATACTGTGAAATACGTACTATATAGAAACTGCAAGTGAGAGTAAGTCATACCTGAAATTAGCTTACTTATTGTGTCTAGATACTTTCCAATATTCTTCTACACAGCCAGAATCTTGCAGTCAGCACCCCCCAAATGTTTATGACTTTCTAGGAGTTTATATACCCTCTGCATATGTGTCTTTGTAATCTTCTTTTTTGTTACTTTCATTCCTTTTCCTTCCTATTTATGAACTTTCATTTCAAATAGCACCAGTAAAACCAAATCATGACAGCTCAAACTTGTGATCCTGAATGTGCCTCTATCTTAGTAAGCACTTCTGCTCTATATGAACATATTTGGCTGTGCTGTCCTCAGTGACGTGGCATTGCAGCCATTGACCTCGTAACAAAAGCTTTAATTTAGATGTATGCTATCTTAAAGAGCCTTGCTTCTAAAATTTAGCAATACTAAATGTGCCTTATGCAAGTAATTCAGTGAGGGAACTTTACTCCTTCTATAGAAAGCAAAGTGAAGGTTATTCGTTGCCATGATGTGTGGCACATTCTTCTCTTCCATCATTCAGAAACATGCAGGTCGTGGTCTGTAAAATCTGCAGCTTCTTGTCTCAGTTTACTTTATTTTGTTAGTCAATTCACACAAGCAAGGAAAACTAGCCTACGAATTTTAATGTTGAGATGATGCAGAAGCAGGATGTTTGTACGTTTTATATGTTCATAGGTGTGAATTGACAGAAAAATTCAATTATACTAATGAAGTCCAGTGATTATTTTTTTAACTTAAATTATTATACCAATGCCAGCTGAAATTAATGAAAATGAAATTTTGGAAACTATAGGGGAAAATGAGGACAACTGGGGAACAATACATCTGTGTGAAGCAGGTTACTGATGATGGGACCAGGGAACCTGTAAGAAGTGGTCCCTGGGAAGAGGTGCCAACATGGTGTCACTTAACACTTGCACAAGTCCCTGTGGGGAGGAGACACTGAAATGTAGTGCTGATAAATCTCAGAATTTTTCCTTTTACTAAACCATTCACTCAATGGTTCCTGAATTTGTCATCTAGAGGAGTATCTTAGTGCATTAAGTTTACAATTTTTCTCATGTGTTTAAACTTGAGTTTTTCTTTTTATCTTTAGGTGGGAGGTTATGCCTGAATTTCCCCAAGAGAGAAGTTCCATCAGTTTAGTCACCCTAAGTGGAGCTTTGTATGCTATTGGAGGCTTTGCAATGATTCAGCTTGAATCTAAAGAATTTGCACCTAGTGAAGTCACCGACATATGGAAGTAAGTTTAATTTTAGTCACACTTTCCTGGTAGAAAACCTTATTCAAAATTGAGGTTTGGAGACACTGGAGACACTATTTTTCTGTTTAACTCTGAAAATGATCCATAGCACAGGTTTTAAAGAACTTGCTGACATAAATTGTCAGAAATAAAAAATAAACATGAGGCTTGGATTGAATTACTATTCCACCTACTAATAATTTGACTAGTATGAGTCATGATCTTCAGATTCTTTAAAAGAGTAAGTTGCCATCTCCTGGCAGGTTTGGCCTTGCCATTACAAACATTCTGTTGTGATATTCTTCTGCAGCAAAGCATGTGTACACAGAGGCCTGTACATACTGATGTGTTAACAGTCAAACCAGTGATGGTTCCAAGAAAATCAGGAATCCCTATCTCGTAGATTTTTTTAATCTAATCACAGTATCAGTGGTGGAACATCATATCTCTGTTGTGACTCTTCAGTTGCTGCAGTTGTTAATGTGAATTTTGAAGTTTTAATAGGCAATAGGAAAGATTCCAAAAAAACTCCAACTTTCTATGCAAGAATCTGAAAAAACATCAGATTCTTCTTCTGGAGGAAATTTTTGTATGAGCGATTAAAACATGACATAGCTAATAACAAGCTTTAGGGACCAGGAAAAGGAAAACTTGTGAACATCTTTCTGTGCTATTCTAGAGGACAAAAGCAGCCTTCTGTGGCATCCTTGAGCACATGGTTGCTACAAACCTTTGCAACAGGTGGACTACCCTCCTTTTCATGTATGGATGCTGAAGCCTCAAACTCAGATTTAAAGAAACTATTTTCTAACCTTATTTTTTTAAATGCAGGTATGATGAGGAAAAGAAAGAATGGACTGGAATACTGAAAGAGATCCGCTATGCTACTGGAGCCTCCTGCCTGGCTACACGCTTAAACCTCTTCAAGTTGTCAAAACTGTAAACAGAATGCTGGAAGATATGGTATGGTCAGGGAATTTCAATGGGCTCTTCTGGTTTTGTCACATGAAAATCTCCTCAAACTGTACAAGTATGCTAGTTATACTGGGAACTGGTAAACAGTTCATTTGTCTGTCCAGGTCTTAAGATACTTACTAGTTAAACAGCAACCACTGAATTTTTGCCAGTGTTTAAAATCCTGAAGAGCTCTAATTAATGCTGATTAGAATAAATGAAGATTTTGGGGACAAGTCAATTTTTCACATTGCAAAACTGTAAATAAAACAAGTTAGATTTCCTTGCATTCATTCAATCCAGAACATTGGTGAATTGTCCTCCAAACAGTGCCCATGAATTGTTAAATACAACTAATAGGTAGCTAGTTCTATTCTAACTGGCTGTTCGTGGAGCCAGATTTCCTCTTTCAGCAATGTATGTAAACTCTGCATTCTTCAGAGATATCTTGGAACTATTTTCATCACAGCCCTTAAAAAAAATTTAGCTTGGAATTGAAATGCATGTTGAAAACAAAAATGGCTTAATACATGCCAGTCTCAGCCAAAGCCATACTGCCAGATGTGAGGGAAGACAGAGACATTCACAAGGTCAGTAGCTCTACTGTTTGACCTACTGGGTTTAGGCTTCTGGTAACAAGGATTTTTCACTTTTTTTATGCTTTTATATTTATTTCCAAAGCAAATATTTTATGAAAGTTTTTCCTCAGAGATCTGAGGCCAATAACAAGCATTCATGAAAAATGTCCTAGAAGAGTTGCTCATCAGTAAATACCTATGGCAGAGAGGACTTTTTCATCTAATAATGTGTTGATGCATTTTGACTTTGAAACTTTAACAATTAAACTTCATTTCTAAAATTACAAAAGTATCACTTGATGGTGGTTTTCTGTGATCAGCTCATCATCACTATCATATTGACAGGACACCGATTTCTTCATACATACAGCCTTTGCCCAAACCAGAGCTCTGTTTCTTCAAGCAGAGCACACTCACCATTTTTGTAGCATATCTCTTCAAAGAATTTCTCTCTTGAATTGTGGGCACAATGTGGCTGCCTCTGAAAATGGACTGATTTGCCAAATATGACCTCCCTACACCAACTGCACTAGAATGAACATCCTCCTGCCTATTCAGTTTTTTATTTCTACATCTCGTGTGTCCTATGCCTCCTGCACAAACTCTGGCCGGTGTTTCAGAAGGCTCAGCCATACTTTTGCATGTGCCACATCACAGGGTAGGAGAAGCAGCTGGAGGTTCCTCACCATGCAACACCCTCCCCCAGCACAGTCCTCCACAGTACTTCTGTTCTGGGAGATGGAAACTGACTGGCTGTAAAAGCAGCCCTATTCTTAGTAAATCTGCATTTCCGTTTCTTGGTTTCAGAGTATAGATTCTGTTTGATTCCCAACTGCTCGTTCTGTCACATGCTGGAGGACAGACAGTTTCCAGCAGAGTGCTGACTCCTCTCTCACACTACAGAGTGTTTCCAACCTTTTCTTTGGAGAGTTTTATGTCTGGACAAGCCTCTGTGCTATTTACTTAGGAGATAATAATGTAATTTTATGGCAAAACTGCCACAGCCTCATGAGTTCAAATAATAGCTTCCAGGTAATGGGAAGTTTTAAGCATCCTTACCACATCTTCATGGCCAATTGTGACCTGCCTTTTGCAAAGGATTAAACCTCTTCACACCTGATACCCATGGCAAGCCTTGGTCCAGCTGACTCACAGATCGAGATTTTTGAAACCACGTATTCCAGGAGTACAAGAGATTTGATGCTGCATGAAGTGTTTTTGTAAAAGTACTTTAGACTGCAAGTCTGACATCACTGTATTCCATAGAGCTGCTGTGTCAGGTATTCTAGCTGTTCACCTTTCGTTGACAGACCCATAGAATTCCATTTGAAGTGAGGAATCTGTAGAATAGAATCATACAAACTGAGTGTTAACATTGGTATAGACAACATGCCATCTCACAGCAAAAGCTCCCTCATATCTCTTGCTCTCCCCCTGAACATACTGGACCACCTCTGTCCTTCCAAAAGCTAGACTTACTCTAATACTGACAAAATCCAATGTAAGATTCTTCTTTATGTTAAGTACAGTCACTTTGCTTCCAAAAAGCAGCATAGTTTCAGAGATGTAAAACAGATGCCTATGCAAAACAGGCTATGATAACTCCATACAGGCTAGGATAACTCCATTACCTCCCATCTTTTAAAATAAATCCCAGGTCACTGTGGTTTGTCTTGTTAATCTGTCATGGTTGGAATAGTGTATCAGTAGAATAACATAAGAAAGGATGATTATTCTGTTAAAACCCAGCAAATTGAAGATAAAAGAAGGATTCTAGCTAAAATCAGGGTAGTTGAGTAATTAAATATACAGGAGCCTCTGAATTCACAAGCCTGCATTACCCAAATGTTTTAATGCTGGTGGCTGTGAATTATTCCTGGCTGGCCACTGGTGTTCCCTGCCACAAAACTATCACAGCAACAGACAAACAGCATCCTTATCACATATGGCAGCTGCCAAAACTGGCACTCAAGAGGTGCCAGAACTGCCACTCAAAACCACTCGGGGAAGGTATGTTTAATCTTCTACTAGAGAAATATTCAGTGAATTGAACTGAAATTCTTATTTCGCTTGCTCTCCTTTGCTCAGGCTACATCAAGATTGCTGGTTTGCCTGCAGTCAGGTGAGACCAAGACCTTTTGACATGAGTTTTCCCTCAGCCTCTTTCAGAAAAAGTGCAAGTTCTATGAAGTTCTTACACCATTTTGAGAACAGCTTGGAATTTCCCCCCTAAATAAAAAAATTGCACTCAACCAGTAGGTGCTTTTGCCTATAAAAACTCTAAACCTGTTGCATAGAAAATGGATCATTTTGCATCACTGATACAACTCAGAATGGACAAACTCACCTGAACTACCCGGTAGCCCAGCATTTCCAGGTGTCGTTTTTTCACTGCAGGTTCTCCTTTCAGGTGACGTGAATAATCTTTACTAAAAGCTCTTGAATCAAGAAATTCTAAAGCAATTCTACAAACAGCAAAAATGTACATTTACTTTCATGCCCTACCTGAATAGCAAGAAGTCGTACTTCAGTATTGATAGCTGTAGCAAGACTAGATAAATCTGACAATTCACAGAAAAAGGAAATTAAATACCTCCCTGAAACTAGACAAAACATTTTCCTCCTATTTTTTCTAGAGATACAGTCAACCCTCTCTACTTTGCGGTTCCTAATTCGTGGATTCACCTCTTTGTGGTATGATTTTTCCATGATTGAAGAGGCCCGTTTTGCGGGGCATTCACGGCTGTGCCTGCGCAAACTGACACTCAGGAATATTCAAAGTAGGCAGTAATGAAAAATCAGCCCCGTCCACCACACAGTGTGGACCGCCGGTGCACTGCTCTGCCAGCCAGCCACAGTGCAGAACATGGCGGGCGCACACACCGCTGTCCCGCTGAGTTCCCGCCAGGGCAGTACACGTACTTTTCAGCCCTCCCCGACATGAGCCCTCCCACGGCCAGGTGCCCACCTCTAGTCCTCAGAAGGCTAAACAGATTCACAGAATACTCTCAGTTGGAAGGGAACTACAAGGATCATCAAGTCCAACTCTTAAACAGCACCACTGCCTCCCTGGCGGGAATTGAACCCCATGTCTCCTGCATGGGAGAGAGGGACACTGTACTAAACTGGATTTTGCAACCTCATTAAACTTTGGAAAAAGGAACAGAAAAATGAATTCCCTAAAAGTTGCAACAAACATTTAGGTCATGAGCATCAGAAACCTGGTCTAAAAAACCTGGATGTTAACTTGGAAGCTTGGAAGTGCTAATCAGCAAGAATTCAGTGTACTTACCTCTGAGCTCCTGGTGGCAGAGTCATTCTCCCTTCATCCCTGACTTCTTGCCTCAAGTATATTCCTCCCACATCATCTGTAGGTATATTCTGAGCCACACAGGCAAGAGGCTTTTTATTTTCATCCAGGACACACTCAAAGTCTGCCAGAAAACACAACAAACTTGTTTAAGAAGTGAATTTGGTTTTTACTGTGTTTACTTCTAGAAAAAACTAAATTATAACAATAATTAGAGATATTCAACGTTGTTTATATTATGCAGGGCTTTTTAGAAACTGTATTTTACGTAACAATTTCTTCTTCGCAATTTCTTGTGACCACATGACCAAAGGATTCCTAATCTTGGTAATGCAGTCGTATTACCAAACACTCGCATATTTGTGCCTACTGATTCACATCTTCACTGATGTGCAGAACATTTTTCAGCAAGTATTATTCAGCTATTCACGGAGCTTCCCAGTTGACACATGCGCAGTAGCTCTGCTTCGCCAAGGGGCGGTGCTGGTGCTCCCTGAGGGGTGGGAATGGCACACCCTGTGGGGTAGGGGGACAGCGCCTCTCACTCGCTGGGGAGTGCCACAGTTCACTCCCTTATGAGTGTTGCTGAGGTTACGTGGTGAGGAAGGTTTATAACATGGGTTATAGTCTCGCGGCACCGCAGCACAGCACGGTCCCATTCTGCAGTGGCAGTCCCATGCCTGCTCCATAGTGGGGAAGAATTATAGTGTAACACATGGCGCCATGGCACACTGCGGTCCGTTCCACTGCGGCAGGTGGCCCAGTCCCTATCAGGGAAGGCTTATAGCCTAACACACAGGGCTGCAGCATGCCTGAGGACACAAAGGGCCCTGCATGGGAATGCATCAGTGCCGGCTGCCCTCGCTGCTCCAGGGGGGCACTGAGACCCAGCGTGACTCCGCAGAAGTCACACCCTCTGCCGTCATACTTAGCCTAGTTGGGGTCCCAGGAAAACCACTCCCACAGCACCACATCCTCCTCCACTGTGACTGTGGCAGGAGACAACCTTCATTTCCCCCTCTGCCCCACCGCCTGCGACACCCGCCGCCATAAGGGGCCCTGGGCTGTTGCAGAGTATTGCAAAGTTGAGGGTTCCTGAGCTCCACTAGTGCTGGTAGCACAGACCTGCGCCGACCCAAGCCAGGGGACACAGGTGGCCTCCCCAGCAGACTGCAGCCTCCTCTGGGGCCACAGGCCAAGCATCCCCTGAGGCCCTGCTCCCCTGTGGCCTTGGGGCAAGCTTCCCCATGGCCCGGTGACAGCACCAGCAAAAGCAGCAGCGTGGCCAAAGGGAAGCCCAGGGATTCTGCAGGGGTCTCGCCCGTTGGAGGGCTCAGAAATGCTTACCTTTGCTCTCCTGTGCTGTGAGAGGCCATGGGGAGGTGCCGAAAATGCTCCCCAGCACTCCAGAGTGGTGGGGGGTGGGGAGATGGGCATGGCCTATTTGCATATTCATGGCACACCCATGCACACAGATTGGACGATTCGTGGGACCCCCAGGAGACCCGTAACTTGCTAATGCAGAGGTATGACTATACAGTAAACCCTCAGTATTTAGCAGTTCTTATCTCACGGGTTCACTTCATCACGTTTTTTTTTCCCCACAAAGACAGCCCCATGCATCATGGTGTGTTCACAACTGCACATGTGCAGAAAGACAGCCATGAATATGCAAATGAGTTCATCAGTTGCACCACCCCACTCAGCCCTGGAGCACTCCAGTAGTGTGTCAGCCCCACCCTGCTCGCTGCAGTGCAAAGGGATGGGAGGCTCCTGGCACCTGCGGGGATGCCATGCTGGGAAAACAACCACTTCCCTTCACTGCTCACCTGTGCACACCAGTGCTGAGACGAGCCTGCTCGTCCTGGCACCTGGGGACCTGTCTGCCCTGCTCCCCAAGTGCTGTGACACAAGCCAGGGGAGCTGCTTCTCCTGCTCCCCCCGCCAGGACACAAGCCAAGGGAGCAGGGCACGTGGGCTTGTGTCCCGGCGCTGGGACAAGTGGGGAGGCAGGCTCACCCCAGCGCTGGCACACACAGGCAAGCAGCAAGAGGAAGGGGTTGTTTTCCTGGCACAGTGTCCCCGCAGGTGGCAGGAGCCTCCTGAACCTTTGCCCTTTGCGGAGCAAGGTCGACACAGTGCCACAGGCTGAGGTGGGTGGTGCAATGGGCAGGGCTTAATTGCATATTCATCTTCAAGATCACGGGCTTCACAGTAGCCATGGAGACCCAAAGCCCTGCAAAATTCGAAGGTCAACTGTAACAATCCTTAGAGTATTAACTTCTCACCTATTTTATAGTAGTATGGTGTGAGAACAGACATTCTTGAGTACTGGCTCCCTCCTAAGATCTCTGTCAGCAATCCGTGAACATGCTGTTGCAGTGCATTTATTCGGTTAGTGCCTACAAAGACAAAATAAAGAACTTGTACATCAAAACTTCCACAGCCAAAGTTCTGGAAACAGCACTTTGAGACACTGTATTATTGACAGCCAGACTACTGAATGATACCTTTTCCACAGATCCCTGGTGTTACTCCATCATAATTTAGAAACCAAGCAATCATTTTAGGTGGAAAGTGGCAGGTGCATGCTATTAAGCAAAAATTTCAAAGCCCGACCTTCCATCCCAGGATTTTTCCCATTAACATACTACAAAAACTTCAGTTTCAGGTTTCACCTGTTGGATTTTGTTTGCTTTTAATCATGTTGAGACACTTAAGTATTTACTAATCTTGCATTTACAGGCACACCACACTTTATGTCACTCTCTGTCTATTGCATATCATCACTTTGCTCCATTAAAGATCTTCAGGCTCAGGGACAAAGTAGCTGAGTTCTATGGAAGGCAAAGCAGATCTCGCCATGGGAATTAGTGCAGGAGATGCTCTTTGCATTAGCTGGATTTTCTGAATTTATCACTATTCTGAATGATCTCAGCTACTACACTGATCAATACTGGACTTCTCTATCTCTCAACCCTGATGGATCTTGATTCTTCTGACGAAGAATGCAGGAGCAAATTCAAAAGCAAGCAGCAAAAATGTTCATATTGAGAAGTTTAACTCTAAAGTTCAGTCTTGTAAGTGA
The DNA here is from genome assembly GCA_013390025.1 of Pitta sordida. Lineage (NCBI taxonomy): Eukaryota > Metazoa > Chordata > Aves > Passeriformes > Pittidae > Pitta > Pitta sordida. Next base: position 192,808 of record WEKX01002341.1, read on the forward strand.
AGCAGAGAACAAAGTGACCATCTCCTCCAGTAGGCAACCCTAATGATCCTCTTCCTGCCTTTCCATCATTCATGACATATGTTGTTTCTATTTAAATCTTATTTCTTAGAAAGAAAAATCCCATCACTATTACATTAATTATCACAAGGGAAACTGCTTTGCTGTCTGTTGCGCCACTAAGGGGTTGCACTTTTCAAGAAGACATGCTCAGCAGAGAGTGGGGTGTTCCTTCCTTATCTTCTATTATGTGATAGCGTCAATGTGACAGTTTTAGAAGAAACATCTAGTAGCCTGTTAAAAATAGAGTTGTACAGTCATACCTCATGTATTCGTGCCTACTGATTCATGTCTTTGCAAATTTGCTGAATATTTTTTGGGGAATATTATTCAGCTATTGACAGAGCACACCCCGGGGCAGGGGGGGGCTGCGCCTCTCGCTCGCTGGGGACCACCACATTTCGCTCCTTTACGAGTGTTGCGGAGGTTTATAACACATGGTATATACTGCCACGGTGCCGCGGCATGGCACAGTCTTGTTTCACCTCAGCAGGCAGCCTGGGCCACCCACCTGTCCGCACCAGGAGTGGAGTGTACTGCTGCTTCTCCCCCTGGGTGTCCCAGCATGAGGTGCTCTCAACTGTTTGTCCCTGCCAGCACATTTCCAGGGAGCACCTGTGGACTCCAAGCCAAGACTGCCTGTGTGCATATGTGTGCCTGTGTTACTGTTTTCATAGCTAGGGGGAGGTGATGCCGATGGCAGAAGGTGTGCTATAACTGCAGCAGAATCCAAGCACCAAGCGCTCTGTGTCCCCAGGGGCTGTGCACCTGGTGATATGCGTAACCCCAGGGAAAGCGCTCCTGCAGCGCTGCAGCCTCCTCCACAGAGACTGCGGCAGGACATAGTCTCCGCTTCCCTCTCTGCCCCGCCTGCCTGTGTGTGCACCAGGACCAGAGTGTCCCACTCCTTCTCCCTCCGGGTGTCCTGGCATGAGGTGCTCTCAAGTGTTTGTCCCCACCAGGACCTTTCCAGGGAGCACCTGCAGAGTGCAGGTGGGGACTGCTGAGCCCTTGTTCTGCAGCAGCCCCAGGGTGAGCTTCCCCACCACAGCAATGCAATCATGCGTGGCAGCAGTGGCCTGGTGGTGAAAGCGGCATTGTGGCCGAAGGGAAGCCCAGGGATTCTCCAGGGGGGGTCTCCCCAGTCAGAGAGGGCTCAGAAACACTTCCCTTTGCTCCCCTGTGAGAGGCCATGGGGAGGTGACAAAAATGCTCCCCAGCCCTCTGGTGCAGCAGGGGGCGGGGAAATGGGCATGACCTATTTGCATATTCACAGCGCGTCCATGCTCGCGGATTGGGTGATTTGCAGGACCCCGAGGAGACACATAACCCACGAATGCAGAGGAATGACTGTATTAGTAAATAAGGCAGGTTTTCCTATGTTAAGTACTTACTGTTATGCAAGATGCGTTGGCAGTATTGCTCATGGAACCAAGGGATGTGAAACTCGGGACATTCCAGACATACTGCTCTGTTCAATTTCATGAGTTGAGAGCAGACCCTCTGCTTCTGGGTATCAGACAGCACTGATTTATAAACAAACCAAACAGAGAAAGGTGTAAACTGAAATGTTAAAAGTCCAACATAGTGTCCAAAGTGGCTACCTCTGAATTCTTTACTAGACATGCAAGGGTATTGTGCAGAAGGCTGCAGAATTTTAGAATGGTTCTCAAAATTCCTGAGGAAGAAATGAGAACAGTTCTCCCCCATACTAAAAACAACAGCAAGGCAGAAGATAGAAATTGCTGCTATCATTTAACTTTTAATGGAAAACTTGAAGACAAAATAGCAACAGTACACTGACAGCCAATAACATACTGATGGAGAGGAATGAAACAAACACTCAGGCTGTTATGTAGGTTGGTAGGACACATTCCTCATAATTCTTATCCCACATAATTTCTTGAACTTTGTGACTATTTCTAGTAATAAACGCCACAGTCAGGTACTTTTATTTCCAATAAAATTAAAGAATTATTAAAAATGGAGTGCAATAATGTGTTTTATATGACCTTTTCTCATCTGCAATACAAGTCTGTACTTTTAAAACAAAGTACAGATTCTTGTTCATTGCTTCCCTTTTAGCACTGACATCATGCATAACTCCAGAAAATGTAATAATTTATAGAGTAATTCTACTTCTCAAGTCATTTGTAGGTCCACAACACATTTTATGCCAAATGCTACACCAACAAGTTAATCAGAAAGCTAGATACCTACCTTGAAGTTGAGCATCCAATTTGCTTAGGAAAGAAACATTAAATATCGTCGTTATCAGAACTGGAGGAAAATACCCAGCCACTGCCAAAATGTGACCAAGGAGCACCAATTGATAAATTTCAAAATAACCTTTAAAAACCAGACAGAAATCCATATTAACACATGACATACAGTTGAAATGATTTGCAGGGCCCTTCCCCTCACCTCCCAAATTATCTAATTTTCTCTCTTCACATGCTACACAAGTTTCTACACATTTCCCCTACAACTTTAACCATGTTTTGTGACAAATCCCAAAATGTATTCTGTTAAAAAATGATAATTCCTTGCAATTCTATCCAGTAAAAGCACAGTGAACCAATCAGAATTTTCACTTGCTTTTTACTACACCAAAAATTCCTTGTTAGTCCCTTATTAACAGCAATTTTTAAAGAGTGAAACAAAACCCAACATGGAACCTTTGTAATGGTTTAATCCTGGTAGGTAGAGTATTAGTAGTAACATACATACTTTTTGTTTGCTTAACAAAAGTGCCATTCTGTTCCCATCTTCACTGAGTAACAATAATAACTTCCAGTGACATTTATTCGGTGTCAGAATATCTTTGTCTAATGCACTTACTCAAATCAGAAGTAAGATGTTGGATACAGCTCTTAAAGAACTCTTCATTGTCATAATTCAGAGCAGAGAAAAGGAAGATAATAAAATAGATTTCAGAGGGGTGGATCTGGAAAAAAAGACATCCTAAATCAAGTCACTGCAAAATACAATAACATTGCTTTATAATAAATGAGAGTTCTATAATTCATACAGAATTAGAAGATTTAGGACCAAATGAGCTATTTTGTAATTTTTTTTGTAAACTTTTCCTGGAGAAAACAATAGAAAAATAAGATGCACAAATAATTGAATTGCAACAACAGCTAAAACTTAAAATCTATTTCACACAGATGATCCAACTGTTTCCATACACTTAAAGAATCTTTTAAAAAGGTTTTGCATTAAATGTTCTTAAAGAAACTAAACTGCAATAGGATAAAATCAAAGATTTACATGAACACCAGCTTGAGAATGAGAGGGGGAAAAAGATAGTGTGAAAAAAATGTAATTTTGACCAAAAAGAGAAACCATCAGGGAAATCCCCAAAACAATGAGTAATGTTAAAATATATGCCAGGTGATGTGACTATTTATAAAAGAGTTTAAAAAAAAAAATTAAGGTGGTCAAATGTAAAGTTGAATGCAAAGATTAGGGCTGACCTAACACTGACTGAACAATAAAATAAGAAATGAAAATTAATGAAAAATAAGTGCAAAATTATACACGTAGAAGTAAAATAGCTTCAAGTGAACACACAAAAAAGATGAGCTCCAAATTAGGGATGCTGAAAAAAACCTCTTAGAAACACTGTGGACTGTGCTCTGAAGCACATCAACACATTAACCTGTCCTTTTTTACTGAATAACTCACACAGGAGATAGAAAGGAAAACTGTAATACCTTGTGTATGTTTTCAACAGTCACAGAAGCTATTCTGTCAAATAATGCAGGACAATGGTGATTTGTTTTTATGAGAAAACAGGACAATGGTGATACATTTGCCCACGTTATTTGGTCTATCAGGCGGTGACACACGGCTATCGTTTCCTCACTCAGGACTTCTTCAAACCACTCTCCATTCACGTGTTTAAGTTCTTCCATCAGAAGATTTAAGTTGTTGGCTTGCTGAAGCCTCTCAAATCCACAGTTTTTCAGTTTTTGCAGAAGCTTTGCACATGGCTCAGAATTGTTTTGCCCGTGCAACTGGTCATGATGACTCCATTTGACAAGAGCTGTAGCAATGCATTTCAAATGGTGGAGCCTGCACTGAGGCAGAACTGCTGCTGCTTTGTTTATAATCATTTCCTCCACTTGAAAAGAAGGAAGCATGGCCAGAACACGAATTATGGCTGCAGTATCAGCAGGTATCACACTAGATTTTAAATAACTGGAAGACAGGTAGAAATAAAAACAGTTCACCAGTAGTGACAAAGTGCGAATGTTTAAAATAAATTTAAAATAAATTACATGCATGAAAATCTTAATTCAGAAGTCAAAAGTTGCATATCAAATATAAAATAAGGAGAATATTAATGGTAGAAATCCACACAATTAGGGACTACCATCTTTTTTCACAAAAATTAACGTCTTCCTTCTAATTTATTCAAAACTGAAAAGAGGAAAGAAGACAGGAAGCAGCTCAGTCAGCTGGTGAGGCTTTAAATGTTACTGATAAACACAGAAATCCTGAGTAAGGCCAGAAGGTTCACATTTGTTACGGCTATCTATGGGTTTCTGTGCCCAGTTAATTTCTGTGATTTCTGTCCTAGGGAGCACCAGGTTCTGAAGTGCATGAAGAACACAAAGGCATCAGCAGCAAACAAAAAATGTACAGCCAAGGCATTCCATTCATATAGAGGCTGAGCAATGGAAGTAAGATCTCTTCTCCAGCAATTCCAGAAACTGTTTCCCTTTCTGTTGCAACTGTACAAGCCTTAAGAACTAACTGGGCAGTCCTTCAATCAAAAGAAGAGCACTTCTACTTTGTACTTTCACTTGTCCCAACCAAGACATTATTACTATTTTCATTACTTCCATCAAACATCAGAGTCAACATTAATACCTGCCCTACCTGTAAAATGTCAATCAAAATTTCCTGTAATTTCAATGTCACTATATTGCAGTGGCCAAAGGAATCAAGGTAAAAAGTATTTTTGGAAGGCATCTATTAGCAGATACTGTTGTGTCGACAGTCAAGAAAACATCCACTTCCCTCCAAATACTAGTAACAGTTTGTTACTTTTTCATACTTTATGGAAACACTTTAACATCTTATTATCCAACATCTTAGACAGAGAACTGTTTAATACTTAAATAGCTACATTTCCAAGAATACACACTTACCCTAATAGTAATATTTTCAGTTTGGCAAACAGCTCCAGATTGTGGCAACGCAACACCACCAAGTACTGTGTTAGCTTTACCAGCTGCAATACATGATAGCTGTCCAAGTGTTTGTGCAGAACAGAAACCATTCTGAATACAAAGATAAAAAGATTACATGGTATTAAACTAATACAAAAGATACTGCAGACCCCACATCCCACATGAAGAAGGGGTGTCCTGTGGTGTACAGTGCCTGTGTGCAGGGTTTCACACACCTGCAATCCTCTCCACAGCAGTTTTGAAACTGTTCCCCAAAGACACAGCAGCCTCTCTCCACTTAGTGAACTGCAAAATTAAAGTAGCTACTTCACACTATTAATTTCTGTTGCAAATTTCATGATCAATTTCATTTAGAGTGGACCAAAACCAAAATAAACTAGAACAGTATCACCAGCTTCAGCACCACTGCACTCCCTGTTGTCCTAAAGCTGCAGAGAGGAGGATAGATTTGCATGGAAAGAGAATAACTTAAGATCTTCTTCATATAGTGAGATTCCAGGAGAAAAGTCATGAATTCAACTTTTAGCATCCCTTTGATCTACAGTACCCAAATACAGCAATTTTCTCCCAAGAATCTATTTGGTTCATACAACTACCTTCAATCCAGTTATTGCCCACAACCTGCACTTAACTCTGCTGCATCTCTTATGTATTTAATGCTACATTTTCTGTGCCCAAAACATCAACTGCTTGTCACTTCATTGTGTGATAGATATTATCTCTCCCTATAAAAAATGTTCAATTTACAACCATAGAAAATGTGGACACATTCTCTTCTTTGAGTTTACAGTAATTGTTAGAGACTAAGTGTGCTGCAATGGGATCACATATTTGCAAATAAGCTAGATGTTATATTACAATAATTTGGTGATATGCTTTTCTATGAGATGTTATATTACAATAATTTGGTGATATGCTTTTCTATGAAACTCCTAAATTTCCTCAATTTCTTCTGGGTCAAGCCACAATATTTTAAACTATTTAATAGTGTTTATTAATATTTATAGTAATTCTTTATAAACAATAATTACTATTTATAGCGTATATGCATTTCTGTGCAAGTAATGCGTCCTCTACTCCTCACTTACAACAGATTACAGTTCTCCATGCTAAATGGATGTAGTTTACCTAGAGAATACACCTTCTTAGTAGTATTAAAAAAATTACTTTTCAGGTAGATGAGAATTTCTGCATTTCATTTTCTGCATCGTCTTCAGTATCAGCAATATTTGGTAACTGCTAAATTCTTCTGCCATGAGTGCTGCAGTTGCTAGCAACCTGAAGAAGAAAAGATAGATTTTCCAATGAAAAAGAGCTGAAAATCTCCAGCAAGTTTGCAGCAATTTTCTTTGTCTCTGAGGGAAAGAACCGAAAGATGGGAAATACAGGAAAACAAATTCCCTCAAACTAGATACCTTTATTTGGCACACTTTTCTTCTAAATAGTTGATCTGTATAGCACAGGTAAAGGGGTGTGGGAGTGTCAGATCAGTGCATATTTTTCTGATGCTAGAAACCAGTGAGTCTCACAATTTTAAAAGTAGACAAGAAGTAGGGAAAGCACAGTAAGACACTAAGCAATTCATGATCAATGAGTAAGCTACAGATAACAGAATCAAACATGAGCTGAACTGCTTCTGGGGCAGTTGAAGGCAGCATTTACCACAAATTAAATGAATTTTTAAAAATCTCGGAAAAGCTTTTGGAACTAAGTCAGTTACGGTAAAAGCAACACAGGCTTGCAGTACAGTAATACCTCACATATTCATGCCTATTGATTTCTCAGCAAACATTAATTGGCCATTTGCAAAGCACGCCACCGCGAGGCAGGGGGACAGTGCCTCTCACTTGCTGGGCACAGCCACAGTTCGCTCCCTTATGAATCGTGCATGGCAGGGAAGATTTATAACACGTGGTGTAGACACCCGCAGTGGTGCCCATGCCAGGACTGGGGTGTCCCACTTACAGGCAGGGGAGGTGATGCTGATAGGTGTGCTAACTGCAGTGGAATCCAAGCACCAAGTGCTCTGCGTCCCCGGGGGCTGCGCACCTGGCACACCTGGTGATATATGTAGCCCCAGGGAAAGCGCTCCTGCAGCGCTGCAGCCTCCTCCACAGGGACTGAGGCATGAGTCCTCCCCGTCCCCCTCTGCCCCACCTGCCCATGTGTGCCAGGACCAGGGTGTCCTGCCGCTTCTTCTCCTGAGTGTCCTGGCATGAGGTTATCTCAAGTGTTTGTCCCCACCAGCACCTTTCTGGGGTGCATCTACACAGTGCAAGTGGGGACTGTGAGCCCTTGCCCTGCTGCAGCCCTGGGGTGAACTTCCATTGCCACTGCGGTGGCAATGCAATCATGAGCAGCGGCCCAGTGGCGAAAGCAGCAGCGGGGCTGAAGGGAAACCCAGGGATTCCTCAGGGGTCTCCCCAGTCAGAAAGGGCTCAGAAACGCTTCCCTTTGCTCTCCTGTACTGAGAGGCCATGGGGAGGAGCCAAAACCCCTCCGCAGCGCTCTGGGGTGGCAGGGGACGGAGAGATGAGTGTGGCCTATGTGCATATTCATGCTCGTGGATTGGGCGATTCACAGGACCCCCACAAGACCCATAACCAGCAAATGTGAAGGTAAGACTGTATATCCAAATCTCTGAATAGAGGCAGATATTCATGAAGTATGAAAATATGAGTCATTCCAACTAATAAAGCAAATTCTGCCTAAAACTGCAGAACTCTAGAGATCCATGAGTAATACCACCCCCAAACAGGATTTTACGGCACGAGAAAACCAGACAGAGAAAAAAAAATCTATCACACCATACTGTGCTCTAAATGCCACATAAACACCAGTGGTCCCAGCGGAGGACCTCGCAGAAAGAATCTCAGGGGAAAGACAGAATTATTTTGCTACCATCCATTGTGAAAGGAAGGTTGTAGTCTGAGACAGAGCTGTAAGATGGCCTTGTCTAACAGCATTCACATATCCCCTGACTGCTGGATCCAGTTTTCTATGCAACTGTTATAAAACAAACTGCTTTGACGGAGTTTCCATGATTTAATAATCCATTGCTACAAAATTACAACCAGGATACTTAAGGCTCAGAGCACAGATTGGCTCAGAAAATCCTCCAAACACCAGCATATTTTTAATTTCTGTGTAAGAATATGTATATCATAAATAAAACAAAATCATTAATAAACTTACCTTTCTTTTACCTTGGATCGTGCCATAGGCCCAAGAACAAAAAATAATTTTGCAAACATTTCAGGATCATCTATATAATCATCTATGGATTCAGACAGCAGCTGTTTAGCAACCAAGCGGAATTCAGTATTGTCAAAACCCAGCTGCTCATATAGTCCAAAAATATTACTAATACTGTGGATATCAAGACAGGAGGTACTCCTAAGGAAAATCCTGTTGCATTTTTCTAGCAATGGATGATATCTCAGTTTAACATTTTGAAGAAACTGTAGCATTCGTTTGGCATAGTTGAAGTGGAGTTCATCCTTTTCTTCCAAGAGCTGTTCACCTTTGTGGAGTAATCGATCTCGTAAGCTCTGTGAGATAACATCCGATATGCTGACCATCAAAACTGACAAGACCCTAAAAAATTCAAAAGATTTTACACTTACACATTGAACATGATAAGCAATACATTTTAGATTTCTTAAATAAACCACACAAAGAAAGGAACAGCAGTCAAGGTGCTGTTGGCTTCTCTGCAAAAAGGAATTTTACATCTAATGCAGAAAAAACAGATGAGATGCTTTCAGTGAACTGGTACAATACACATCCCTTACAAAGTTGTATGTGATAAAAGCATTTGCCTAAGATGAGAGTCTGATTTGCCAGATTCAAATTTCCAAAAAGGTCTCTAATGCTCAATAGACACTAAAGGAAACCAAATACAGTCGGGTCTCCTATATCGCGGACCCGTGGTCTTAATCGGGTTCCGCAAAGCCCTACTTCCATGTTGAATGGCAGCTCATTAATATGCAAATTTGCCCTGCACCCTCAGACGATCCCCGGCGCTGTTTCAGCACTGTGTTGCTGTGTATCTGTTGCCATGGTGGCCGTGCCAGGAGGGTGGCAAAGTCCCGGCTGTGCGGGGTGGGGAAGCGGCGGAGCCTGGCAGGGGTGGTGGCGAAGCAGAGCCACCGCCAGCGGATCAGCACGGGCAGCCGTGCCACCACCACAGGTCACGCATGCGAAAAGGGGCCTCCTTCATCGCTAAAAAATCACGCCACTAAGATGTGAAGCCGCAATATGGGGGGTGCGAAGTGCAAGAGGGCCGTCTGTATATTCCTTCTCCTGCTACTCAGCTTCATTCTGACACTCACCTTACATCCTGTATAGAATCCAGCTTCATGTCCACAATATGAGCTACTTGGCCAATTATGGGGCTGAAATGTCTCTGTTGCTTATATAAGCACAGTGCAAATTTAGACAGAGTTTTCCAGCTAAGCCTGTCAAGACATCAAAGACAGACAGACAGAATATTTACCTTTTATTTCTAGTGAATAACTCAAGACAAAAATCTAATTCAACAATTATCTAAAAACCATGTGTTATAGTTAAATTACAAAACAAGGAAACAAAATACCTAAGCAGAACAGCTAGCTGTTAAATATTCAACCCTGTGCATATGCAACTCTAGAAAAATCAGTTGTTCTTCATTTAACCAGACCAGCCTAAGAAATCTATAAAGATTATACAGTAAACGCTTGAATTTCGTGGGGGTTTGGGTCTTCTCAAGCCCTGCAAAGCCCATACTCCGCAAAGATAGGCAGCTCATGAATACGCAAACAAGCCCCACCTGTTGCCCCATCCCCCTCAGACCTGGAGTGCTGGAGTGTGATCCCAGCACTGTCCCATGTCCCCTGATGGGACAGGGGAGTGAAGGGAATCTTTTCTGACCCCTCACTGCCCAGAGTCCCCAGGGAATCCCTGGGGTTCCCTGCTGCCCACCGCCGCCATGGAGACTCCCTGGCTTTTGCTGCCTCTGCAGCAGCAACGCAGCACCAAGACCCTCCAGGGCTCGCAGGGCACCCCCCGCCACTTGCGGGGTGACCACTACATCCCCCGCCACTGACAGGGCCCTCTCCCACCCCAGCAACCCCCACCGCTCGTAGGGCACCCCCACCCCCTCTGCTGCTCGTGGGGCCCCCCCGCCCATCTTGCTGCTCATGGCATCCCCCCCACGTCCCCACTGCTTAAGGTGATCCCCCTGCCCCATTCACGGGTTGTGGGGCCAGGCTAGGGCTAGGGCTAGGGCTGGGGTTAGTGCGGGGTGAGGGGGGCACCACGAGTAGTGGAGGGGGCGAGGGGGAGCAGCACCACCAGCTGACGGAGTTCTGGCATGGCCCCAGGGCGAGCTGATGTAATAAGCCATTCACACTGTGTTATAGACCTTTCCCGGCATGTAACCTCTCAACACTCATAAGGGAGCAAACTATGGGCGGTCCTCAAGCAAGCGAGAGGCGCTGCCCCCTGCCCTGCAGGCTGTGCTCATCCTGCCCTGCGGGGAATGTCAGCGCTGAGGGACTGTGCATGCACCATGAAGAATGGAGGCATCTTTGCAGGGGAAAAAACCACGATGTACTGAAGTCGTGAAACTTGATCTGCAATGTAGTGAGGGTTTACTGTATTCTCAAGCAATGATGTGAAATAGATAAAATGAATGTGAGCAAGTTATTACCTGAATATCATTTTGTGTTTAACAATACTGTGTTCATTTACTTGTCCAGATGCCCCACATGTTAAGCAGAAAGAGGCAATTCTGTGATGCTGGTGCCAAGTCTGACACTAGACTTCTGCCATTACCCTGAGATTACACAATGAAAACTACAATATCCAAAAAAAAAAAAAAAAAAAACAAAAACCCCACAACAAAAGGAGCCAACAAAACCAACAACAAAATGCACAAGGGGAAAATATGTATTTTTGTACAAAAATATTTTTACTAAAATCAATATAAGCAGGGTTCTAACAACCATCCAAGAGTTGGACAGCAAGCACTGAGATAAAATCATAAATACTAGAACTTGCAATCTACTTCAAACATATAGGTCTACAAAACCAATATATTTCAAAACCTTAAATGTTGGTCTGCATTGCTACAGTATCTGAATCTCTCAAGCACTTGTGTACCAAAGTCTGTATGTATAATTTCCAAAACCTCCAGAAAAACAACTGACATTTAAAATACTCATATTATGTTTTAAACATACTGTTTGAGAACTCTTGTGTAACCTCACATGAAGCAAACCATGTTTGCAGCTTATACCTTTCACAAAGCAGAGCAATACAGTACTTGCCTTTCTAATCTTTGCCAGGCTTCTGTAATAAGCACTTCTGCTAAAGAATTGTGGTCTTCAGCATTGAGCCTGCAAAAGAAAGACTTAACAGTTTGAAGTTGGCTTGAATAGTTATACAAATATAAGATGTACATTTTCATTATTTATCATGTTTTACTTTACTATTGCTCCGTCCATTCAGATTATAAACATTTGTGCATTAATAACCACAACTTATAATAATAATAAAACATACTTACTAGGAGTGCAAACCAGATCTGTTCTGACTGCATCTCAAAAACTGAGCCACAAGATGTTACACTGTCTGTGTCATATAGTCAGAGTACAGAGGCTATGACAGGGCAGTCTCCCAACCTCCTTATAGGATGGCTCTGTAGTCAAAAATCCTTCTCTTTTTATTACCAAATACAAAAGGTATATATATATGGAATTCAATTTAATGCTTTTTACCTCAGAATACTATATAAGGTGTCCACTAGGTCCTCATCTTCCATGTATTCCACTTTGTGTTCTGCCAAACTGCAAAGTGTAAGAAACTGGGAGTGATTCCTTACATAGTCACTAGTCCTCAAGAGAAGCGGCCTTTTCTTTTGCAACTGCCACAGCGTGTTCAATGCAATTCCCACGTGTTTTTCTGAAAGTCTGTCTTTGTTCCGTCCAACAAGGCTGAACACTTCATCTTCATGGGTGCAGCTACTTATCTGGCTCAAAAGCAGATCGCTACACAGAGTCCGAGCTTGGTAATGTCTCAGTGTAAACAAGCAAACCTGCCTCAAAGCAAACATTTTGCTCTGCCTACCAGCTGTCTTTAAAGTGCCCAGAAAGATTCTTCTTTCACTTTTCACAGTAAATCATCTTGTTACAAACAACAAACTCAAATGGAAGACCATTTTAATTTGATCCCATATGATCAGTGTATTAAGAATTCAATTCTGAGGTACCTGCAATGAGACCAAATTAAAGCAGTTAAGAACAGTCACAACAACTATGTCAAAATCAATGTCTTTACATTACAATGTTCTGAGAAAGGTAAGTTTGAGAAGAACCTACAGCCAGGTCTCTTCTTAAAGAAAAGCTCTCAGCCACAAACATTGACATGCTCACAAAAACATACTATGAAGTCAGTTCACTTTGAGAAGCTTACAAATTCAGAAACCTGCCTCCATCCTACTCTTGAGAAGGCAAAGCTGAGCTTTTTAACATGCCAGCACTGCATGACTAAGTGAGGCTTGCTCTCACTAGGCCACTCCATAATCCCAAATGGGGGTCCAGGAACTGCCAGAAAATACGTACAACTATGGGTGGTAAAAGTAAGTAAGATTGGGAAGTTGAGAAGGTTGACCACCTTTGTAATATAGGGTGTTGAACAGTCACATACATCAGCTGAAACCATTCATTGCACAAAAGAAAAGTGAACTAGTCCCCTAAATTATAGTGGAAGCTACAGCCTTATGTATTGAAATTTGGTATTATGTAGTTTCTTTTCTTAGACTATATTCCAATTTGTACACAGTGCTAACAACTACATATTCCACAACCTACAAAAATGGTTCCAAGCCGGGGAACACAAACCACTGGTGATAAATGCCATGGTACACCAAAAAAACCCCATCAAATTCCCTCAAATCAGGGATTATGGTAAAGCCTAGAAGGCTTGCTTAGGAGAGATAATCATTAACAAAAAAAATTATCAATACCTTCAGCAAACTTGAATGCTCTTCAGCTGTTCATGATTCCATCAGTGTAACACCATCAAGGCGATAGCAGCAGCACGTACCACGTCTACTGGGGAAGAAAAAACCTTTTTATTTAAGCAGTCTATGTAAGGTACTGAAATCATTCTAGAAAGTTGAATATAGATGGATTTCTTCTGCTGTCCACACTTCAGAAAACAAAAAATCATATAACATATTGTACTACACTGCTGTCATTGGCACCCGGGCAGATACAAGAAAAGCGAAAATGAAGTAATTTTAATTTATGATCTATTATCTTTCTTTTCAATCTTTCTATCAATCTGGAAATCACTGAAATATTTCTATCAATTTCTAGAAATTATTGAGCAGATGCAGTGATTTACTACAAACTAGTAAGCAATATTAAATTGTTGTTCATTCTAATATCTTTTAAAAAGTAGACTAACAGAAAACATTGGATGTTCTCAAACTTAAAAATGCAGATTAAACCCAGGAAATTTTGGTCTACCTAAAGAACTGTTTAGAAGATGTTCCAGTTGCCACAGAATGCACACACTGGACGCGCAAGAAAGTCTTTAAAATCGTTTTCTGCTAGTTGAAACACAGTAAGCACTTGTAGGGCTGTCTTACAAAATAAAGTGAGCCAGGAAGTCTCCCACAAAGGAGGAAATGTGGACACCCGCCACTCCCCGAGTACAAGAAGTATCAGAGATTTAAGTAACCAAGCCTTAGGAGAGCTGCTAGTGCAGTACAGGCCGTTCATCCCCTGCCCGACCGACTCTCCTGAGATCCCGTGAGCAGGGCCGGGCAGTACAACACCGCCGACCCCTCCCGCTCCGCCTGCCCCGTTCCCGAGGGGAATTCTGACCCCGAAGCGCTTCAGGAATGACGTGGGAAGGGGCTGAGCCGCCGCGGAGGCCTCAAGCCGGCCGTGGCCGGGAAGGTGGCGGCCAGGGCCCCGCTGGCCCCTGCGACCCGCTCCGCTCCATCAGCCCCCGGGATCCGCGGAGGGCCGGCTGCCAGCGCTGCTGACACGGCACGGCACGGCACGGCTCCCGGCAGGGTTAAACAAGAAAGCAAACGAGTCAGTGCCATCTGCGCAACTATCGAGACCTCCCTGCGCCCGCAGAAGACAATCCCAGAAGCTCTCAGCTCACCTTTCCGCGGGACCCTTCCTGCAATTCCAGCCTCCCTCCGGAACACGTGCACTGCCATCCCCGTGCGCAGGCCGGGGACACAGCACGGCCCAAGGCTGAGGGGACGGACAGAGGGGAAAGGGCAAAGTCCAGCCAGGTAGATTTCCCAAAGAAAATAAGAATAATAAATTAAAAGTTCCAAGATGCTATTGATTATTGAGGTCATATTTATAAAGCTAACGTTTTAGTAACACATTCTGAAGAAGAAAGTCTTCCCTGCCTAGAAAAAGCACAAAGTGTCTCAAGGGTAAAGCTTAAGAGTTTGGTTTTGTTATACTGGAATTAATGTTACTTTATTTCACTATATATTTTTTTATGCTTTGCGGCAAAAATAAAATGTATAAATTCTGGAACACAAATCTAACATATTGCAACAAGTATGTTCTTATATTCTATACGCACTGCTCCAGATCATCTTTCTGAACCTTCTTTCACTGCCATTGATATGAATAGACACATTTAAAAAGAACTGCAACAATCTCAGATTGCTCTAACATTTTATCTAAAGTCACAACCAAGACTATTACCATGACCAATTCCGACCAGTTGTTTTGCAGCTGTCTATCAAAGGTTTGGATTTTTTAATTTTTGCCTGTTGCTGGTCGTGTACCTCCAAATACATACGGCATGCTTGTGAGCATGGAAATCACTCAAACTAATAAACAGTCCCTATCGCATTTATTACAGGTCTGTGGTGTTTTAAAAAAGAACCATGTAAATTTTTAATCTGGATTTGTAACTGTAGAATTTGTACCTGGAAGAGCTCCTGTATCCTTCTGCTAACAAATCCAGATCACCTCAGTTACAGTCTATAGACCCAAACTGCTGATCTCAGAGTTGATCTCAAAGGATGGCACTTATCTCTTTGAAGAATCTCAGCCTTCTGCAAACCCACATAAGAATTCCAAAGCATCTGACACCCCCCCTCAGCTGCATAGGAAAACAATTCCATGTTCAAAAAAGGGTGTTTCTCTAAATCATACGGATTTTTCATGCACAAGGTGCTGAACCTTTCAATTTTGCATTGTCAAGTTCATTTGGATAAAATAAAACAATGTCTAAACCAAATAAAAAGGCTAGATAAAAGGGGAAGAAATCAAGACTTATCAAAGCATGCTGTGTTGAAGTTCAGTGTTGATTCACTGACCAGTTCACTCACCAGCTTCTTCAGGACTTCAGAACTCAGAGGGGTCAGTGTCTCAATTTTAAAGGGTTTTTTTTACAGAAATGCACAAGAACTTTTTTTTCCCCTGCTTTCAAGAGTCTTCTCAACAGCTAGTCGAGTATCTTCCATTACTCCCCGTTATACACGTACATGATTCCTGACCCAAATACGCGGTGCTACCCGTCCCAGGCATGGCGTAGATACCCCTGTGCAAGTCTTTAGTTAATTTTGAAGGTGCTCGCGACTTTATGCATTGCCATAAACTTTCATGTCTCCATTTTTAACATATACTATTAACTTTGAATGGCATTACAGACATACGGGACAGAATTATAAGTAACTTTTTTTTGCAGCGCGTCCGAATTCCCATTTTGCGTAATTCTTCACAGTCCCTAGCGAGGTGCATTGCTGGAGGATGCCGGGCGCTGCCCGCGCCGGGACGGACGGTTCATTTACCAACCCTTGGCCATTTCCTGAGCTTCTCCCCGCTGCGCACACCGCTGTCCCGCCGGCGGAGAAGACCGAGCACGTTCGGCTGGAACAGACCCGTGTGAGTGCAGCCGCTCCCGACTCGTCGCCCCTTCCCGCGCCGCGCCCGCTCGGGCCTGGGGCGGCGGGGCCGGCGGGAGGGGCGGAGCG
>WEKX01002341.1:209109-255688 GCA_013390025.1 Pitta sordida
GTCGGGTCCTGCAGGCCGGCGAGCCGCGGGTCTGTGCCCGCTGCGAGCGCCCTGGTCGGCCTCGGGTACTGCTGGGGAGTTTGAATGAGTCCTCCCTCCTTCCCTGGAGGGGGAAGAACCCGGGCTGTCTGCGCGCCACATGCACTCCTCCCCTCTGCAGGCCTCTCCTGGGGAAGCGGAGCCTGCAGGAGCTGCTGTGGCTGGCAGGAGAGTCCTCTGCCTCTCAGGGATTTCCTACGGCGCTCCAGAGACTTTCATAAGAGTGTTGAGTTTCAGGCTCATTTTGTTTGCAGCCGTGACCAAACTGAAAGTACTGTGTATTGTACTTTGAGGCACTAAGGAGACTTTGAAAGAGGGAGGTTTAAGAGAAAAGGAAATAGTTTATTGAAACTGTGGACAGAATATCTATTGTAGTGCTAAACATTGCCCTTCAGTTCAGTCTCAATTAGAAAATTTATTCGCAAAAATAAAAAAATAATTTTGGCCAGCAGCTGCCGAATGTTTGACTGATTAAGTTAATTATGTATTAGTAATCATCTGAGACCAGTTTTAAAGAAACCAGATCATCTTCTTTGCATAAAGTCTATTTTCTAAGGAATACCTTTTCTTCTGAGAGAATATTTGGGGTTTTTCCATGGTTTTGTTCTATATTGGCTGCAGAAGAAGCTGTTCTTTGGACAAGGATAAATGTTTCCAGGTTGATTGGGGAGGGGGTTGGTTGGTTGTTAATTTTGTCTTTTCCCCGATTTTGTGCTATTCCCATTCATTAATCCATTGGGGACCAGGATGGCTCAAATTTTTAGGTGCTACCATGATCAAAACACGATAACAATAGGGAAGTTCTACTGTTTTAGGAAGCATTAGTTGAACAAAACTCACAGAGCTTGATGTATCAGTTTTAAAAAATTATTTCTAAACATTTCAGAAATAATGTAGTTTCCTGTATATGAAGTAGAACATACATGAAGGAGAGCATAAAAATGGTACCATTATCAATAGTTCTCTGAGAACATCCTTTGGCACTATATTTGAGGCTTCCCATTTTTCTAGCTCTTGTCTGTAAAACAAACGTCATGTTTTTAATTAGCTGGCAGTCATCAAGCTGCTGTCAAAAGCCTTTTTTTTCCCCCTCATAGGATCTTAGAAAACCTGTAGATTGAGGGAATTTGGAGTGAAGAATTTGTCCTGCAGTGAAGGAGTTTATTGTGCTGCAATGTGATTTCCCCAGAACCAGTTCATTCCTCTGTGCTTTTAGGAGGCATCTTCCATTAGGGAGCAGAGTCAGTGAGTGCCAGGGAGAAAATCTGGCCATCTCCTAATGCAGTGAGGTTTAGGTAGGAGGGAGGGATGAGGCAGGATCTAGAGCTAAGGAGGAGAACATACATACTGCATACTTAGTCAGGACCTGCCTAAGGATCTTAAATTTCCCTGAAAGGATAGTTGGTTCTTCCCTCGTGATCCATGGAAGACAGTGGTTGATCTGCCTGTTCATTTGACTTCTTTTTTTAAGGGGAAACAAACAGTGTGTCAGTAGCCCAAAAGAGACTTGCAGCATTGTTCTAGAGAAAGAGGCATGATGGAAGGTGGTGTCGATCATTTTTTTGCCTGCAAGAATGTTGAAAGTCTGTTTTGTGATTGACTTTTTTTGGAAGGGGCGGTCAGGCTAAAACCTGTAATGTGTGGTATCTAATGACGAGTAGAAAATCCTCCTGCATAAATTACATAGACCTGTGTGGAAAGCAAATGCTTTCTTCTTTTCTTATAGATGTGTGAAGTCTGTGTAATTGCGAAGACAGCATCCTAAATCTGAAGTGTGTTCATGTGTAGTACCCTATTCCTAAATATGCTGACGAATTAAAATCCTGCACTAATGATTAGTAAAATGAAAAAAAAAATTTTCCTTAGGTGTCATTGCTCCTAATTCAGTTTCTGGATCATAAGGTACAGAGGAGAGAGAGTGGTGTTTGGGAACAGTGCTGAGGAAATGTTGGAGATTGAGGCTTGAGCTGTTGTTTTTGTTGTTCATGTCTTTGGTGTCATCCTAACACAGCTGGAAGCTCTGTCACACAAATGGCACTATGAACAAATTTTCATGTCTTCCATTTCGCAATCATAAATTCATTTCCAGTTTGGTCCGTACTGGAATGAACATAAAACATTTTTAGTCTGTGGCTCTGCCATCGCTTTAAACTGGAACGAACATCACTGTAAGCTGGTTTGTGCTGCTTCCAAATCTTTCCGGGGAAGAAAGAGTATGCAGCGAGGTAGTCACTTGTATGAAAACTAAATGCATGGGTGTAGGAGCCCTCGTTTTGGTATCAGCCCACATTTATATTGTCTTCCAAGTAACTGCAACCACAGGCTTAAAAATGTGATGTGTGTTCAGTATTCACTCTTTGCACTTGCATTTTCTGAAGCAGTTTTGCTTAAAAATGTATTTCTGGAGATTCTACATGGCTATCTTTGAAATATTTATGTAGTTTTGTCTTCCTGCAGATGATCTGAAACAAAATGCTAGGAGTGTGAATTTATGTACTTTCTTGTTCACTTCATTTGGACGTTGAATGAAGACCAGTGCAGAAGGCAATTGATGCAAGGAAGCACATACAACTTCAAGGTCAATAAATAGGTAAAAATCTGGAATAACTGATGATGACAGGGAAAGAAGTAAAGGAATAGGACACAATATATGTTTTTCCTACTAAATATGTCTTTGCTCGCTGTTCCATCCTGAAACTGAAACAAGCAGTCCCATGACCTGTACAGTGTAGTTACAAATAAAGTTGGGGTTTTTCCTCCCTCATAAAACTAGGAAATACGACTGTTTTACTGTTACCTCTGGTGGGATACTACAGTTGGTGTGCATCTGTGGGTGCTTTCTAGCCTGTTGAGTCAAAAGGTTCTAGTATGCATTAAACAGTATTATTACTAGATCCTTTCTAGCAGAGGAGATTTTTGAAGTAAAAAATCCGTAGGATGTAGTTTTTTAGTTTTTTAAGCATATCGACACATATTGGGTAATCCCCAGCAGAAAGATGCTGATGAACAGTTTGGGATAGTTATCCTTTTCCATTGACACAGATCATTTTAAAGGAGAACAGCTGCGGGCGGCCTGGCCTTGAGTCGGCCAGCTTTGTCCTGCAAATATTTAAATAAAGTCACAAAGCTGATAGAGGTGTGAGGGGATGTGAACCCTGAGGGCACAGTTGGGGAAATGTTGGTTGTGGATGCAGCTGAAGTATTTTTGGTGTATTTATCAACAAATGTGAATATGCTCTAAGCTGAACTGTAATTTTACTTTCAGGAGTAAAAGAAACAGGCCTCTCTTGTCAGGTACACTGAAGTAGTGTTCTCGTTGTTTGGTTGGCTTTGGGGTTTTTTTGGTCATAGGTTCTACTTAGACTTAGTAAGAGGCTCCTCAAACAGAAGGCGATTGAGAATGATGAATGGCTTGAAAATTTCAGGATGGTAGTTTGGATGTTATATGATCCTTTCTTACAGAGTTTTGGAAGGAAGAAGGGAGCTGTTTTATTGGGGTTGCCCTTCTGCATAGCACTTTTGAATGTATATACACTGAGCATCTTATATACAGTGAGTGAACTTCCAGTTCATACTGCCTTCACTAGTGAAAGTGATCACGAATAAAATGCACAACATATTGAGAGTTAGGAGTATCTGTGTTCTAATTGAAAATAAATGTTTAGAGACAAATAGTACAAGTCATTTAAGCCTTGCTGCTATCATACATACAGCCCTTTTTGGCTGTACTTCCTGACATCTTTCTTGGTGATTTCTGGCTTCGTTCTTGTTATTTTCTTGATGTTTTTCTTTGTTAGTTCTGTATTTTACAGTCGTGCTGTTTGTACTTGCTTTTAATACAGACAAATTTAAATCAATATGTAGAAGATTGTGTTTGGTGTTAAATACTACATGAGTAGAAATTAATTTCCTTGCGACAGATCAGGAGAAGGTCAGGCTGAGGTAATAACAATGCAAAGGACAGTTAAGTGTATTGGAGAGGAAGTGCTCGCTTGACTTGTAAAGTAGGAAGGTTAAATGTCACTGAAATCTTAGCCTGGTTTACTAGGCAACATCACCTGGAGACTGAGGTGTATTTGCTTGGCCTGATGTTTGTTCATTCAGGGGGTTCGTACTGACCCATGGACATCCCTGTCATTTAGAATCAACTGCAGCCAGTATTTAGGGGATATTGTTGGAGGGTTTAGGGAAGCTGCAGGGAACATTGGAGCTAATGGTTACAATATGGACACTATTCATGAGACAATGTAGAGGTAGAAAAACATCAAACTGAGAAAAGTTGGCGGGAATAGGGACTCTGGTAGAATTCTTTATTTCTACTTTCTCCCGTCCTGTTCTCTACAAAACAGAGTTAAAAATTGCCAATGTAGGTGCATTTATATTTATTTTACAGTTTAGCTTTAGTCTTTAACAACATTTAAAATAAAAATTATTACATATTAAGATAAGTAGCATTGGATAAAATGCTGTATAGAAATGTTAAGGCATATCTCGACATTTCTCAAGGAAATTGCTGTAAAGTAGGAGTTAAATCCCTTCTCACTCAAGCATTAAACATTTCAAGTTTGGGAACAGGCAATGAATCAGTTATAGTATTGCTGGTTCTTAGATGTCTCAGTTCAGTTAAAACTGTCAGTTCTACCACCAAAAAGTATTTATTGTAGCATTTATTCTGAAAGGTTTCCTTGAAAAACGTATTCCCATTCTGCTGTTGCCAGTGGCTGTGCTTTGGACTGATCTCCGTTCTGAAAGCTTGTCTGTCTACTCCCACCTGCCTTACCCCTTCCCTTCCTGTGCTGCCGCCTTCCTTGTGCTGCCTCACAGTCTGCAGCAGCGTGGTGACCTGGGCAGCCTCCTTCCAACCTGATGACATCCAAGTTCTCAGGATAGGCATTTTGTCTGTTTCTCTGCCTGGCTACAAAATCTGTTGTAGTAATAGGGGAGAACTAATTCAGGGAGAGGACTACGCAGACTGACATAAACCTACTGCTTTTGACAGGTGTTTGGCTTGTGTGAATGACTGTATTTCTTACACACCTAGAAGATGTCTAGTGAGATTCTGCATTTTCTGAAGTCTTATGCTAAAAATTATGGGCATAATTAACTACTGAATGGTGTTTAATTTAAACCAGTCCTGCATTGTTCCTGTGATATCTGCTGTGTAATCTTGGCAAAATGTTAGGAGTGACAGCCCAAGGAGAGAGAATATAGACTAATATGATTACACTGCTGTCTTCTGATTTCTTACAACTTTTTGTTCGTATGAGAGTGACAGATGGTGACAATTTGAATTTTTCGAGGCTGTTCTGTGGTACAGCTATGAGTGAATCTTTAGGAGAGATGTGTGCGGTGTGTCAGCTAGATTTGAGCCATGGGTTCTGGCAATAAAATATAATTAGAACTGAAAATTTATATTCCAAATTCTGGAAAAGGTACTCCAGTCTCGCAGATCCTGTTGCTGTCCTTGGGATTTTTTTCTCACTCTAAAGTAACTCACAGAGGATACTTACACATGATTTCACTATGCACAAGGAAAAACTAAATTTTAATTTTTTTTATTACTTACAGTATTTGAATTTCTGAAGCCATGGGCGTAAAGGTCCAGAGACCTCGTTGCTTTTTTGACATAGCCATCAACAATGTACCTGGTAAGGACATGAAAACATGATTCAGTAGCATAATATTCATGTAAGATATGTGTAAGAATAATACAGATACCATTTAACTTCATAATACATATGGTGTGCTTTTTTTCCTAGCTGGAAGAGTGGTCTTTGAATTGTTTTCAGATGTGTGTCCAAAGACATGTGAGAATTTTCGCTGCCTTTGCACAGGTTTGTAGATTTTAAAGTTTCATCTATCATTTTTATTGTAATACCCTGTTAGCTAGTTTTATGGTTGTTATTTTTCCTAACATTTTGTTACATATAAAAAGAAATAAGTTAAGCACTGGTTCTTGCCATCTCTAGAGATTTAGCTCATCTGTCATACACATAGGATGTAGAATCAAAGCCAGTTGTAGCTTCGGCTTAGTATGTTGCAGGGAGTTTGTACTGGCCAACTTTAAATACAGGCACAGTAAGCTGATTTTCTGTTACTGGCACAGATATTGCTGTTCACATTATGTAACATCGTCCAGTCCTGGAGGGTAGTGGTCAACCAATGCAGACAGTTTTCAGTCTTAGGATACTTTGAGGTATTTGAAAGATATTCCTGATATTCATTAGTTGTTTTTCTCCCTTCATTTTAATTTCTTGGTGGAGACTGATGATCTCCATTCCTACTGAAATTCAGGTTATTTCTTGAGGAAAATACTCAAAAGATTCTCTCCTCGAAGCATTTCCAACAGAATTATTTTCCTGTGGGCTGCATACTTGTGTTGCAAATGCTGACAGTTTAGCAGAACTTTGTTTATTATCACAAGAGTAATTTTGTGAATACACAAGTAGCATACATGCTTTGTCTTCAGTTTTTGCTGCTTCCTTTTCTTCCAGCTCATTTATTTTACAGGTCAAGGTTCTGTAGCTGTTAATAGTGAGTCATTCAGCAGTACCAATATGATCTGAATCAGGTGTGGTTGCATAATTGCATTCATGCAAGTTAACTAAAACACATAGTGCACCATTCACAATATCTACAGGAATGTAGAAATTATATGTAGTATTATGTTATCTAACATTGGGTTTAGTGGCACAAAATCAGATTATCAAGATTTGTTAACAAATCTGAACTTTGAAGTGATGATTTTTAATGACTGTGACTATGTTAGCACTTGGCTGTGGCATTCTTCACCTGCTGGCAACTGCCCAAAGGTCACATTATTGCATGAAGATGTTATTCCCTGCTACTGCCTTAAATTTGGGAATTGAAGTCTTTCAGCAGCATTTCAGGTCAGGAACAAGCACTACTAAGTTCATACTTTGTTGCTGACATCTATAATCAAATTCAGATCCCAAACTATTTTATTGCTTTAACACATGTAGGAATAGTGAGAAAAATATATGAGCTGAATGTTTATGATATTGATCACCGGCAAATTAATTAACATTTTAAAATGTATTTGTTTTCCTTACTCATCTTTTTTTTTTCCTGGCAGTTTTGAAAAGTACATGCTGTCTTCATAAAACAGGAGTTGGCAGCTCCAAGTTTTCCTGGCCATATGTATGTTAAACATATGCCAAGTTAGTGGGACATACACAACTTCACATTTAACAGAGTTCTTACCAAAAGTGGGTTTTTTTCTGGCTATGCAAATCCTTATGGAGACACCAATCTGTTATAATAAGTTCAGAGGCAACTGCCATTGACTAAAGGTGCCAGTTGAATAGCTCAGAATAAGATTATAGGAAGATACAGTCTCATGGTTTGGCAGCACTGAGAGGAATGATTGCTCATTGGAATGGGCTGCCCAGGGAGGTGGTGTAGTCGCCGTCCCTGGAGGTGTTTAAGAGAAGACTTGACGAGGAGCTTAGTGACATGGTCTAGCTGGGGGGTGTAGGGCTGGATGGTCCTGTGGGTCTCTCCTGGCTCGGAGTGGCCTGTGCGCCTCTGAAGGATTTAGGTTTATGTTCACCACTCTGGGACATGCGTTCGGTCTCTGTACGGGTGTTAGATGGTGAGTTGGACTAGATGATCCTTGTGGGTCCCTTCCAACTCATAGTATTCTGTGATTCTGTGAAGAAATCTTCCCTGAGAAGAGAACTCTGCAGGCTCCCTTAGTGTTCCCCTGAGGTTGGCTCTCTCATCCCCAGGGACCATGAGCCATTCATCTTGCTAACTCAGCAGGGCCCTTACATCTTTGAGAGTAGCAGGGAAAGGAATAGTGGTGTAGCTGTAGCAGAGTCTGCTGCAGCACCACAGCTGCCATGAGGAAGGATGCTGAAGACCTGAGTGTTAATTGCATGTTTCTGAGTAATGCCAGTTACCATAACCTAAACTGGATGTTTAATTTCAATCTGCATGGGAGACACCAGAACTGTGTATCAATGTCTGTAAGGAGTTCTGATATAGCTGTAGAGACAGAAAGTAGTTTCTGTTCTGCTTTCTTAAATGCCAGTTTCGTACTGGTATTACAGGTAGGTGTCTGCCTCATAAGATTTTCAGAGCTTAGTAGATAGTTTTGATTAAGTGCTTATGAAACACTTTATTGTAGTGGAGATTCTACAGACACGATAATTTTTTGGGTTTGTTCATTCTCTTCTCCTTTAGGTGAAAAGGGTACAGGAAAGTCCACCCAAAAGCCATTGCATTACAAAAGCTGTCTGTTTCACAGAGTTGTGAAAGACTTTATGATCCAAGGTGGTGACTTCAGTGAAGGTATGATTTGAATCTTTGAAGAAAACTCAAGTGCTTATGTAATAAAATATTTGCAGGAGTTCTGTGTAGCATCATTTACTTCTATTAATTATTCTTAATTAATTATACTTATATTAATTATATATCACTGCTTTTTTCCCTTAAGGGAAAGGGAAAAGGATCTTTCAATGAGAACTTGTATAATAAACTAATGCACACACATACACTTTTGCTCTTAGGTATTCAGAGTACTAAGTGCTTCCTATTGAAAAGTTTAAATGTGAGGATAAAGTATTTGCTTCTGGGAAATAAAAAAGGGAGATTATAGCAGAATACATGGGAGAATGCTTTCTTGTTTTGCAAGTTTGTTCTTGGACTACAAAGATGCATCTTGGTTGTGTTTGCATATCCTAAAGAATAATGTCAGTGACTTGCATCAGTATTCTGTTACGAAGCACCTTCCACATAATGTGAGTCTTCACTCAGTGAGTTTTAACTGTCACTTTTCCTCTTTGAAGGAAATGGCAGGGGAGGAGAATCCATTTACGGTGGCTTTTTTGAAGGTAAGAATTTTATCTGTCTGCTCTGTTTTGGTGTTATGGTAAACAATCACTTTTACATTCTGTAGTCTCTGTTCTATGAACCTGAACTCCATTGTGGTTTTAAAAAAGATTTTATCTGGCATTAGAGGATTTTAACTGTTTGGTTATTTTATTTGACTTCTAAGATAAGAACCCTTTTAATGAATGAAAAAATAAAACTGAACTCCTCTGTGTTTGCCCCTTTTGCCAGATTTACTTTTTTGTTGCTGTTTTCAAACACTGCTGACTTGACAAGCTAGCTAAAAGTTGAGGGG
Source organism: Pitta sordida (assembly GCA_013390025.1). Taxonomy (NCBI): domain Eukaryota; kingdom Metazoa; phylum Chordata; class Aves; order Passeriformes; family Pittidae; genus Pitta; species Pitta sordida. Next base: position 218,300 of record WEKX01002341.1, read on the forward strand.
TTTCAGTTGCTGTGTTTCTCAGCCTATGTTTGTCCAGAATGCAGTGGAGCATCTGTTTCTTGGAGCACTTTTTGTGTTACACCCAAGCCCACACGATGGGTGGCTGCTCCAGCAGGCGACATTGTGCTCCTCTCTCCTCCCAGACACACTTCTTTTAAAATTGGTTCTTGCAGCACACAATCAAAAGAATTATTCAGTGTTGTGGTAGGGCCAGGCTGCAATTTTATATCAGACCTGGAGTGGAATCATCAGCTTGCCACTGCCAAAAGAGAGAGGAGGCCTTAGCTTGCACTGACTCTCTGGTCAAACTTTAAGCTGATTCAGCTTCGTTATTTAATAATATTTTATATATATATGTAATATTATTGAGCTGATCCAGTGAAATAATTTGGCAAGCGTCAGAACCGACACAAATAAATGTCCAGGTCTGAGGAAATGTATGGCTGTGGGAGATGGAAGAATGAGCCCAACCTCCACGTACCTTCTGACAGTTGCAAGCTGGCTGTTCGAATTGGCCACAGCATGAATCTTAATTCATGGCAAGTTTTGCTTTTGTACATCACTTAACCAGCTCACTGTAGGATTAGACTGACATTTGATGCTGTGCCAGAAACTGTTGTGCAAGTCTCTTTCATGGCCAGTGACATGATGTGAAAAAATAACATTACAAATATTGTGTATTTTTCTTGCTTGCTCCTGCCATGTGTATCCAGAGAGTATTGAACTAACGTCCTCAGTCTGAGGAGTTTAGAATACTAATTTTTTTCTACCTCAGGCAATAGGCCATTGATTCATATTTCTCCTTGTTCTGTTCATTCTATATAATCATGTATTTTAAAAGAGGTATTTTTAAATCTATTTTTCCTACAACTTCCCCCTCAAGGGACTAACAGATTTATTTAGTAAGAGTGAATTTATTTAGATGGTAGCATTTACCTAAGCATTTATGGTATATTTCAAGTAACTGAAAACACTTTCTTTAGATGAAAGTTTTGCTGTTAAGCACAACAAAGAATTTCTCCTCTCAATGGCCAACCGAGGGAAAGATACAAATGGTTCACAGTTCTTTATGTAAGTATTGAAATGTCTTGAGGTGGGTGTGTGGTTTGCTCTTTACAAGCTGTAAAGGTAATCCTTTTAAATATTGAAGACTAGCTGCTGTAAAAGCCAAAGTTGACGGTTTTTCACGAAGTTGCATGAAAGTAGCTATGTTTAGGGAGCCTGATGTATTTTTATCCCTTCTGTGTTTAGTCCTTATTGTCTATGCAAAAGAATTTTTAGTAGTTCTCAATAGCTGTGTTCTAACTTGGGCAATAAAGCAAACCTGTTCATTCCTTATCGAACTCTTACCACTTATTACTTAAAGTGTTGTCCGGAAGGAAGTAAAACAGTTCTGGGAGGCTCTCAAAAGTTAGTCGAGGGCTTTTTTTAATCATCAAATAACTTTCAAATACAGTCTTGTTTACAGTTAAAACTGAAGTTCTCAAAATATATTTCAGTAGACTTGTCTTAAATTACATGTAAGTTATCTACAGAAAACATTCTCCACGTCCATGACTCTTGCCTGTGTTTCATGGCTTTAGTTAACATAATGACTTGTGGGTGTCACTTACCATTAGACCCTTCTTGGGGGGTTTCTGAGTGATCATTACTGCAATCATCCCGGTTTACTGCGCTGCCATGACCCACATCTCTGTGCCTTAGTAATGCCAGTAGAGAGAAAAGCTGAGAGACAGTCTGTTCTACTTCTGTGGCAAATAATCTGTACACACAAATGTGTTTTTCTCTTCCTGGGTTTTCTGATTATTTTCTAGGTTTGCAGGTTTCCTGCAGTGAGACAGGATTTCTGTATCTGTTCCTGGTAGTGTCTGTATCATTTAAGAAGTAAAAAGTTGTTATATCCTATATCAGACTACTGTCTAAAGATTTATTGGCAATTTGGGAGTTTTTTTCAGTAAAATGCTTAATCAGAGGAATTAATTGAATAGGTAGTTTATTATAAAGCATTAAATATTTTCAGCTGCACACAAGCTTAGAAGGATATATATTGGTTTTGTTAAATTTTATTAGTGCACTGAAAATAATGGTCGCCTTTATACATGTAAATGATACGGCTTTGAATGCTGACTGCTTTTCACTAACACTGACTTCTGTTTTTCTCTCTAAATTAAAATCTGGAAACAACAGAACAACTAAACCTACACCTCATTTAGATGGGTAAATATCTCTTATTTTTTTCCTACATTTGTTTGGGGAATGCCTTGATAAAATTAAGTACTAAGAATTCTTATTTTTCGTTTAAATTCTTCAGACATCATGTTGTTTTTGGACAAGTCATCTCAGGTCAGGAGGTTGTGAGAGAAATAGAAAACCAGAAAACAGATGCATCTAGTAAACCTTATGCTGAAGTACGCATACTGAGTTGTGGAGAGTTAATTCCAAAATCCAAAGGTAAAGTTGAACTGTTCATTTATAGAGATGGAAACCAGTAGGTGATTTTGCTTGTTTTCTTCCCTGTTGTCAAAATAAAAGTACTTCTAAACTTCTTTGTGATGGATGATGGGGCATTTGGTGAAAAGGTGAAAAACATTGTAGGGCAGTTTGTCTTCCAAGGAACTTAAAAGTTGTTGATGCAAAAGACATTGAAGAACAGTCATAAATGCTTTCTTCAAAGCTTCTCCTATCTTGCATTTTCTTATGTTAGTTAGATTTTAGTGCAAAGCTGCAAGCACTTGTCACGGCAGGTAGAGTGCAATGTTAAGAAGATTGGTGGCAGTCTGACTTAATTTGATAACTTCTGCTTTTTTGGACAGTATTGAACTTGCTTCAGGTTTATTTAAGGTGAATCTTCAAAACAGGCACTTAGAAAAGCCTGGAACTGGCCCTTTCACTCATACACTTTATAAGTTACTACGAACTATATTCTTGAAGAGGAATATGACAGAATACATCCTTCTTTCTGGAAGGGGTGCCCTGCTCTGCCATTTCAGAACTGAACATGGTATGAGAGCTTGGATGGAGCCTTAGAAAAGCAGAATCTAAGATGTTGCTGTCACTGTGAAGAATTTCATTAGCAGAAACTCAGGATGCTTGTTTCGTAGGAACTGTGATAGGAGATCATCATGCTATTTTATTTGTAGCACCTTCAGTTGATGTTGTGAAGAGTTGCACCAAGGATATTGGAGCACAACCCAAGGATGGTTGTTTGACCTGAGGAAAATGCAGATATTCAAACTTGAGCTTCTTGTTTTTTCTCCTCCTTTTTGATACAGTTCTGTGTTCACGTGTTGTGATATCTGGCAGAATGACTTGCGAGTCTGATGTGATCTCTTCAATACCTCAGAATTCTAAACAAACTTACCTTATGGCTCCTGGCTTCTCAAAGGTTCTGAGTCATCCTGTGTGATCCAGTTTTGTTTTTTCTGGGCAGTACTCAGGAGCATGGTATCTCTTAGGAAATGCACGAGTGATGTAATTAGAAAATAGTACAGATATGGGCTAGGTGAAGCTTAGTGCGTGAGATACCCACTGTATGTCTTGATTGGATTGCCACACTCCTTTTTTAGTCTACTCTAGAACACTTAAATGCCTGAAAGAAAGTTTTGGCACTGAGCAGTCACATGACTTAAAGCCATTAGGGTTTATATTTATGGAATGAAAATAGAACTGATACTTGAGTTTATAGGGGAAGCCAAAGTGGCACTGGCAGGAGAAGTATGAATGTTTTTCTCTTAGTTTATTGAGGAAAGGTGATCTGGTTTTTGGGTACCATGATGAATATCCAAATGAAGTACTTTATGAATGGTGCAAAGTATCTCCTTGTATAGAAGAACTGGATTTGTTTAGGGATGAGTAGATGATTACTGAGCTATGTAACTGGGTTATGTTAATGGAATGATACAGTGACCACAGCTACAACGTTGCAGAGGCCTAGGTCGGGAGCTTTTACCTGGGATTTGAAAGGATCATCATCTAGAAAAGTAGAATGTTGGTCATATCTTCCTTGTCTTTTTTTTTTTTTTTAATTCCTTAATGTTGAAAGAACTAGTTAAAATGACTGAAAGAAGATAAATTATGAAAGAAGAATCTCTCTGGTCAAGTGAGATCATTTTTAGAAGGTCTTATAGTTCCAGGAAAAATTGGGAGTTTTGGGTAGGAAAAAGAAGAAAGCCAAGTATTAACCCAGTATTTAAAAAAGTAATTGTGGACTAGCTAAGCTAATATAGTCCACAGGGAAAAACTGTGTAAGAAAAGCCATAATACAATTTTCTTAAGGACAGGTGGGAATTTGATACCAGTTGACAGAGGTTTGCAACAGAGCGCCTAATAAACAAGCCTGGCTGTACTATTTGAGGTCATGACTTACGTTCATTAAAGGTATATCTGAGATGTTTTCAAGTATGTAGGACACTGTCATTCTGGTTCAAAACCTAAAAGAAATCAAATGGCTATGGAGAATGTGCAGTTTTTAACAAGAGCTTCTAGTGAAGATTTCTCACAAAATGTGATTTTCCAGGGGATTCTGCACAGAGCAGTGCTAGGCTTGATTCATGCATTTTGCAAGAAGCTCTAAAGACATATGATGAGAAACAGCTAATTTCTGTCAGCAGTCTGTCCTAAACTGGTAATACCACTTGCTAGTTTATACTGCACCCAGAAATGGCCTGGAAGACTCAGACACACTGAAGTACAGAGGATGTTTTCTAGTTGGTTGTCAGGCTTTTGTTAGTCTGTATCAAATGAGGCTTGTGAATAAACACATAGAAATACCATGTGTAAATCCTGTAGGTGTGACTTGTCTGGTGCTAATCTGAAAAATGAGTGAGATATAGTGCAATGGGATTGAACTTCATGCTCTCTAGCAGTGTGGGAGTTTGGTAATATGTATTAGAGGGTGGGAAAAGAAGTATCCATAAAGAATATGAGCCTAAAAAAAGAGTCCAGGATTATTTCTGTTGAGATGTGCACCACATACCTAATGCAGTTACCTGAATTAAGCCCCTTATTTTAATCTTTTTTAATTTAATCTATTTTAATTTTATCTCAGCCAGTTCTTTTGTGAGTGTTCTGCATCACTGTCAAGAGGAAATCTTTCACCACTTACATATCACTGCATTCTGAATGTGAGACCTGACAGAATAGGATACTGAGCTAAATTCAATGAGTACTCAAGTCTTTTCCATTTATTTTCTATTTCAGAATTTTTCCTTAGTCATTAGAATAGATTTTATATGAAGTCAGGTTAAACTTGAAGCCAAAGAAATCCTTTTATCAACACTTTGTAAATAAATTTTTAGTCCTTGTATTTAGCTTATGTTGTTAAACATCACTGGGAAATTTACATAGTGCTACAACTTCTTGACAGTACAAATTTTATACTTAAAATTTCATAAATCCAAACTTCTGAAATTTCTTTGGAGAAACAGTGTTTTCTCCCAAATTTCAATTTGTTTTAAGGTATTTTGATAAAGTAGTCTCATGACACAATTCTAAGAAGCTGAGACAGATACTAGATAAGTTGATTTTTCTGAGATTAGTTTAGAAGTGTTTGATATTAAAATGTGTCTTTGCTACTCTGATTTTAAAGCCAAGAAAGACGAAAAGAAGAGACACAAGTCGTCTTCATCATCCAGTGACTCAGAAAGTTCAAGTGATTCAGAGTCGTCTTCTGATTCCTCATCGGATTCTGAGAGTGCTTCAGAGGAGAAATCTAAAAAACGAAAAAAGAAACACAAAAAAAATTCCAAGAAACATAAGAAAGAAAAGAAAAAGAGAAAGAAAAGCAAGAAAAGGTCAGTTTTGAGATTTGTTTTTTGTTACATGTACACTGTACTGCTGTACCATTTTCTTGTCTTGGAACTGTAGAATCTATGAACTAGCAAAGTAGGTTTTGAAGTTTGGGAGACAGTCGGTTTATGTATAAAAGGATCAATTTTCTGATATGATGAAGAAGGGTAGTTTTCATGTGTGTATGTGTTGCAGCTTGTAATGGAGTGAGGGAATGGACTAAGACTTAATTGGCTTGGAAAGTAGCAGGAATGCTTGGTTTGAAATGGTGGTGACAGCTCGTTTCCCTGAATTCCTTTCTGTACAATCCATTTTAAATTATATGCAGTGGGACTTAGGAGAATGTAGTATACAGGAGGAAAAGCAAAAATAAACATAAAATTAATAAATTGATATACTTTTTTTTGTCTTATATGCCAGAACTCTTGCAGCTTCACTGGAAGATAATAAAACTTAGAAAGCACTCTTGCTTCTAATAATGCTATTTTTAATGTAATAGTTTTGTTATAGTTCAGTATGAGATACACTGACAGAACTTGTAAGTCACACTTTTCTAAGCTAGCAGTAAAATTTAATAAATGTTCGCATAGAGCAGTGCTGCCTGAACACTGTTTCTGTGGGCCTAAGCCCGTTTCGCTTGAGTTTGCTTGGAATTACAAGAGTCTGTAGACAGTTTTATATGCCAGTGTAAAATCTGAATTTTACTTTCCTGAGAGTGTTTTAAAATACTAGAAACAAACAAAAAAAAGCTGTATCTCAATAGAGAGTAAGTGTGTTTTCAGTGTTGCACCATTGGCATTCATAGACAGGAAGTGTTGGTCAGAATTCTACTGAGGTTGCATATTTTGGAGCAAAGATATTACAGGGGGAAAAGAAGTTGCTTCTGCAATAGCTTTGGTTCTGAGACTCGTGTGGTATCATTGTGTAGTGAATTACCTCTGTACTGGTGGATTACGGGTCTCCTGCGGGTCCCACGAATCATCCAATCCACAAATTAGGTTCAGGGGGGAAAAAAATGACCCCCGCGAATCTACAACTGCCAGTCGCCAGGAAAACCGCGAAAGAAGGCAAATACACTCTCACAAATCACAGCAAAACGCCGCGAATACGGAATACCACGAACCCGGAAGTGCGAATACGCGCGTACTGCGCATGCGTTGACCGGGAAAAGCCCGTGAATCCATGAATAGGATTCGTGGATTAGGAAACCACAAATCAGTGAAGCCGTGAATAAGAGGGCACCTACGTGAGGTATCTCAGTATTTAAATGGATTGAAAGGTCTTCCCTTGTCCAAACAACTGAAATGCCTTTTTTTTCTTTCTACAAAAATAAAGCTCATCCAGTGAAAGTGAAGAAGAAAACACTGAAGCACAGCCATTATCTACTGTCCGTCCTGACGAAATTCCTCCTGTACCTGAAAATCGGTTCCTGATGAGGAAAAGTCCTCCTAAAGCAGATGAGAAAGAAAAAGAGAGGAAAAGCAGAGAGAAGGAAAGAGAAAGGTAACATATCTGCCTTAAGTCTGACTTCATGCTGACAATGGTGTGGTCACATTACTGTTTTAGACCTTTAATGTTCCATATTAAGTAGTTCCGTGTTGTGAGCACTGCTGAAGAAAAAGTGGATTTCTCCCTCTGTTGGCAACTACTGTCTTTGTCATAGAACAAAGGCTTAGTCTTTGAAAATGGAATGAAAAAATAATAATTACTGATTTCAGAAAAGGAAAGTAAAATGCATTGCAATTTCATTTAGAATTTATTGTAACTGTCCAATCTGAATCTATAATTTGTTCTCCCACAAAGGGGAAAACCTGGAAATCTTGTAAAATATACTGTGGTCACAAAATCTGAAGTTTTACTGTGTGTTTGTTACTATCTGCAGTAAAATAAAATCGTATATTTTCATTTAGCTTAATTTTCTAAAGAGGTTTTAAACCTTGTTTTCTTTTCTTCCTGATTAATGTTATAAACAATATCACTCTTTTTAAATTATTTTTAGTAATCTGTCGAATTCGCAGTCAATATACCAGAGGAGGTTGTTAGTGACCCGATCTGGAAGGAAGATAAAAGGAAGAGGACCAAGGGTAAATATTTACAATTTGTTTACAATCTGTTCTCTAGAATAAACAAGCAGAGTCTCACTGCTGGTGTTACTAACCCTTTCCATTAGAAGAAATGATGGGGAAAAAACATCAGTTGATTTGGGGATTGAGGCTTGAAGGAAGACAGGAAGGAAAATCTGTTTTGCATACTGAGTCAGTTTGAAGGAGGGGTGAGAGAAAAACCTACAAATGCTTTTTTTGTGTTACTGTGATATTCTTTGAATTAGTGAGTGGAATTGTCTCAGAATTGTAGTGGACACAGAACCAGTACAACCTCAGTGCCAGGAATGCAGGGAAGACTTCTCCCCTTTTTGGCAGGGGGCAGCTGTCAGATAAGTTCTAATATTGTGAAGCCATATGCTATGTGCTGCTTATAGCAAATGGTTTTAGTAAATTATGTCTCTATCCCTCAAATTTTTAGTAATATCCTTAAAATTTTTGAAGGATTCTTTTCATGTTCTTTGTCAAAGATAAGAATTTTCATTGTAAGAAAAGAGTTGCATTTGTACTAATTAAAAGTAACAAAAAACCTCTCACCAGACTGCATGAATCCTGAAGTAGAAGTTACCTTAGAACCAGTTACTTGATCAGGCTTTCAGAATTTCTGCTTTAGCTGAATGTCACGTATATTTTTCAGTAAGTTGGTAACTTGTCAGTGTAAACTTGGTATATACATGCAACATGTCATGTTAGGTGCTGTGTAGAACCGACTGCCAGGGATTAAAGTGTTGCTCAGGTGTGACAGCACATGAAATTCAAACTTAGACTCAATTTTCTCTTTTTGCCTTCAAGCGTTACCGGACACCTTCCAGATCCAGGTCAAGAGATCGTTTCCGACGCAGTGAAACTCCTCCACATTGGAGGCAAGAAATGCAAAGAGCTCAAAGAATGAGAGTGTCTAGTGGAGAAAGATGGATAAAAGGGGACAAGTAAGATTATTTCTTTGTGGAATATATGCACTGATTTTTATTTGTTTTTATATTTAAATGTAATACATGTCATCTTGGATTTTCGATTACAGTTGCTTTCAAAAAACCAGGGTGTTTACTTGGTTATCCCATGACTTAACATGTCTGATTTTACTGATGCTGCTGTAAATACGTAGACCTGATGTGATTTGAGGTTGAGCGGTGAAGCTGTCTCACTTTTGACTTAATTTTTTCAGAGTGGAGGGGATTTAAAAAGTTTTAAAAGCTTTGTCTTTCTCTCTCCAAGGAGTGAAATAAATGAAACCAAGAAAGATAATCAAAAGAGCCCAGGAAGAGGAAGAGAGAGGAAAATATCAGACCACAGACAAGTTTCTGAAAGTCCAAGCCGAAGAGGAGAAAAAGAGAAGAAAAAAGATCACAAATCCAGCAGTAAAGACAGGGAGGCAAGAAGGAATTCAGAAAAAGATGATAAGCATAACAAAAGCAAGGCCAAGAAGAGAGCTAAATCTAGAAGCCATAGTAAAAGCCGAGAGAAATCAAAAAGTAAAGAAAGAGACTCCAAGCACAGTAGACACGATGAAAAGAGAATAAGATCAAGAAGCAAAGAGAGAAACCATGAGAAAGGTAGAGAAAAAGAAAAGCGCTATGATTCTAGAGGGAGAGATAAAGAAAGAAGCAGGAGCAAGGAGAGAAGTAAAAGGGCAGGCTCAAGAAGTAATGAACAAGAACACAGGAAGAGCAAAGACAGGGAGAAACGCAAGTCACGAAGCAAAGAGCGTGAGCATACTAGAGGGAAACATAGTTCCAGCAGTAGGACAAGGGATCGAAGCAAAAGCCGAGATAGGGGCAGGAGGGGAAGATCAAGAAGCAGAGACAGGGATCGTAGTAGAAGTAAAGACTATTCAAGGAACAGAGATAGAGAAACAAGAAGAGGAGGAAGATCAAGAAGCAGAGAAAGGAGAGGTACACCAGATAAATACAGAGGAAGAGAAAATAGGAGGAGGAGAGACTCAAGGAGTTCAGAGAGGGATGAAAGTCAAAGCAGAAACAGAGACAGGTATTCCAACAGGGAAAGTAGAAGCTCATATAAGAGGAATGATAGTGAAAGCCAAAGGAAGAGGCGTTCCAAAAGCCGTGAAAGTAGTAGTCCTGAATCTAGCAAAGAAAAGAAGTCTAGTAGAGATCAGGATAGAAGTCCAGACTCAAAAAAGAGACCAAGTAGCAAAGAGAGAGAATCAAAGAAATCATACTCACGCAGCAGTAAAGAAAAGGAAAAGACCAGATCCTCAGCAGAAAAAGAAGTAAACCAAAAATCCAAGAGTCAGGAGAGAGATCATGCCCCTAGTAAGGATAAAAAGTCTGATCATGAAACAAGTCCTGGAACAGATGATGACAGACATGGATGAGTTTGTGGACTTAATGTTTCCATTGTCTCAAAGTTTTAGAGACATTTTGGGGAACGTCTTTTTTAAAGATGTGGACTTCAGTTTGGTCTTTTGATAATCTAAAAAACCTGGATCATTTGTACTGCTAAAGTTTTAATAAACTTGAAATGAAAAACAAATTATATGTGTAATACAGTGTGCTGTGTTTTAAGTATTTTGTTGGATTATGTATCCTTCTTCTGTGTTGTCAGGTAGAAAGGTACCTTCTATGCCACATTTATTTTTTATCTGAGGAACATAGTTCAGTGCAAGCAGTGGCTGCCTACGGAGGTGCTTGTCCCATATGTGAAGAGGAAAGCTGCAGATGTACTATCCTACGTCATCTTAAAGCTAGGAGAATATTGCAAGGTATCCATTACTCTGGTGTTGCTACATCTGTATTTCAGTAGGTATAAATCCCAAGGAAATTTATTTGTAGAGGCAAGTTGTTGGTTTTATTGTAATCACAAAGTGAATTAATTTAAGTAAATCTTCACTGCTTGTACTTCTGTCACTGCCAACAGTAGAAGTTATTCACGTTGTAAGCCAGTCATCTGTGTTCAAGAATTACTTCCTTGTCCTAAAAAAATTTTTAAGTGCTCATCAGTGTAACTTTTTTCCCCTGTAACTTTTTTTCTGTTCCACGCTTTCCTGTTAGTCTACTGCAGAAAATTCAGCTTGGATGCTTCAGACTACCCTGCCTCAGTTGCTAATTAGTGGATGCACAGAGAGGAAACAGATTACCAGAATTTACAGTGGGTGTCAGAGTAAGGAACCAGGAAATCTTTTCAACCCTTGCTGGTTAAGTCTAAGAGGAAACTATTGCCATTCTCCAGTACTGTTTTTGGTGCAGCTGAAACAGAATTTCAAGTTATGTTTTAAGACAGGCTCTTAATTTTTTTTTTCAAACTGAAATTTGCTTTCTTCCGTTTCCCCTCATTTTAAAGACCATACTGTCTTCTCTACTATGTGTGTGTCCCTCAGACCAATTCCCTCCCTTTTCTGCTTTCCTCTCCTGCCTCTAGGTCCCACCCCAGTTTCTATTTCACCACCACGCCTTCGTGTGAAAGAGAAGGAGGTTGGCTTGTGTTGCTGCAGGAGTGTCCCTGTATGTTCAATCCCCAAAGTGCAGCTGGTATGTGGCACTTAACACAGTGGGCCAAGGGGAGGATAGATTTGGTACAAACACCAACACTCCTTCCAGTCCTTTGGACTGTTCACACCAAAGGCTGGCAAATCTTGAAAGTCCTGAAGCAAAGTGGCAAGCATTAATGTTAGGCTGTGTCAAAACAAAACAATATTGTAATAGTTAAATTTTTTGCCAAATCTTTGCTGTATGACAACTTGTTTTTACTGTCCTTGTAATGAGCTTGTCAATATTTTTGCTTTATAACCTACTTTATGATCAGTGTGTGTTTGCAGCAGATCAGCAGAATTGCTGAAACTTGGCTTGATATTGTGATCCAGCAGTTGTTATTCTAAAGGAAAATAATTATATCTTGAAAGCAAAAGAAAACAGGATTGTGAACAGTATAAATACCATTTTAAAAGGAAGGAAATGAAGTGTGTAGAGTTGCTTTTTAGCAGAATAGCTAGTGGAGCTGCTTTGCCTATCAAGTGCTTTTTCCCTATGTTTTAGTATGAATTTTGTGTTGGAGTGCTCAATTTATGCAGAATTTTAAAAAATGTTTCCAAGTCCACATGTGAATGAATGATACAACTGTTACTGAAGAGAAACTTCCAGGAGTGAACCAAAGACCTGTATAGTGGGCCTGTTCTGTCTGAACTCTGTAGAACTTTGGAGAAGTTGTAGTCCTATTTTGGGAGACTGTAGTAAGAAAAAGGTGGGAAGTTAGGCTTCAGCAAATTGTGTGGCAGCTTAAACGAAGCCTTTCTTGGTGCACGTACACTGTGCTATGCATGCCATGTGCTTCAGTCTCATTTATAAACTGTTTGCAGTGTTCTTTCATTGTTTTTAATGGAGCTGAGACACAAGCAAGCTATTGCTGAAGAAATATGGTTGCACTATTGAGAATATTCTTGCCAATACCACTAAAGCTCATTTAAGCATGCAAGCAAAACAATCCACAACTATAATGACTGCTGTAGAAAGGGGGGAAATGCAGTCAGCTGTACAGCAATACATAGAAACTGTTAAAAAAACAGTTTTTAATTTAGAATCTCAAAATGGAGATTATATCTAATTGTAGTTTGCAGTTGCAACTAGTTATTTCAAAAGATGCACTTGTATACCCTTTCATTTGGATTCTTTTCTTTGATACAGTTCAGAAAATTATTTGTATAAATTAAATTCTAATTCTTCCATAGCACCTTAAAACATCATCTGAGTTGGTGGCAAAACTTCATTTTCTAGTTTTTAATGTACATTTTTCAAAAGCTGGTTACTTTAAATTGCACATGGTGGGGTACACTTGCTCTTTGCATGAGTACATACCTTGCCTGTATTGTATGTGATGGTAAATTAGTTTAGTGCTGATCACTTTGTTTAAACTGAAAGGCAACTGCAGTTTTGTATGAGGGAGGATTTGCCAGATTTGGCCTTTGTCATAATGGAAGTTGAGAATATTGATTAAAAATTCGGTGGGACTGAAGTACAATTCCAGGGACAGCAACATGTCCCCAAGTGCCAGTCAGTTCGTGCTGCCTTGTGAGGAGGCAGTGATGGTGCTCTGGCATTCCTAGAACCGCTCCTTCGCTCAGTGGCAGAGCTTTCATGTTCTCAGGCTCACAGTAACCACCTTGTGCTGTAGTCACTGTGTAGCTCAGCGTCATCTTTGACACCTGTGTCACAGGTCATTGCCTTTTGGCTTAGAGAGCTGAGCTGGAAGTGTATTTGAAAGCAATACTTCAGTGTACCAGATGCAAAAAACACCAGTGCTCATGGTCTTTCCTTGTGAGTGCAGAAACAAGTAGTCCTTGCAGACATCCTACTCTGGAAAATTCATGAACCTTAAGGTGCAAGGGAAAATGAGGGCAGGGATTACTGGACTAGTTTTGTGAGCATAGGCAGGCTTGAAAAGACTTCCAAAGGTTAGACATATTACCCACAGATACTGACATCTTTTTAATACGTTCCATACAGCCTGTGCATACATGGGATGCTGAATTTAGTATTGGCAGGACCTTTCCAAGCTTTAGGAAAAAGAGACTGTTATTTGATACAGAATTTCCTGGATGCTGCCATCAATTCAGAAGCAGAAACTCTTACTAGAGGGGATAGATGGGATGAAAGGTTGTGTTGACATTATTCCCTGTGAAATGTGTTGCTGTCTGCTCATTCTTTTAACACAGACATAAGTGTTTCAGTTGTTGCTCTGTTTTGGTTGATTGTTTTTTAAAAAGAAAAAAAGGCAATGGTTACATTTTAACTCTTTCTTCTATATGGCTGTTAGAATTTTAGCCTGAAACTTTGCACTTTGTACTTGAATTCCACACTACAGGCTTTTCTTGCTGTTTTCTTTGTCAGATGCCCTGAAGAATTTTCAGTGATCCCCTAACAATGTCTGATTTGTAATAATGTCAGTCTGGCTAAGTGAATTTTAGATTAATGTAAACACAAATGAAGCAGTCCTTTAGCTGCCTTTTCTGGAACTGTTGGTTTGTTTCAGCAAATAAAGTATTTTTGGACACACCTCTAGGGGCATAGTAGAGTCATTGCTTTTCTAATAGACAAAAATGTATATTCCTGCTTTTAGGACTTTCCTTGTAATAGGAAATCTAAAGACACGTAGCACATCTAAAGATAATGCGTACTATGCTATATATATACATATTATCGAAGCAGCAGCTATGAAAGTGTTCTTTTTTTTGATTTGGGGTTTCTGGGGGGGGCAATGCTGGTTTGTTTGGTTTGGGTTTTATTGTGGTTGCTGTTTAGCAACCACTGTGTTGCAGGATACCAGTGATAAAATAAAGTTTAATGCTTTTAGAGCCAGTGTAATGGGAATGTAAAGAACTTCTTTTGCATAAAACTAGCTTTCCATTTTGGTAGCGTATGTGCTTCTAGTATAATTCTTATTTCTTATCCTTGAAAAACTCATGCCATTAGCAACACTTCTAACAAAACTTTGTTGCACCAAAGCTAAAAGTCATCTTCACCTGCTTTTTTTTAAGATGTCATATGAAAATGTTTTCTAGTTTTAGTATGAAATTTCACAGAAGTAATAGCAGTAATAAAATACAATAAAAGTTATGAGTTTAGATAGTAAAACTACATAAAGGTAAAGGTACATTTTGTTAAAAGAATTAGATTAGTGACTTTCCTTTATCATTACATCATTGGTCAAGTGAAACTGATTGGTCAGTTAACATTAGTATTAACATTATAAGAATGGCTGGAAGGATCGAAAAGAATTTCGGCATATTAACTCATGAACAATGGTAGGAGGAACTCGTGGTCCTTTAGCTAGAAGAATTGTTAATTCTACAGGCAATATTGTGCATATAGCATTTAGCAGAGTATTTTGTAATTCTCAGTCTTTTGGACATTTTGTAATTTATACTTTCTAACAGGGGAGATAATCCAGTTGTCAGCTGACAGACGGAGTTCTTTAGATGAAATGTACAACTTGTGTAGTAATGTACTTCTCAGAAATTAATGCACTTTTTTGTATATTTGTTAGTGTATTCCATGTCTGCCAAGTGTGCTTCTTGCAGTATTACCATCATCTGCATTCAGAGAAATGCAGTAATCCCTCATTACTTTGCACTTCACCCATCACAGCTTCACTACACCGCAGGTTTTTCCTCTGACGGTATTTTCTGCCTTTCCCCCTCTTTCTCCCCATGTGGGGCCAGGGAGACAGCACCGGCGGGTGCAGCTGGCTCACAGCCACCCAGAGCTTGCTCGCTTAGAACAGCGTTGCAAAGTTACTAAAATGGTGGGGAAGCTTTACAACCCAGCTGCCATGCGGAGCCTTCCTCCAAGCAGGAGCACACAGCAGCGTGCAGCAGGTACCAGCTGTTTGCTCCTGCTGCTCCTGCTGTTGGGAGCTGAGGGCTGAGAGGGCTGGCCATAGTTACGTATTACAGAGAGCCCCCGGAAGTCGGGGGGGGGACAGGTCTGGGCAGGTCCCGCGAGTTATGCAATCCATGAAGATACATATTAAAATGCCATATAATTAAGCTGACCTCATATCTTAATTGGAAACTCGTTGCCAACTTTGATCGTGTCCTTGCAGAAATACATGAAATTTTGTCTATGTGTAATAGGCAGAATAGTTTTCACTCATTACAGAACTACCTGTTCAATATGAATATAAATGGAGTGGTGACAGCTTAAAGTCAGTTCAGAATTGAGTGAAAGAACAATTTTTGATCCAAAAGTCACCTACAGCAGGATGTCAGCCTAGCAACCTGGCTGAGCTGAGAGCAGAATGCTTAGGAGGAAGCAAGGACACGTTTTTCCCGTTCCTACAGTTAGGGTAGCTGGAGTACTGCATACACACAGTCTTGCTGCAGACATCTCTGCCCCTTAAAGGATTAAAGACTCAGCCAGTGCCACAACTTCTCAAGATAGTATTCCTACCTTCCATTACATTCTCCAAAGTAAAATTAAGTAGAAAACTATCACAAATAAAAGAGAGTCAACATGGAAATGCAGATGTTTCAAACAGCTTACTCGATTTTATTATTTTCCCAGTAAGATTTTCTTTTTTAAAGCCAAAACATAAGGTTTGGATTAAGCCTGGAGGCGCAGCAATATTCAGGGAGTACAGTACTGATAGCTTACCTTTGGTTGTTATCTCTTGACTTTCTAGAAAGTGAAATCTACTGTTTTTGTCCGTAACAAAATTAGACTAATTACAGTACAGTTGTGAGCTGTGGCACTTGTTTCTTGGGCTGAAGTTGAGTATAGGCAGGTTCTGGCACATAACATGTTTTGTAACTTGCTCCAGAGTTAGCTTTAGCTGTTGGGCAGTGATAGGTTTTGTAGGCACATATAACTTGGAAGGAGAGAGTGGCGAGCTTCTTATTCCTTTGCAGGTACTTCAATAGTGGTGAAGTGTATTTCTGATGAAAAAAGAAACAAGGTTTAAGTGTATAGTTAAAAGCTACTGTTAATTGTAGGTGCAGGGATAGATTGTAACTGAAACTCATGTTTGTCCTATAAGCTTTGCCAAAGGTAGTCCTGTTTCACCTTTGTCCACTGTGCCAGTTGCTGGGTTTCTACTGGTCTGCTCAGTAAGTCCTGCTTCTTCCAGTACATAGTGCTTTGTTCTAACCTTTGCCCATTTTTCCCTTTACATAGAAAAGGAGTCACACCAGATGCTACTCATTTGAGGAGGGCAATCACTATTACGTTGAGAGATGTAATGTTGAATTTTCCTGGGGCAGTGGTGGTGATACTCAAGCTCTTCAGTACCTAACAGAATTGTGCATTTCTCTGAATAATGTATTGGAGCTGAGGCAACCCACAGAAAAACAAAGTGCTATGTTGTTTTATGCAAAGCAGTGTCAACCAGCTACAAACAGCTGTCCTTTAATACTGCATCCTAGAGATTGATCTTACAGATCAGAGGGCAGCTTTAAATAATTTATGTATCTATTTAGGTATCTAGTTGTTAATATCAAAGTATCAATACACCATAACAAAAAGAGGCTTGGATTGTAGTGGTGGCAGTGCAGTACTGCAGAACTTCACACACTACAAATTTAACAAAGCCTATGCCACACCTTTGGAATTATCATAGTTCCTTTCTGTTTAAAATAAGTGAAGAGGATACACGGTCCTGTCACACCCCTGGCCTTCAACTCCCTCTGAAGTCTGAGCCTTAGCCCCTTGATGAGGGGTTTTTTGAGTGCCAGTTCTACGTAGTGCACTTTCCTTCTCTCAAAAATGCGCTGCCAGAACAAGGAGGAAGATTACAGACTAGTTATAGCACTCTTTCATTCAAGAGATACCAGAAAGGCTTAAGTTAATAACAGATGTTTGAAAGAATTTTAACTATTGAAACAGAGGAAATTATTTGACCTAATATGACCAGGAAACTTTGAAAAATTTTTTTTTTCTTTTCTGAGGTACACAGTAAATCTGTACTGGGACATGAAAATGCTCCTTCTTAATAGTTCCATGGTACCAGCTCTTCTGTTCATGGGCAGTTTGTTTCCAGCTATGTATCTTCTTCAAACTTCCTCCAAGCTAAGCAGCAGCAAAGAATGTAATGTTAAAAAGAACTTGCACAGATCTAGTAACTCCAACCTGGAATGCTATCGAACAGTAAATAGCTGCACCATTAATTCAAATTCCCCTGGGATATAAGGCATTTTAGAAAGCTGCTCTCCTCCATTTCCTAGGTAGGAGGTGTAATTGATCCATGACACCGGTACTGTCTTACACGTGAACCAGAGCCACACAGGTACCAATATGATACTGGTGAGAGAATACCATGTTAGACACTCAAATCCCACATGTTCAAACTGAAGTTGATATTTTATATCCAGACTTGGTCACAGGTGTGGGAAAAATGCAGTTTGAATTAAGGTCTGTTTCAGTCCCCCTGATGCATCTTCATAATGAGAGTCTTATGGTTCTCATTGGCTACAACATCCTGAAGCACCATCTGAGAGGGTGTTTTGTTGATCAAACCCATTAATTAAAGCTTACTGGTCAAATTATTTTTCAAATCATACTCTGATTTGTTACCCATAAATAAAAACTATAGAATCATTCAGGTTGAAAGAGACCTTTAAGATCAACTCTTAAACTAGTACTGAAGTCCACCACTAATCCATGTCCCTAAGCATCATGTTCTACAAGTCTTCTAAATACCTTCAGGAATAGGGACTCAACTTCTGCTAATAACCAATACAGGCAGTGGCACCAGGCATTAAACAAAAGGTAGTTCTCAATTAGCAGATTCATCCAGGCCAGCAATTTCTCTTCTCAGCTGTAGTTAACCTCCCTGTAGTTTGTTGCTATCTTCAAGTGGCAGCTGAAGAGGAATTTTGGTGAGCAGCTAGACCAGACTCCTGCCTTACACAGGATATCTTTAAACCTGCACAGACGATTCCACCACCTCTAGTATCATTATACTACGCTTACAGAAATTTCACAGAAAACTGCTAACTAGAATTAGTCATTTAAGGCAAGTGCACAAAGCATGTGCATCGCAAAGTCAATAGAACAGTGGCATCATGATTCCTGCTGGATTTTTTTCATGCTGAATTTGGGTAACCAAATCTATATTTAGCCAACATGCTTTAAAGTTACACAGAATTCTCGGTTCGTTCTAGGTGTACTGAAATGAAGAGTTGTTTTCTGGTAATGAGTTTGATGGTTTTGTAGATGTTCAAAGTAAAAGAAGTATAAGCCTCATGGAAGCTGGCTGTAGCCTTCAAAGGCAGACAGACGTCTGCAGAACAGGGCGTTTCTGGAAGCTGAGTAGGAAATGAGGCTCAATCCACCTTGTTTCTTGCTGCTGTGGAGGTTAAAGATACCCACGTGACTCAAGCTCTGCAGATTTCAGCACCACTCCTGCTGTAGTCAATACTTCTTAAGGCTCCAGCTTCTGCCATCAAAGGCTTTGTTAAAACTTTCCATTCTTCCTGCTTGCTGAAAAAAAGCTTGACACAGTAAAAGGAGCACTGGCTCAGAGAGAAGGGAAATACATTTTTCATTAGTGAACTAAGAAAAAAAGTATTTAGAGACAATGTCACAACTCATCATCAGGTCTCTTTCTTAATACAGAATTTTCAAAATAAATTACTCCAAGATAATTGCAGACAACTCTGTGCAACTTCTAGGTGATAGTGCAACAATGTCAGCATTTTACTTTAGGTGAGAAGTGAGGCTTTGAAAAAAATTTCTTGATTGTTCCTTCTTACTCTGCTTTGGTTCACATTACAGAATAATGGCCCATGCTAACTGCCATGGGTACGAAGTCAGTGAGCTCCACCCAGCCATGCTCGGCTGTCCAGAGTGCAGCAGCCCAGACCACAGCAGGACTGTCCAAGACAATAACTGGGTCTGAGGAGAATTTTTGGCCCTGTCCTCAGGCAGGGCTTTGAGGGGCAGAGCAGGCTTTAATATTCCTGCACAATGCCAAGTGGAGAGAATAAAAATTACATGATTGAAGAGAATAAAAATTACATCCACTAATGGCATCAATCGAGTTACTCACTGTCTTTATCTCTGAAATGCTCGATCCTGATGAAAAGCAGCTTCTCTCTGAGCATCATAGTTCAAGTCTGCTTGTTTTTCCTGCTGTTTTTTTGCCTGCTTTTCAGCCTGATGACAAAAGGGGAATAACAAAACTTAGTATTTTGTTCTGAACATCACTATCCTGTAAAGTTTAGAGAGGGTAAAAGCTTACAGGAGATCTATGGCGGTGTTAGTTGATACTTGGCAAGTATCATCCCTCCCCACTTCTCTCTCCTAATGTACTCCCCATAAAAAGGGTACACTAAACAGATCACAGAATCACAGAATAAATATTCTGAGTTGGAAGGGACCCACAAGGATCATCAAGTCCAACTCCCAACCTAATGCCCATACAGGGATCAAACCCACAACCCCACAGCTGTGGACACAACCCTGCATTTTGGTGACATGGCAAAAAGATACAAGAGGACAGAAGTGCATAGTTGAAAAACTGACATAATGGCACAGGACAGGACGTGATCTGTCATTGTTGGTATCTTATTATCAGCCCTGCCAGATAATCCTCCCTGACCAGCACTGGCCAAGTCAGCCTGGAAGAGGCGTCTGTTCTACTGCTCTAAGAGGTGGCTCATAAACCTCTCAAACACGTGCAAAATGCATGTCAAGTTCTCAGCAGCAACTTCCTTACTCCACAGACAAGCCCCTTGTGGGCCATGCTAACTGCATGGGTACAGACTCAGCCACCTCCCCACCATCAGCAGCTGCAGTGCATTCACGTAAAAACAAAGCACGCACAGCATATCCACAGGAAGCTTCCTCTCTCCCTCCCACCCAAGAGATCTGGCACTCTGGATTCAGAAGCAAGCTTCTTTCTGAAGGGCTGACAGAGTACAGCTGTCTGCATCAAAGTACCATTTGCTGGATCAAAATTTTCTGGACTTCCATGTTTGCATCAAGTTGTCTTTGTTTCTTGGCTTTTTCAGTTTCCTGGTAGATGTCATCTTCTGTCATCCATTGATTACGATCCTTCTCATCCTCTGCTTTTTTCTCTCTCTCCTGTTCCAGTTTCATTTTCATCTGTAGTTTACAAAACACACACAGCAGTTAGCCAAGGAACAGCCTGCTAAGCTGGAAGCTGCATCTCAGCAGAAGCAGCCCTTTATCAGTGCCCCAACAAGCACAGTCATTGTGGCGGGCCAGTCTCCAAGCCCAGGGTTTTCAGCAGCTCTGGCAGATGTGCACCCAACATGGAAGTGGGAAAGGGAGAGGGGACCCTGGGGAAGATGTTGGCAGACTTGATGAAGCCTGTTGATGCACAGCATCAGAGCCACCAGCTTTGATCCTGGGCCAGGTTCCTCAGCTGAGAGTAAGCAGTGCAGGGTTTGCATAAATCAACAATGATTACAGAGCCTTCCAAGTCTAATTTTTGTTTTTGCAAGAGATTTACACATGTACCACTTGCACATTGCTTAAGGATTTAGCTCTGAAGTTATAGATGATAAATATGAGAGGCAGCTGGTGAGAAGCTATCTGTGTGTCTCACTCAAGCTGACAATTCTAGAAACTGGCATTTCCAAACACTATTCCAAAGTAGAAGTACATATGACAGAAAGAGGAGTAAGAACAGCCCAGGTTTCTCACCACAGCAGCTCTGTGTTCAGCAATAGATTCAATGGCAGCCTTTTTTCTTTCTTCTTTCTCTTTGTTTTTCATTTGGTATTCAACTTCTAGCTCTGCAGCTCCTCTAGCAAGACGATCATCTTCCATCTTAAATACCTTGTTCATCTGTGCAGCTAGTTGTTCAAAAGCTTTGTCCTTATGCTTCTGCACCAGCCTGCAGGAGAAGATGAGCTACTGAAAGACACCAGGATATCCACTCAGATTACCTGAGGCAGGCACTGCTCCTAACAATGTCAGCAGTCCCACTTCTACCCTCAACAGCACCAACTGCTACTGGAACTCGTAGGCATTTTTTCTGCATTTTCTCCAATTACAGAAAAATTGCTTTCACCGAAGTTCTGATTTTGCTGATACAATGATTGAAAGTAATGTTTTTCACAGAATTAAATTCCAAGTTTGAATCTTAACATGGAAAACTGTATCCCTAAACCCACCTGTTAGTGTCTGCATCTTTTTCTCTTGTCAGATCAGCCATCATTTCTTTACCTTTAACATAAGCCTTAATACGATCATGATTTTTGTCTTCTTTTTGTTTCTCTTCAGCTTTAATTATTTTCTGATCAGCTACATATTCCTGTTTAAATGGAAAACTACTTTGATTTTCACATAGAATGAAATTTTGGAAACATGAACTGAAAAAACATTCTAACGAAGACTTCAGGCTCAGCCTATAATAGTTATTTGTATCAGTGGAGAAGCTATAGAAAATAGAAACCCAGAGAAGAGAATCTTCATGACCTACTTACAACAAAAGTAAAACTAGTACGTGGTTACAGCCCCAAGGACAGTCTCTTTATATTGTTCCCTCTACCTCCCCAGTGGCTCCAGCTGCATTGTTCCCATTCCATATATAATTCACACAGTGCAGACTCTGAAGGGCTGTAAGAGTCTGTGGAACCATCGAAATACAAAGCATAAGGTAATTTTTAATGGCAGCTGTACAGCTTGGCAGTATGTAGAACTTTTATTGCATATACAAGGTTGGGGGAAATGGGATAGAATTTATATACTTGAGGTGAGGAGTATGGCTGGTGGGAAAGCAAATAGGGTTTTAGCAGGAATTCTCTCCTCTTAGTCTGTCATATGGCAATGAATCGTCACAGTACCTCCATTGCTCAAGCAGGCATGGGCAGAGAAACGATAGGTGGGGTAAGTAGGTCATCACCAAACATAAAAGGAGAGACAAGTTTAAAACATACTGTCATAGTCAGGCTATTCCCTCTTCCTAACAAAGAAACGTGGGCTTAAAAAGAGCAATTACATTGAACTTACATCCAGTTCTCAAGTCAAGGACAATCTGCTTGCTGTCTGTAGCAAACTATTCCACTGAAGACCAGTTAAAGCTCAGGTGCCACAATACAACTTCCAAGAGGCCTTTCTCAAAAGCACAGAGGAAAGACAAGGCCTGCAGCTGGCAGGGAGGCATTTGTTCCCATGCTGCTCAAGCTGTCAGCAAACCATTGCCCACGGGCCCGTTTACATATCTGTGGGCCAAGTGCAACCATCACAGCCAAGGTGAAACGGGCATTTGGAACTCTCTGATTTCCTGTTACTTACATGATACAGCCTCCGGCGTTCAGCTTTTTCCTCCTCTTTCTTTTCTTTTTCTCTCTGAATTTCCAGTTGGTACAGGTGGTTCAATCTCTGTATTTCTTCCCCTTCTCTTTTGTTTTCCAGCTTGGCCAGATCTGCCTGATGCTCATGTTCCTTTATTCTGAATCAGAAAAGGGAAGTGAATAAATGAGTTAGGGACTGAGTGAAATAACAATGAATAGATACAGAGTTTGCATATCTAAAGATACTTTGATAATTCGAAGCAACAGTAGAATGGCAGAGATCCAAAGTAGAGTCTCAGTTTTTATAAGCCAGATCCACAGTCTTTGGCCAAAGCTCAGTCCTAGTCTGAGGGTGCTGGTGAAGTCTATATTAGCAAAAGCAAACGTGACCAGTATATGGACTCTAATATTAGATTAAATTTGATTAGCCTGTTGTTAGCCCCACTCCCTGTACAATCCAGGCCTTTGCCAGCTACCTGTATTGCAAGCAGTGCCACAGCACTGGGCAAGATACGGCAATGATGCCCATGCTAGCTACAAGTATGAAGGCTCCTGGGCTGGGGGAAGCAGCAATAGTAAAGATTTTGCCGCTTGCTCTCACTGCCAGAATTTAGAGAGTCATGTTTACTTTAGCCCCTGACAGCAAGAGCCGCCTCTGATCCGGAAGACAGTTACAGAGGATCCATAGGGCGAGGAGAGGTGACGAGTTTTCAGGCTGACCACGGAGCGAGGACGATGTGAAACCATCGCTGAACAGCAGTGACACACGACACCCCCGGGGCACCCTCTCCGACCCGGGTTAGCGCCGAACAGCCCCCGAACCGCGCAGCCGGGTCCCGCCCGCTGCCCACGGGAAGTTTTCAACCCAAAGCCTCTCGCCGGACTCACTGCGCCAGCTGCTCCTGGGCCACGGCCCGGCGGCTGGAGGAGCGGCCGCGCTCCAGCTCTGCCTCTCGGCGGGCGGCGTCCGGCCCATCGCGGTCCATCGTCGGTCCTTCTCCGGGAAACGGAACGTCTGCCGAAGGAAAAGGAGGGATCCTCACCCACCCGCGCAAAGGCGGCGGCCACCACCCTCCCTCCGTTACGTGCCCGGGCGAGGAGCGCCTCGGCCTCGAGCGGTGAAAGGAAGGGCCCGGCCCCGGAACACCCGGAACACCCAGCCCTGCCCTGCCCAGCCCTGCCCAGCCCTGCCCAGCCACGGGAGCGGCGGGCGGGCACCGCCTGCGCCTTCAGGAGGGGCGGGAGCAAGGAAGGAAGGAAGAAAGGAAGCAAGCAAGCAAGCAAGCGCGACCCGGCGGCTGGACCCTCATCCACAACCGGTTCGGGAGCTACTCATTTCCCCTTGGTAAGAGGCTGAAATATCCCCTCCGCCTCTGTCCCTCCGCTACGGCTGCTGCGGCCCCGCTCCCGCCGGTTCGCCGGTGCTGCGGCCATTGGGCTCCGGCGCTGCCGCCTCTCACACGCACCTTCACCCGCCGGGCCTGGGAGCTGGGTGAGGAGGCCGGTCCTCCCCCTCCTTCCCCAAGTTCCTCCTTTGCCCTGCCTGGAAGAGACTCCTCCGGGAGGCGACTGCTGCCCCGGGGGAGGCGAACATCCACCTTACACCCGGCATTTTTACACTGTAGGGGAGGTAAAGCCAGTTCTGCTTGGTCCTCAGCTTGCTCACCTCCGGGGCAGCCTCACATCTTCCTCAAAGTCCCGTGCTTTCTCCAAGGCCTGTGGCTTTCCGAAGCCAGACTCAGAAACTCGAGGACACACAAGAGACCCATTTACCAAACTAAAGTATTGGCAAGCGTCCTTTGTATAAAATTCTTCTAATTTGGGTTCGGTGGTTTGGGGTTTTTTTTAAGATTTGCATATTTTTCTAGTCTGGCCTGCGGCTGGGGGGGCTGAAACACGAGGTTGTGGGCAACAACGCAAAGCTTCAAGCTTCTGGGACTTTGTTTCCAGTGGACATCAGGATCGGTGGATACCCCGTTTAAAGCCCAGTTTTATAGGGGTAATTGCAAACTACAAAACCTGCATACTACAACTATTCTAACTTTCACATGTACGTATTTTCTTTTTTCATCCCTTGTAGTTGTTTTGGTTTGGTCTTTTCTATTATGTAGAATACGTAACTGGAAGTAGGCTAGTGAAAAATGTAACCTTTTACACCAGGAATTCACATTGCAGACTTGAAAAACACGGGACAGTGAATTTTTAGAACAATGAATACTTAAAATATAGCAGTACAGTGAGCTTTTCACTGGAATGGGTTATAGTGACAGTCAATTCCATAAGATGTGTTCTTGTCTCAAGTTTAATAAACTAACACGAAATACAGGCTGGGGATTTTTGAGAACATTACCAGTTATATGGCAATTTTTTTTTCAAATGGACTTCCAGATTCATAATATATATATTTTATATAAATCATTTACAGTTTAACTCTACCTGTATGGTTCAAAAAGGTATTTTTTAAACTTGAAAATGGCTTCTGCCTTTCCTTGCTGGGTAGTTTAAATGTTATTTCATGTTTTTAACTTCCTGATCAGTATTACAGCTACAAGATAACTGTGCCCCAGCATCACCATATGCTTGGGAAATAGTATTTATTTCTTCTCAGAAAAATGGCCTGCATCTTTGCATGCTTTGAGAAGAGGATAAAGGCGATGTGTAGTCTTGGACTCTGATTCAATTACTTGCTTTGCATAGCTCTGAAATTCACGCTCTTTACCGAGTGCAGTGGCTTCTCTCTGAGCTTCATAGTACAAATCTGCTTGTTTTTCCTGCTGTTTTTTTGCCTGCTTTTCAGCCTGATGAAGAAACGGGAATAACAAAGATTAGTATTTTGTTTTCAAGACCCATATCCTGTAAAGCTTAGAGAGGATAAAAGCTTACAGGATATCTGTGGCACTGTAGTTGATACTTGGCACTTGTCATCCCTTCCCAGTTCTTTCCCCTATTGTACTCCCCATAAAAAGGGTACATTAAAGAGCTGAGTGAATGTCAGCATTAGCTACTGTTCTTTGGTCACCTGCTCGGAAGACAGAGGAGTGTAGCAGCAGAATACCATGGCACAGAAAAGGACGCGATCAGTCATTGCAAACCAGCCTTGACTTGCACCAATGCTTTGAGGAGGCTGCTCCCCAACACTGGCATATGCAGAGCACACATGATTTAAAAAAACAACCAAAAACCCCCCCCAGACCACAGCAAGCTTCCTCTCTTCCTCTCAGCAGGAACTGGTGCTATTGGTTTAGATGTGTGTTACTTTCTGAAAGGGTTGACATGGTACAGCTCTTCTATTTACCATTTGCTGGATCAGGAATTTCTGGACTTCCATGTTTGCGCCCTGTCGTCCTTGTTTCTTGGCTTTTTCCATTTCCTGGTAGATGCGGTCATTTTCCATTGACACATTGCGTTCTTTTTCAGCCTCTGCTTTTTCCTCCCTCTCCTTTTCCAGTTTCATTTTCATCTGTAGTTTACAAAACACACGCAGCAGTTAGCCAAGGAACAGCCTGCTAAGCTGGAAGCTGCATCTCAGCAGAAGCAGCCCTTTATCAGTGCCCCAACAAGCACAGTCATTGTGGCGGGCCAGTCTCCAAGCCCAGGGTTTTCAGCAGCTCTGGCAGATGTGCACCCAACATGGAAGTGGGAAAGGGAGAGGGGACCCTGGGGAAGATGTTGGCAGACCTGGTAAAGCCTGTTGATGCACAGCACCAGAGCCACCAGCTTTGATCCTGGGCCAGGCTCCTCAGATGGAACAAGGAGGAGTAAGATCAGCCCAGGTTTCTTACCACTGCAGCTCTGTGTTCAGCAATAGATTCAATGGCTGCCTTTTCTTTTGCTTCTTTGCATTTATTTTCTTCATCAGCTTCTCTTTTTGCAATATCTCTAGCAAGTCGACTGCCTTCCAGCTTCAATGCCTCACCCATTTGTTTAGCTAATTGACTAACGACTTTGTCCTGCTGTTCTTGTGTTAGTCTGCAGAAAAACATGAGCTACCATAACATACCAGGATAACACACCTGAGTCTACTTGAAGCTACCAAACTTCTGGTTTTCTCTTGCCACATAGGCTGGCCCACCCACCCAACTTATTGATCTTTTTGTGTTCCTTCTCTTTGAGTCTTTTTTAATATTTGGTTTAGCAAATAGGTGTTCCCTGTATTTTGTAACACCAGCTGTCTGTTGCAATACGAGCTGGATCATTCAGTGAGGAGTCCACCCAGCACCTTGCCATCATGAGAGAAATGTTGGAAGTATTGGCCAGAAGCAGGAAGAGGAGGAAACTCTTAGAATAACTCAATGGTGTCATTGTGTTTTACCCTCAATGTTGAATTGATAAACCATTTCCCCTTGATAAGAACCCAATGTAATTGATTAATATATGTGCTTAGTTAAGAAATCAAATAATTTTTCTTGATCTGACTCAGAGAAATATGTATGGCTTATACTCAAAAGTATTTTTGTCAAGGATCTTAATTGTCTTTAATTGTTGAGGAGGTGGAAGCTTGTCATGCCATAAGAAAATCACTGTTCCAAACACAGTAGTGTAAAACTTTGCACTTCCATAAGCTCCCTCACACACCTAGTATAAGGAACCTGGGAAAGAATTGCCTTTTTGTCCTGAATTCCCTACTAGTGTATCTTTATCAGTAGATTGTTGTTTGTCTTACATCATTGTTCTGAAAGCTCTGAAAATAACTTCAGTATAACAGTTTATTTACAATTTATGCTCTAGCTGTGTACCTACCTACGCATTTCAGCTTCTTTCTTTTTTCTCATGCGGGCAATAGTTTCCTTTGCTTTAAAATGAGCTTTGATCCGAGCATCTTCTTCCATTTGTTTTTGTTTCTCTATTGCTTTGATTATTTTTTGGTCAGCCATATACTCCTGTATGGGCAAAATAGTTCAGATGTAACAGATGATGTTTGGAATATCTAGGCCTGGGGTAGCAGCTTAACAAGGATCACTCCCTATTCTCTCTCCTCGCGTTTCTTTCAAAGGGAGAAGAGAGGAAAGGGCTTTTCAGTACTCCAACTTACCTTCATCTCCCTATTCAAACATGTATGAAGAGAAGATAGTAGATGTAAGGAAGGAGAAGGGGAACTGAGCATCAAACAGCTGCTTCTCCCGTGCATTGCACAAAGAAACTGCTGTGCAATGCAGAGAGGATTTCCCATGCTCCCATTAACAGACATGAGAGAGAGGGGCAGTGGGAGGCCTGGGACTGTCCATCACACACACAGACCATGCTGCCCCTGGCCCACCTCTTCCGAAACTATCCCAGTCTAAGAGCTTATTCCAAAACATACCAGAAGAAGAGTTTGCTATATTTTTATGTAAAAAAACAACTGTATTTTGCATTCTGGCCAGAACCATTCTGAGGCACTTCTACTTTATACTTAGTAAGACGCCATTAAAGATGAAAACAGAAGGCAGCAGACCTTGAACTAAATTCCTAAACCTCTCCAATCATAAACAGAAAGACAAGTTAAAAAGATATGTTCATTCTCCAGCTATTCCCTCTTTCTAACAAAAAAAAAAAAAAGGAGGCTTAAAACAGCAGGAAGTGAAACTGAAATCCAGTTCTCAAGTCAAGAAGAATATTCCTTCATGTTTACAGCCTGATCCTTAATCATAGACCAGTCAAAACATCATGTGCCAACATCCCCTTGGACAAGAGAAGGGAAAAGCCTCCAAGAGGCCTTTCTCAAAAGCACAGAGGAAAGACAAGGCCTGCAGCTGGCAGGGAGGCATTTGTTCCCATGCTGCTCAAGCTGTCAGCAAACCATTGCCCACGGGCCCGTTTACATATCTGTGGGCCAAGTGCAACCATCACAGCCAAGGTGAAACGGGCATTTGGAACTCTCTGATTTCCTGTTACTTACATGATACAGCCTCCGGCGTTCAGCTTTTTCCTCCTCTTTCTTTTCTTTTTCTCTCTGAATTTCCAGTTGGTACAGGTGGTTCAATCTCTGTATTTCTTCCCCTTCTCTTTTGTTTTCCAGCTTGGCCAGATCTGCCTGATGCTCATGTTCCTTTATTCTGAATAGGGAAAAGTGAATAAATGGGCTAGGGACTGCATGAGTAATGAACAGGTAATGAACTCTGCAGAACCATAGGTACCTTGCACTGAAGAATGTGATGATTTGAGTTGAATGTAGGCAGAATATCAGAGGTGCAAAACAGCCTGATTTTTTGAATCATAGCCCTCAGACCTCTGGCCAGAAATGAGCTACATGTTATGCTCACAGTTTCCAGTCTCATGGCAACAAGTTTTACCTGGATGGCTCATTAGCACCATTGCATTGATAATGTTCTGGCCTATTTCTGCAACATCCTCAAAGAACAAGATTTTCCCAGTAAGACCCACTGTGCCTGGGCTTCTCCTGGGCATGCAGGCAGCAGCTTCAGCTGGTAATGTTCTACAAGGATTTACGTGTTGGGCCTGGAATATGTAAGACCAGACTTTGAATCCTTCCTCTGCCTTGGGAAATTTGATTCCCTCTATCAGACCACCAGGGTCAGTCCTATAAATACCACTAGGGACCCCTCCATGAGATTTCTGGAAGAACTGAGAGAAAGGAATAGAACTGACAGTGATGAGTTCTCTTGGTGGGCAGTCTGGAAACTAGTTATGAGAAAATGGAAAATCTAGTTTAACCTTTTCCTTGATGGAACCAAAACTGAGTAAAATACTGTTAAATTTAAGTAACAGCACTTTGATTTGACTAAAACCTTTTGAAGCCTCTCAGAGACTATTCTGCATGCAGACTGCTGGCAACCAGAAATGCCTATTAGATCTTTTCCCTTTTGGGCAAGATCTTCTGTGGCAGTCTGGATTTTTCTTTTGAAGTGTTGCATTTGTGAATCAAATTATTAATAAGTTTCTGTAAAAACTCTGTGGAATGTGTTTGTGATAAGAGTAAATAATAAATTAGGGTTGCTTTTAATTATTACTTACTGTTCCATCTGATATTTGCGTAGTGCCTGTTCATTCATATAGTGTTGATGTGCCTTTTCTTGCTCTCTGAGAATATATTCTTTAAGTTCATGCTCCTCTTTCTCTTTATCCTTCTTTTTGTTAACAAATGACTTTGACTTTTTAAATTCAACTTGAGCATCTCTTTCTTTTAGGACCTCGGTCAGTAGAAGGGCACTCTGCAAAAGAACATTGAGAGTAATTTGTGTGTCCAGAAGTCTTTCAAGACTTTCAATTTAAAAATTTTAAGTTTTCAACCAACATGGAATTGTCTCATTCTGTCGTTCTGATAGGATAGGTAGGTTTTTGCATGATCAATGGCCTCCTTCCGTTTTGCTGCTCGGAACTGTGCTTCTTCTAAATCAATTAACTTTCTTTTTTCCTCTTCCTGCTCTTCACGTAATTTTTTGGCTTTAAGTTTCTCTTGTGCTAGGCTCTGTGCAGAAAAAATAAGAAATCACGTTTAAATTTTGGGTTGTGGGGGTTTTTTTTAAATTTTGCATTTTAGCTTTAATTAAAAAAATATAAAAGTTTATATTACATATTAAATGTATTTAAATGGAGTTTAGTTAAACTACATATAGAAATACATACTATTCCAAAGCAAATATTAAACAAAGGGAGTACAGAGTATAGAAATGTTACTCTAAGGGTTTTGGTATATATATGAAAATTACTACCCTTGTTTACAAATGTATCTTGTACTTACCAGAGTGGCATTGCACGGGTCTTTTTCAGCAGCTTTGGAGCCTAAGTGCAATTCTTCCTGTTCTTTCTCAGCGAGGATGTCTGCTGCTTCTCCAGTGCTGCTCTGAATCCTTTCCCATTCTGCTTTTGACAACACAATTGCCTGTCGAATATCTGCTTCATTTGGAAGCAAATATCCATCTAGAACATTATTTTCTTCCAAATGATGTGGTGCTGTGCAGAAGGAAATAAAACCACTGAGGTCACTTGATATCAGAAAATCCAATATTCAAATGTGTATCTGGATTTGAATTCTCACATAGTAATGATAATAAGTTATCCTTAGTATTAGTTAGTCTCTTCACTTCTACACCCCAGAGCTAAGACAGGGTCTCTGCATCTGTAGTCTGGCAATGCCCAGTGCACGTAGTGGGACTGTGGCACTGACCAAACTGTTTGTATGTCCCCCTGCCTGACTCTGTGTGTGTATGGGTTTGGCTCATAGGAGCTCATATTTTCCAGGCAGTACGTGGGCATGAGCTGAGAACAGCGGGGACCAGGGACCATTCCCAAAAGGAAAGGGAGAATATTGGTAAAGCCATTCCATTGGCTGGATGAGGCAGCAGTTTGGGCACAGGTTGTACTTTACTACCCTTGTCCTGCACACTCATCGTATCTACTGAAACATCTGTTGCAGAACAATTTCTGACTTGTTGGCAAGACTAGCATTTCTTTGTTGCAGTAGGCTTCCATACACACGTGCATACATAAATTCAGATTTTCTAGATGATCACTAGGTTTGGTGAAATGCTCTTTTAAGTGTCACCACTATTGTTGAAGGAAGTGGCACTCTGTACGGGGTGGCATCCTGCAGAAATTCTGTTTGTCTGGTTTGCACAGACTGACATGCCGTGCCGTAAGTGCGAGCAGGCTTTCTCTTGTGGTGACACCGATGGCAGAGTCGATTTTCCAGATGCCTTTCTTTGCTAATCTGTTTGTCTCACGATAGGGGCCAGACCTGATCCTCTCCCTGTGTCCCAGGTGAAGGCAGCCTTGCCAAAAGTAAAGGCGCAGACAGGGAGCTGCCAAGCGCCTCGCTCCGCTCTAACTGCTGCCGCGGGAGGTTACAGGACCTGCGCTGGGCTCAGGTCAGTCCTTTGGGAGAAACTGCCCGTGCTGCAGCTGGAGGAGCCCTGGGGAGAGCGGCGCCGGGCACCCCCTCAGCCCCCGGTGCCGCTCACTCACTCACTCACTCTCGGCCGCGCCGCNGCCGCCGCTGCCCCGCGATAGCCCTCGGCACTGGGGGCACCGGGGACTGCTCGGGGGTGCTCGGGGTCCTGCCCGGTAGCGGCGGCAGGTTCGGCTTCACAAGCGGCTGCTTTGAGTCGAAGGCACTGGCTCCATCTGCTGGGCAGGAGTTAACTTCTGAAATACGTAGCTACTGAGGCGCTTTGCCAGGAGAATTCCAGTTTGTTTGCGTTGGCAAATGCTGATGGAGGAATTCAGAATCTGTGGTCAAACTGATGGTGCGTTGAGTTCAGAAAGATTGACTCTGTGTAAGAAAGTACCAGCAGCTCCAGCGTTCCTGTCACAGGAACTATTTTAAACAGAACCGAGACACTGAACTTTGCCCTTTACAGACTGCATTTTTAGTTTCAGCACAACTTCCCATAGTTGTGGTGGCCATAAATAGTTTACTTTGTTTAGATATTTTCTTGCAGAATTTTTCTCTCCCGAGCACAAGATCAGGGTAGGAATACAGTACTTATGTTTATATAATGTTCTTTTTTGTTTGTTTTGGAAACTGTTTTCTCACAGCTATGAAATTTCTGTTGGTTTTTGATTTTGACCATACAATCATAGATGAAAATAGTGATACCTGGATTGTGAAATGTGCTCCTGAGAGAAAACTTCCTAATGGATTAAGAAACTCCTACCAGCCAGGACACTGGACAGAATATATGGGCAGAGTCTTTGTCTACTTGGGAGACAATGGTGTCAAAGAAGATGAGATGAGAAGAACTATGACAACAATTCCTTTCACTGCAGGAATGGTAGATCTTCTGGGGTTTATTGGCAAGAACAAAGAGTTTTTTGATTGCATAATTGTTTCAGATTCTAATGCAGTGTTTATTGACTGGATTTTGAAAGCTGCCGACTTCCATGAGGTTTTTGATGAAGTGTTTACAAATCCTGCATCATTCAGCAGTGCTGGCTATCTTACTGTGCAGAACTTCCATGCTCACCATTGTGCAACGTGCCCTAAAAACCTTTGCAAAAGGAAAGTTTTAAAAGAATTTCTAGATAAACAGTTGGAGCGAGGAATAAGTTATACACGAATCGTATACATAGGTGATGGTGGGAATGACTTATGTCCTGTAATGTTTTTGAAGAAGGATGATATTGCTATGCCCAGGCAGGGGTATACCTTGGAGAAAAAGATTTCACAACTGTCCCAAGATCTGAGTCCTGTGAGCTGTTCTGTTCTGGTTTGGTCATCTGCTACTGACATTATGTCTTACCTGAAACTACTTATGAAGAAATAATTCAACTGATAAAAGGAAACTGATATTGTTACATTTTAACTTCCCAGGAGAGAAAAACTGCATGTATATAAAAGCACAAAATTGGAAAATTTGGCTATTATTGGAACTTACATTTTTTAAACACAATATAAAACTGTTTATTGTCAATTTTGGCAATAATGGGAAAGTGGAGTCAAAAAGGCCTTCTAACATAGTATACATTTCAACACAAGTGGAGGAGGTGGGTTATGAGAGGACTTATCATTATTCTTAGACTACTCCCTCCCCACCAAGCTTTTACCAACTACATGAATGACCTTTGCCATCCCACACACTTTGGAGAAGGAGTAGGATTAGTGCAAAAAATAATGAAAATCTTTACTTACAAAACATTAGGTGACAGAAGTATGGATCTGTTGGCTTTTACACTTTTGATCTAATTGTAAATTATTTGGTATGCTCGTAATTTTGTTTGATCTGAAGACGCATTTGTATTTTCAATCTACTAAATATTTCACCAAATGAAATTACTTTTTAATACTTTGTATTATCTTGTATTGTAAAGACAATAAAAGTTGCTGTCACCGACAAACACACCTAATTTGTGTCCTGTATTTTGCTGGCACTTGTTCTTGTAAAGGCTGGAGAGAGTGAACACAAGTGTAGATGTCAACCTTTGGCTAATATATTTTTTTATTTTGCGGGTCAAACCTTTTCTCTTCTGGAAAACAGTAAGGATGATTCTATATTGTTTAAAGAAGAGTCTCTCTGCTATTCTGCCTACTGCCCCAATGGTGTGCTGCTGGCTCTCTGTATAGAGCTAGTGCTGGTTGGATCATCCGTGCAGACACCAATGAGTCAGCTGGGTGCCTTTTCCTTGCTTGGTTTCTGCTGCAATGCATAGAATGGTGCAGCACTGTTTAATATCTTTACTGATGACATGGATGGGGGAATTGAGTCCACCATCAGCAAGTTTGCAGATGGTACCAAGCTGGGGGCAAATGTTGAACTGCCGGAGGGTAGAAGGGCCCTTCAGAGGGACCTTGACAGGCTGGAGAGATGGGCAGATTCTAATAGTGTGAGATTTAACAAGTCTAAGTGCCGAGTTCTTCACTTTGGACATAACAACCCCATGCATCGCTATCAGCTGGAGGATGAGTGGCTGGAGAGTGGTGAAATGGAGAGGGATTTGGAAGTAATGGTTGACGGAAAACTTAATATAAGCCAGCAGTGTGCCCAGGTGGCTCAGAGGGCCAATGGCATCCTGGCCTGTATTAGGAACAGTGTGGTCAGTTGGGCGCTGGTTAGACACATCTTGAGTAATGTGTGCAGTTCTGGACTCCCCAGTTCAAGAAGGATGTTGAACTGCTTGAGAGGGTCCAGAGAAGGGCGACAAGGATGGTGAAAGGGCTGGAGAACAAGCCCTATGGGGAGCAACTGCAGGAACTAGGACTGTTCAGCCTGGAGAAGGGGAGGCTCAGAGGTGACCTGATTGCGGTTTAGAACTACCTGAAGGGAGGTTGCAGCCAGGTGGGTGTGAATCTCTTTTCTCAGGCTGCCAGCACGAGAACGAGAGGACATGTCCTTAAGCTGTGCCAGGGGAAGTTTAGACTGGATGTTAGGAAGAGCTTTATCAAAGAGAGAATGGTCAAAGAGAGAATGGGGTCAGTGGAATGGTCTGCCCAGGGAGGTGATGGAGTCGCCATCCCTGGAGGTGTTTAAGAAAAGACTGGATGAGGAACTCAGCGACATGGTCTAGATAATGTGATGATGGGACAGGGAATTAGGTTATGTCCATGGCTCTGGGGTTGTGGGTTCAATCCCTTTATGGGCATTCACTTGGGAGTTGGACTAGATGATCCTTGTGTGTCCCTTCCAACTTGGAGTGTTCTGTGATTCTGTTCTGTGATTCTGTATATACACACATTTACACTGATCTTAATCTCGTCTATATCTATAGTATAATCCTCTTACATTTTAACTTTCAAACAGAATTGTTCTGTCCTTAATAGTTTAAGGAATCATTTCAAACATGCAGTCTTTCTGTTTACCACTGACAGTGAGATGAGTCCTAAGAGTTGGGCTATGCATATAAAGATATAAAAAATTTAAGTACAGGTAAAATTAAATCGTGTTTTCATGCCAAATGTTCTTCTTATAGTTCCTCGAGAAGTCTAAAAGGCTGATGTAGTTTGCTATTAAACTGGAGTTAGTTTTAGCTTAAGTGCTTTAATACCTGATAAATTAGTCCACCTTTGTCAGCACCTTGGTTGCAGATGTCTGAGGTGCAGCTCAGCAGGCTGTAGTTGCCATATCTGTCTTCCTTTGTTTTCCATGCAGTGTTATTCTCATTTTCTTACAGACATTTGATGCTGTCACTACCTTCTTTTTCCTTAAGTGAAGATTTTTAGGAGTGGTCTTGCCTGTTTTAGGCTCATAGTGTATATAAATTAAGATTTCCTTTGCTTCATCTATTTTAATGAATTGTAGAAGGTTGCTTTGAACAATCTGTTATCGAAGATGTCCAGAGTAATATACTTGAGTTCTCAGTAATTTGCCTTATTGATGGATATTTGATATGTATCTGAGATATTTATATTCGAGATCTTGCCCTATTATCTTGTGCAAGGGTGGCTCTCAGTTGTGGCAGGTTTAAGTTGTCTGATTTACAAAACAATGGTAGTGGCTGTTGCATAGGACAATTTTATGTGTTACTTTGGTTTCTTAAGTTGCTGCCGTAGTTTAACCCCAGCTGGCAACTAACTACCATGCTTGTTCACTCCATCCCCATGCTCTGTGGGGAGGGGAATTGGGGAAAAAAATTAAACCTCATGGTTTGATGAAAACAATTTAATAATTTAAACAAAATAAAATATAGTAGTACTAAATTATTATGATTATTGTAATGGAAAGGAAAGAGAAAGGAATGAAGTCCAAGAAAAACAAATGTGGACAACAGAGTTGCTCACCATCCGCTGACTGATGCCCAGTCCATCCCCAAGCAGCAATAAGCCCCTCCTGGCCAACCCCCCTCAGTCTGTACTGAGTGTGACATCCTGTGCTAGGGAACATCCCTTTGGCCAGTTGGAGCCAGCTCTCCTGGTCATGCTTCCCACAGCTCCTTGTACAGCTCCTCACTGACACAACATGGGAAACTGAAAAGTCCTTGACTTAGGGTAAGCTCCACTTAGCAACATCCAAACATCAGTGTGTTGTCAACATGATTCCCATAGTAAATCCAAAATACAGCGCTGAACCAGCTACTAGAAGGAAATTAACTCTATCCCAGCTGAAACAAGGATAGTTGTTAAATCTACTGCTGAATGCTTCAGCTTCTGTGCTGGTCTCTTCTGTGCATTTCAGAACTTAGTTGTGGGATAGCTTGCTTTCAGTTTCTCCACAGGTCTCAGTTACTGCTTACTTAAAAAAAATCCCAAAGTAGTACAGTCAGCCCTCTTCCACTTCGCACCCCCCATATGGTGGCTTCACATCTTAGCGGTGTGATTTTTTGAGTGATTAAGGAGGCCCCGTTTTGCAACTGCGCATGCACGACCTGGCAGACATGAATATTCGATTAGGCGGTCATGAATATGTGAATCAACTGCACAGCCACTGTGGCGGCTCGGCTGCTTGCCCCGCCCCGGTGGTGGCAGTGGCTCGGCTGCTTCCCCATGTCCTGGCTGCAGCAGCTCCGCCGCTTTGCCACCGCCCCGGCACGGCCACTGCAGCAACCGATACACAGCAACACAGCGCCAAAACAGCGCCATGGAGCCATCTGAGGGTGCGGGGCAAATTTGCATATTAATGAGCTGCCATTTAACATGGAAGTAGGGCTTTGCAGGACCCGAGTAAGACCAGGGGTTCTGTGGTATGGGAGACCTGACTGTATATCAATAATTACTCAGCTTTTTCTTCCACTTACCACTACTATTGTTCTTTTAGTCTTTAGGAACATACCTCATAGTTTGCTGTGATAGTGAGAATTTGGATGAGAAATTATTTTTCATGCTCCGAAAGGAGTTCTTTTTGTGGTTTTAGTTAAAATACTGAAGCAGGAGTTGAAAGTAGATTAAGCAAAGTATACTACTTGAAATATTAGCAATTATGATCTAATCATTTCAAGTAGAGCATAGAGCTGATGCTATTTGCTAGACTAAGTGCATGTTGGAGACAGAAGAAATGTTTCAATTCTAGTAAGGTAGATCTTTAAGCTATTAATCAGGTTTGTTTGGTTTTTTTCCCCCTCAATAAAGGAGGAGAGAGGACTTTTCTGAAGCACCACACAATTACCAATTTTTTTCCATATTTGGTTATTATAGAGGGGAGATATTCCCTCCAAAGGGTGAAGTTTATTCAAACTGGTGATCCAGCCAAAAGAGAAAGAGAGAAGCTCCTTGGAGGGGTACTAAGTGTTGCTGACCTCCCGACTTGCTGGCAGTTTAAATCAGCATGCTGTCTGGGAGGGAGATGGCTTAGGTAAAGATGGTATGTAAAGAAAGACATAATGGCAGGCCTATGTGTATGGGAAACTTTCTGTATGTAACAGGTAACAGGTTAACCATATGCCAGCTGCTATGGACAGTACTTAGCCTTAGTATTGTGC
>WEKX01002341.1:256323-278201 GCA_013390025.1 Pitta sordida
GGGGCGGGCGGGCTGCGCGGACAAAGCGGCGGGAGGTGCGGGCGCGGCGATGGCCGCGGACGGGCAGGAGGAGTACGCGTACCTGTACAAGGACTCCGCGCACCCCGCCGGCTTCCTGGAGGCGTTCCGGGCGTTCTACCTGGACGGGCTGTTCACCGACATCACCCTGCAGTGCGCTTCGGGGGTCATCTTCCACTGCCACAGAGCCGCCTTGGCAGCCTGCAGCAGTTATTTCAAAGCCATGTTCACAGCCGATATGAAAGAGAAATCCAAAAACCAGATCAGCCTTCCCGGGCTCAGCCATGCAGTACTGGAAGCCCTCGTGAATTATGCATACACATCACAGATCCAGATAACAAAGAGGAATGTTCAAAGCCTACTCCAGGCTGCAGACCTGCTCCAGTTTGTGTCAGTAAAGAAAGCCTGTGAGCAGTTTCTCGTGAGGCATTTAGATACTGACAACTGCATAGGGATGCACTCCTTTGCCGAATATCATGATTGCTCGGAGCTAGAGAAAGAGTCTAGGAGGATACTGTTATGGCAGTTTGAAGAAGTGTGGAAGCAGGAAGAGTTTCTGGACATGGGCAAAGAGAAGCTCTCTTATATACTTACCAGAGAGAATCTCAATGTTCGGAAAGAAGAGGCAGCCATTGAAGCTGTCGTTAACTGGGTTGCACACANGAGTAAGACCAGGGGTTCTGTGGTATGGGAGACCTGACTGTATATCAATAATTACTCAGCTTTTTCTTCCACTTACCACTACTATTGTTCTTTTAGTCTTTAGGAACATACCTCATAGTTTGCTGTGATAGTGAGAATTTGGATGAGAAATTATTTTTCATGCTCCGAAAGGAGTTCTTTTTGTGGTTTTAGTTAAAATACTGAAGCAGGAGTTGAAAGTAGATTAAGCAAAGTATACTACTTGAAATATTAGCAATTATGATCTAATCATTTCAAGTAGAGCATAGAGCTGATGCTATTTGCTAGACTAAGTGCATGTTGGAGACAGAAGAAATGTTTCAATTCTAGTAAGGTAGACCTTTAAGCTATTAATCAGGTTTGTTTGGTTTTTTTCCCCCTCAATAAAGGAGGAGAGAGGACTTTTCTGAAGCACCACACAATTACCAATTTTTTTCCATATTTGGTTATTATAGAGGGGAGATATTCCCTCCAAAGGGTGAAGTTTATTCAAACTGGTGATCCAGCCAAAAGAGAAAGAGAGAAGCTCCTTGGAGGGGTACTAAGTGTTGCTGACCTCCCGACTTGCTGGCAGTTTAAATCAGCATGCTGTCTGGGAGGGAGATGGCTTAGGTAAAGATGGTATGTAAAGAAAGACATAATGGCAGGCCTATGTGTATGGGAAACTTTCTGTATGTAACAGGTAACAGGTTAACCATATGCCAGCTGCTATGGACAGTACTTAGCCTTAGTATTGTGCGCTAGTAGGATTGCCAAGACTTGGAAGAAGTTCCTGCCTCTCCATAGGAAGCTGATGAAATGCAAAATGCAAAACCACAGCAAAATAAAGCTGTTGGCATGGGGATGTATAAACAGACTCAGGGCCATACAAGGGAATGCTCCAGAGAAAAGGCCAAGGGCAAGTTTGAATCCTGCTGCAGTGTTAGTATGGGATGAAGGATGGCAGAGGGCTATGTCCATATACACGTTCCTGTTTGGATTCCCTTAGTTGATGCTTCTGGTGGGTGTCATGGAGGAAGGACCACAACTAATTAAAAGAAAAATATGATGCTTTAAAAACTGTATAGAGCAGGAACTCTCCTAGTTTATCCTTCTGGGTATTCCTGGAACTTAGCTAATACTAATAACAAATATTCATCTCCTTTTGGTAGAAGAAACCATTGCCAGTCCTTTCAATCCAATGGAGCTCTGGCACGGCAGGGGGAGCCTGGCTGCTGGATCCAGAGGATCCAAATCCTGCTGCAGATGAGGGAGAGCCACAGCTGCTTGAACTCAGAGGATGCTGTGTTTCAAATAAAGGTCTCCATTGTTAACAGACAAAAGAAAGACTTCTTCAATCATGAACCATTTTTTCAGGAATTGTAGAAGTCAATATAGTTTTTTTCCTGTGTAATTTACTTATAGTTGAAGTCTGTTTGTTTGCATAATTTGTGACTGTCTTTGCACCCTGCCAGCCTCGGGTGTTTGGGCAGAGCTCTGGACGCCTCCTTTCGACTCCTGCCCTCCGGCAATGGGGGAACGAACCCCTAGCGCTCCTCCAAGCGCCTTGGAGCGCGGGATGGCCCCGACAGAGGCGGCTGCAGGTCGCTGTCAGCGGCAGCCAAGGCCCCTCGCTTTGTTGTGTGGCTGAGTGACACCGAGCTGGTGACGCTCCCAAGGCATCTGCTCCTGTCCCTAATACGGCCGGGACGTCTGTCACCGCGGCAGACAGCCGTCACCCCTGCCCCGGGGTGGGAGTGCCAGGGCGGCGGCGGCGGTTCGGGCCAGACCTTCCCGAGGCGGGCGGACGGTGCGGGCCGGACCTCGCGGAGGTCGGGGCACCAAAATAGGAGCTGGTGCTGCCGGCAGCGGCTCTTCCAAAGACGGTCACGGAGCCGCCGCGGGCTGGGAGCGCCCCGACTGCGGCCGCGCCCTGCACGGGCGTAAGAGCTGAGCGGAGCCGAGCCNTCTAGGAGGATACTGTTATGGCAGTTTGAAGAAGTGTGGAAGCAGGAAGAGTTTCTGGACATGGGCAAGGAGAAGCTCTCTTATATACTTACCAGAGAGAATCTCAATGTTCGGAAAGAAGAGGCAGCCATTGAAGCTGTCGTTAACTGGGTTGCACACAATGTGGAAGAAAGAATTGAAGACATCTATGAACTGCTGAGCTGCATCAAAGTAGACTTAGATAACATGTATTTGAGGTCAGCTTTAAGCCTACAAAAAAGATGTCGACTCAATGACCGTAAAATAAGGTCACTTATATACAATGCCCTCGACCTCAATCCCAAAGGTCTTTCCAGAAGACCCACCGCAGCCATGTATGTGATTGGAGGATATTACTGGCATCCCTTATCAGAAGTGCATGTTTGGGATCCTTTAACCAATGCATGGGTCCAGGGAACAGAGATGCCCGATCACACCAGAGAGAGCTATGGGGTCACTAGCTTGGGACCAGACATATATGTGACAGGAGGTTACAGAACGGAGAGCATTGAAGCCCTTGACACGGTGTGGGTATATAACAGCGAGAGGGATGAGTGGACAGAAGGCTGCCCCATGCTCGATGCAAGGTATTACCACTGTGCAGTGTCCTTGAGTGGCTGCGTCTACGTGTTGGGCGGGTACCGAAAGGGAGCTCCAGTCCAAGAAGCTGAGTTCTATGATCCTTTAATACAGAAATGGTTTCCCATTGCAAACATGATCAAAGGTAGGTAAACTTTTGTATGGTATCTGCCTCCAATGTCAGTTCTTTTGTATTCATCACTTTTAAGTGCTATGGACACATTTAGGGCTTGATCCAAGTTCTAGAGAATTCTACAGGAATGTTCTCTTAATGTTGGTGGGCTTTGGTTCAGGTCTTCACTAGCCAAAAAACTGCAAACATCCAAATGCTATGCTGGGCTGTGCCATGGAACACTAGGGTAGAAAAGCGAGGGGGAATCTCATTTAATTTTGCCTTCTTTCAAGAGTAAAATTTCAAGAGTAAAAATTAGAAAGGAATCAGAAAACGACCTGGGTTTAGAGTCCATTCAGTAGATGGTCAAAGAGCAAGCTTCAGTAAAGAGACTGCATTGTTTTAATGTAAGATCAGATTACTGTGATTTCTATGCAATCATCCCTTAAAACCTCTGGCAGGTAGTTTCCTTCTATTTCTGTGTATCATTTGTTCAGGATCCTTAGTTTAATCTTTAGTGTGAGGTTACAAAAAGGACTAATGCCTGTTGCTAGCAGCCAGAATAGTGATCTATTAAAAAGATATGAATCACAGCCAAACTAAGGGGTATAATTTTGTTATAAAATTTGTAAGCACTTATACATTTCATCATACATTTTTATGAATTAGTGCAAATATTTGCACTTAATTATGAACATTTATTGTAAGTTGAGGCAACACAGTATTTTTCTACATACATGAGAGTTTTTGGAGGTATCTGTAACAGGAAGAAAACCACACTTTACAACTTTCTCCATTGTTTGTATATTCTCCTCAAATATTGCTGCTATTTTCTTTTTATTTCCTTAAAAATTAGAAATGCTATGGTAATATTATGAGGAGTTACATATTTTACACACCTGTCTTGTTCAGTTTTCTCTGTGGAACTTCTTATGTGGCCTCCCCCCCTTCCTTTTTTAATTCAATTTGATTGTCCTAGAGATGGAGTTAACATGGCTCTATTCTATTCATGACCTTGTTTATGCAATAACATAATTAGTTACACCATGAGAATGGCTAAAAGTATC
Source organism: Pitta sordida (assembly GCA_013390025.1). NCBI lineage: Eukaryota > Metazoa > Chordata > Aves > Passeriformes > Pittidae > Pitta > Pitta sordida. The sequence continues at coordinate 260,746 of WEKX01002341.1, forward strand.
AGAAAAGATGCCCCAAGACACCAGACAATCTCAACTTCCATTGTTTCTGTCCTTGCCATATATGTACCTGATTTTTTAACATCTCTTTAACTTTGTGAAATATTGAAACTAATTCCCTATTCCACAACTAATGTGACAATGTGACTTTAATACTGCTTAAAAATGCTGTGAACTATTGTGTGGCTCTATTCTATGCAATATGTATTGGCTTCAATTTTATTGAGTTGTTCCTGACTTATGCTGATAGAGTGTCTTGACAAGTCTACTTCACTCTCATTCATGCAGGTGTTGGAAATGCCACTGCCTGTGTCCTGCATGAAGTCATCTATGTAACTGGAGGTCACTATGGGTACAGGGGAAGCTGCACCTACGATAAAATCCAGAGATACCATTCAGGTAGCAATGAGTGGAGTATAGTCACCACCAGTCCACATCCAGGTAAATAATAATTTCTTCAAGGAATGAAAAGTTTGATCTGATTACTTGTGCCTGGGAGGCCTTAAGCCCAGTTAAGAGTTTTTGGCATATTCCTAATAGAAAAAAGAAATGCCTGTAGGGCAGCAAGGGACATTTCCAGACTCTGAGAAGGAAAGAGAAGACCTTGTTCAGGCATCTGTTCTATAGAAATTGCTATATAAATACTGAATTAAGGAATATCCACATCCAATTAAATAACTTTCCATAAAACTATCTATTCATATACATTTAGAAAAAATTATTTTTATATATGTATATAGTACATGAATTTTAAAAGGGTTTTCTCTATATTCTACATCTGGTAACAGTAAGTTTTTTAAGCAATTCTTACTAAGTACTGGTACTTACGTCTTCATCTTCTGTGATGCCTTTAGCTTTCTTTTACCAAGCCTAGCAGAAAATCCTGAGGTATTTCCTAAGCTCAGTGAACAAACTCAGCCATCCTCAGTGGTGCCCAATGTTTGTTGTGTTGCAGCTGAAGTTAATGTCGTCGTGCTGAGTTGCACTGTATTCTTTTCTTTCCAAAGAATATGGATTGTGTTCAATCACATTACAAAACAAGATCTATTTTGTGGGTGGACAGACCACAATCACAGACTGCTACGACCCAGAGCAAAACGAGTGGAAGCAGATGGCTCACATGATGGAGAGGAGGATGGAGTGTGGCACGGTGGTTATGAACGGATGCATCTATGTCACTGGGGGATACTCCTATTCAAAAGGAACTTATCTGCAGAGTATTGAGAAATACGACCCTGAACTAAATAAATGGGAAGCAGTAGGAAATCTTCCCAGTGCCATGCGGTCACATGGCTGTGTCTGTGTGTATAATGTGTAAAATTTAATTTTCATCTTACAGAAAACAACAGATGCAGTATTCATAAGAGTACTGATTACCTCATGAATGAGTTGTCTAATACAGTCTCTTAGCATACATTGTTGAAAAGTAGGTATATTTTTCTCATTTTAAACAACTCAGAAATACAGACATGGTAAAAAGATTTCCATGTATTTTTCAGGCCAACCATTCTTTGTCGTGAATGTTCTCAAATGACTCTTATAATACTTTGTGCAGCTACATAGGAATTACTGTTTTTGTGAATCATTTGGGAAAACTATGATCTGGTGCTAAGATGGGTAAAGCCAAACAAAGTACTTTACATTTGTAAGGACTACCGGACTTAAGAAGAAATCTTTGTATTCTGAAGGTAGCTATAGAAATGGATCATTGCCACAAGCTAAGTGACGGTACATGCAGAGCAGTTGCTCTTGGATAATTAGGTTATCACTTTCAGAAATGGGCACTTACAGGATGCCTCCAGTGCTAGTGCCAAAGGAAAGAAGAGCATGGGCTAGGAAAGAGGGAAACGTCAGGTAGTAGAACCAGAACACAAGCCAAAAGTACAAGGCCATTTGACAAAAGTACTCTCTTGGCCATTCTTACACTCATTTTGACATTGCCCACGAGAAGTGAAAAAATACTTTGCAAGGCTTTGCAATGAGCTCTTTGGATGATGCACAGACATTTGTGGGTTTTGTTGTTTGTTTTTTTTCAGAGAAAAGCCATAATGTGGTATGTAACTCTTTTTTAATATCAAATTCAAGACTGGTGTCTGTGTGTAATGGGAAGAAAAAACCAGAGAGAGTGGAAAGTTGCTAACATCCCCCTGAGAGACAAACTTCTCTATTTTGTTTAATACCATTTGATCTTTTCTAAAAGTGCTAAACTGAGACTTGAGCAAAGAATACAACTGAAGAAACTTGTCAAAATCTGATATGCATGGAGAAATTGAATGCTAAGTGGTCTACAGGACTGATTTATTTATTTCTCTCAAAATGTAGTACGAGATCTTAAAATTCTGTGTAGAAAGCAGATTTTTTTTTTAAAGTGCTTTATAGACAAATGGATCACACTCTGAGATAGTAGCAGCAATCCAAATAAAAAAATGCCTCGGGGAGCAGAGAGGCTCTTTTAGCACCAAGCAGTATCCCAATTCAGCTTAGAAAATGACCTTAGAAACAGTTGTTAGACATTGATGTGAGAGGCAGCGCTGCAGAAGGATGTGGTAGGAACTTCCCAAGCCAGCACTGCCACCTAAAATAAAATTTTGGTTTTATTGCATTTGTCAGATATGTACAATGAAAGGAGCTTTCCAAGCAAGTAAGCCCTGGGTTTACAGTATTTCTTTTTCTTGATCATAAGCATTTTCAACTTTTTTTTTGTTCTTTCACATTTTTATGCTATTTCTGACTTGCATTTGACTACTTGTAGCAGGCAGCACTCAACTCTGAGCTTTGATGTGAAGTTCTGTGGTGTGTGTATATATAGCTCCTGTTTGGATGTCTTTGTATGTCACTTGACTATGTCAGAAGCTCATGTGTGGGTGGGTTCAGTTTTGCTTCATTACCTGTCCCACTGAGAGCTATTTGAGGATCCAGTGTAGTTTGTTCAAAGACTCTAAACTGTAAAGAGGTGTGTGGAATTGAACTCTAGGGCTGTGTGAAATGCGTAGGCCAGGCAGCTGAGTGAAAGAAATGACGTGAATTTGTTTCTCCTGGAAATCTCCACATCTGAGCGCTGCTGAAAGGCAGGTAGAGATTTAAAGGACAACATCACAAGAGCATGAAGATGATCCTTGTATTGAATGAAACCACAGTGAACTCTACGTATGTATGTAATTTTTCAGTGCAAATTATGTACTTGTGATGCTTCATGTTTGCTGGAAAACATGAGCACAGAACAGCTGCTTGCAGCTGGCCCTGAGGTTCATTCTGGCCTATGTCCTGTCACTGATAGTCATGAGTTGGTGGACGGACTAGCAAAACCAAACCCCTCAGCGTCCACTTGTTCACTGCTTCTAAAACTGGGTGCTCAATGTTTGTGAAAGATGTGCTGTGCCAGGCACTGGAAGCTGGAGTCTCTTTTGTCCCCCTGGGCACCCTGCAGGCGAGTGATTTGCTGCTTTTTGGCCTAAATGTCAATTGTGAAGTGGTAAAAAGCCTTTAGTTCTCCCATGCCAGGGGTGTGTGTGCTGCTCTGGCATAGTCAACGAGATTACTGCCTAGGGATTCAGGTAAATCTTAATTTTTCAGAGAATTTGAATGCATTAGAATAGAGATCCTAAGAAGCTCAGAGTCGTGGTTAAATATCAACTAGTGCTATTTTTCACAATAATCGACAATGCCCTTTTAAATGTCCACAGCATATCCCAAGGTGTGCTGCAATCAGGTCCTGGGCACAGACAGGAATATGCATCCAGCAAGAGGAATAGGGAACCTGACTTCGGGTCAGTGACTTACAGGTGGGAACTCAGAGCTCAGGTTTTTTTGATGACTTTTACCCATCTGTGTGGTAAGATTTTAATGATTGTTGAATATAAACACTGAATTATTGTGCTATCAGACATGTGTTGTGGAAGNGCTCCGCTCCCGCCGCGGGGCCCGGGCCGAGAGCAGCGCTCCCGCTGCGGCTGGGCCCGAGCCTTGGCCACGGCGCCAGGCGGGGTGTGGAAGTGTCACAGAGCAGTCTGGTGGTCTCCTGGCACGGATCAGGGGCCGATATTTCAATGACTTAATTACTGCTTGTAAGAAACCTATTCTTACGTTGCGCTGATTCTACTCAGTGAAACAGCTCTTAAAGTAGCACCTGTGAAAATGCATTGGAGTAGCTAATCCTTACCTTAAATAAAAACCTGTATTTTGAGATAAGAATCTGGTCAGAAGGCTCAGATCTCTTACACAGGGGTTCATACCTGAACAAGGCATGGTATCGGTAACAGTTCGATGTTACTTTATTGGGGAGACTTTCTTTATACAATGCCTTTCAATCGATTACAGTAATGGTAGAACCAGCTTTGTCCTGACCTTGAAACTAAATTGCTGGTAAGATGAAAATCCATTTCATAGTTCTTTTGGAATGATGCAGCTAATCCAATGTGGGATCTAACAGTTCTAGTTAAAGGGTGTGACTGTCATTTTCCACTTGTAATTTATATCTAATGACTACTTGCATTATTTTAACTTCTTTTCATTTTGCATGGTACTGATACAGATGGTTGGCACACAGAAGGAACAAGTCAGTGCGGTCTACTAAGAAAGCCCCTGCAATAAAATCTTGTGTAGGATTTTGCGTGCAGTTCAGCCTGGGATTGCTGTTCAGTGGAGCTTTTTATCAGTCTTCACTGCTGCACAGCAACTGAAAACTATTGATCTGGAAGTTGTCTTGTGCCAAATGACTGAGCTAAAGGGTCTGAAGTGAGCATGTGCAGACAAGGCTAAAATTTCTCTTAAATTAGAAGGCTGCTTCTGCTTTTGTTCTAAATAGGTTAGAGCTTAATCACTGTCTGAACTGAATTCCATGCATGGCAAGCTTCAGTCTTTCTTAGCCTTGCCTACAGTTTGTTGTTACTTGCAGCTGCAGGGATGCTTTTTAGAACTAAGCTTCTCCAGGTAAGGCTTATTCCAAAGGATAGACCTGCGCCAGGTCTTGTGTCATTTTACTCTTTTTGGTATTGACCCTGAAAATCCTACTAAAGAAGTAGACTTTGGTGTTTTGGGTTTTTTTTTCTCTACTTAACAGTAGAGCTGAACTTTATGTGGAAATTGAATTGCTGGGTTCTGAGTATTTTGGTACCTAGGCTGAGGCAGGCTGGGATAGTGGTCAGTTAGTTGATCCCATGGAAAAAGCTGAGACTGCTCCATAGGCTGCCATTAAATTGCACCAAATTTGGTATAATGTACTATAGAGCATTGGTTTCTCTTACCATTTGGCTATTGGGTACAACAGCGCAGGGGAGTGTTAACATAGTGCCAGCACCTGAATGTGGTGGTGAACTGTCCTTTTCCTGCAGTCAGGGTGGGTCATGTGAGACATTTCTGAAATAACTGCAATTGTCAGCTTGGGTACTCTGGCCTGAGTTTGTAAAGTGCTTTATAGACGAGTGGATCACACTCTGAGCATAGCTGGCAATTAACACGTGCTGAAATCATGCTTTAGTGAGTGTTACAGCGTTAGCTACAGGAGCTGTAGTAGAGACTGGGCTGCACGTTTTAAGGCTGTAAGCGCCAAAGAACTACAAGTAGTCCAAGGATGCAATATAGTAGTTTCAAGATCAGGAAGATGAGAAAAGGGGAGTACTGCAGCCTGCAGTGGGCTGAACCATGATTGGAGAATTCAGCTACTAAAATAAGATGGGGCTGCCAGTTGGGTGTTCAGACGAAGAACATAATTTCATGACAAGGGCATTGTGGGAGAGTTTTCCCTACTTCTGTGTTGCCAGTCATCTTGATGCTCTGAGAGATGTTACTGTCCTGCAAGTGGCAGAAGAGGAGGTGTATGCTTAAATCTCCGAATAAACCACACCAGACAGAAAACGGTAAATAAATAAGGCTGTGAAGTGCCAGAATTTATTTTGAATGCAGAATGCCAAATGATGCCTTAACAACCAAAGTACTTGTGGGTTTTTTCACCCCGTTGTTTCATAGTTTCTCCTTGTAGTTCTGCAGTCATGTTTATAGTTGCTTCACAGGCATAAACATATGGCTAAAGAACATGGCTGTTACTGAGTTGAGATGAGGCTGCAGTGAAATGCAATGCCCTGTAAGTCTGTAGAAAATACTATTCAGTAACTGCTTTTGCTCTGTATTCTCTTCAACACAGCTAGTGAAAATGGCTGAAAATGGAAATGGTGAAAACATGTCTATCTTGGAAAGCAAAATCTGTCAGCAAATTGAGGTAAGTTAATTTATACATAGTTTGGGGTCTGGACTGAAGTGTCGGTTTGGAGGCATTTGTTGGCAGGGACGTAGCTAATGGGAAGTCAGCTTTATGGGGAGTTAGACTCAAATCTTCAGCTCTTTAAATGATGTCTATCACAGGTCTATGACAAGTATTTAACACTTAAGATAGTCACAATAGTAGTTTAAGCTGGAAGTTATACTTGTATAGAGTTGCTTGTAAGACCATCTTTCAAACTGGAAAATGTTCAACTTGCTAACATTGTAGGTGCTATAGCAAGTGAATGTATCATTGAACAATTTATTACCATGGTCACGGGTTATTCTATCTATGCAAATAGGAGGAGGGTGAATTCTATATGCTTTAATTTGGGGGGGGGGGTCCTCCTATTTCGGAATCTCTACTGGTCAAAACACTAGCACATTGCATAACTTGGTATTGTGATTTACTACTTGGTAATTTAATGCTACAAATCACAACTAAACTTAAATGCCCACTTTAGATGAACTGTTTCTCTCTAGAGGCTTGGAAGGTTATCCTACAATAAAAAACCTGAGCCTATTACCTAAAATGACATCTAGAACAAACCCATTTTCCTGAAGGATAACAATATAGCACATGAGTGCCCATTACCATACGGATTTATCATTTATATATACCAAACAAAATAGGGGTTAAGGAAAACCTGAATCTGATGGTGACAAATTTGACTTTGCGGGGCTTGATCTGGGTGATGAATGCTACTGAGGTTAACAGAATAAGCTTCACTCCTTTACTAACAAAACTGCAGTCTCTTTGCCTCATTGGATAAAGCACTGGTTTGCTGTGGGGTTTATGTTTGTTTGTGGGGTTTGTGCGTTCTTTGGGGTTTTTTACAGCTTATATGTTGCAGCTAACTTTTGGCAAAGTATCACATTATAGCAGGAAATAACAAATTCAGAATTCCTAATTATTCAGATTAATTACTTTTGGTATGTCTCAGTGTACTGCAGTAAGCTGTCAGATGAAAATAAGCTTTTAAGACTGAAAATTTAAAGTCAAATCTTTCTTGCCTCCTCCCCTCTCTTGTTTTTTGCAGTACTATTTTGGCAATCACAATCTACCAAGAGACAAGTTCTTAAAGGAACAGATTAAACTAGATGATGGCTGGGTACCATTAGAAGTAATGATCAAATTCAACAGGTAAACCAAAGTACAACTAATGTGCATAGAAGAGTGAATTTCAATTACTTATCTCTAGTTGAGGCTGAATGTTCCTGGTGTGCTTGTACAATTCCTGTTGCTGCTTTAACATCTGGCTTCAGCTTTGCCAGTGTATTTGTAATAACCTGTGTCTGCTTACTCAATAGGTTAAGTCGCCTTTCAAAAGATTTTAGTGTTATTGTAGAAGCACTAAGAAAATCCAAAACTGGGTTAATGGAAATAAATGAAGACAAAACTAAAATCAGAAGATCTCCAGATAAACCCCTTCCTGAATTAAATGACCAGTATAAGGCTGCGATTAAAAACAGATCTGTATATGTTGTAAGTAAATTTCTTCCTTTGCTCTTTTGCGTGACATTAAACACCAAGTAAAGCTTGAATTAACTCATACTAGATAGGCTGTAATTTCTAAGAGTCAGTTTTTGTCATATAATTTAAACTCATTGCTATCTTGCAGAAAGGCTTTCCACTAGATGCTACTCTTGATGATATCAAAGAATGGCTTGAAGATAAAGGTCCAGTTGAAAACATTCAAATGAGGAGAACATTGCAGAGAACATTCAAGGTAGCTCTTGCAATGAGCACTTAGGGCTGGGGCAGGGATCTCCCCTGGACAACATTCTTTCAGTAACACTCAATGTCTCTTTACCATTTAACAGGGCTCAATATTTGCAGTTTTTGATAGTGTTGAATCTGCTAAGAAATTCACAGAGATACCAAATCAAAAGTACAAAGACACAGAGCTGATAGTACTTTTCAAGTAAGTCTTCTTAACTGGTATGTCAACTAATAATGGTCGGGGTGGATTTAGACAAGAAACTGGTTTGACCAGAGAAATGTAAGTTTCTAAACTCTTGTACAGGTATTCATAGCTGTAGCTTTTGGAGACTAGCACCTCAACTTGGAAAAATAATTTCAGCTGTTTCTTGTCTGCCGCTGTCTTATAAAGTAATTATAACTGCATACTTTAAATTAACTTAGCTTATATTCTGTCAAAGGGAGGAGTATTGTACAAAGAAGAATGAAGAAAGGAAACAAAACAAAGTAGAAGCGAAAGCAAGAGCAAAGCTGTAAGTCATTATCAACCAAAGTGCCCGGTTTTGCTTGTCTGACTACACTTGAACTGACTTATAAATAATATAACTATTTTACAGGGAAAAAGAAGAAAAGCAGAAACAAGCAGCAGATGCTGAAATGGTATGGATCTCTTTTCTTAAATCTCTGTCTGAAAACTATGCAATGCTTTCTTTTGTGGATTTGCAATCCACACACAACATGCTCCTGCACCTACATTTTGTAAAGCTAATGTGAGATACTCCATTTGAAATTCTATAATATAGAGCACTTTATAGAAAGTCACTCCAGTATTTCCAGCTAACCTACAGTAAAACTATTTGTCATGGTATTTAATCTTACTTTCAATTTTGTCTGAAGGCTCATGGACTGGATTCAATTAAGTAAGTACATGTACCTGTGTAGAAGTGATCCTGAATGCACCATTGAGGCAGTGTTTTTTCTGTAGTATTTAAAGGAACCATTAAGGATTTAATCAGTATTATAGAGATTTTCAACCTCAGGTATCAGCCTTCAGAAAGATGATTTGCAGCATTTAAGGAGTGTAATTCTCTTAGGGAAAAGAAGTCCTAAGTTCCACATAAAAGTACCATAGTAAGCAAAGAAAACTTAGGAAGGGGGACACACTGCAAGACTTGGACATCAGCATAACTAAGTTATGTAGCAAAAATGATAGAATTACTGTTAACTTTCAATTGTGTATTTATCATGATCATGTTTTATAGTCTTAGGATTGAGGAGGAAAATACGAATATTCAAACTTGACTCTTCAGTGAAAATGTGGAATTTTTTAATTTCATTTAGAAGTCTCTGGAAGAAAAGACAGGATGCCTTTTGAAGTTTTCTGGTGATCTAGATGACCAGACATGCAGAGAAGACCTCCATGCTGTATTTTCTGGTCATGGAGAAATCAAGTGGATACACTTTGTCAGAGGTGCAAAGGAGGTCAGTAGAATCTTAAACAAGAACTAAGATCTCTGTTTTGAAATTCAAAAATGAATGATTAAATGCTCTGTTATGTAATTAAGTTATTCTCTTGTGCAATTTCAGAAGATTTAGAGAATGAAATAATTCTTTTAAATTCTTTCCAAAGAAGAGATAAATGTTCCAGCCTTGTTAGTTATGGCTATAAGTGAGAATGTTCATTAGGACAGCCTAAGGGCTTTGATTCAGTCCAGACATGTTTTACTACATTGTGCATGAGTAATGGATATGCTGAGGTACCTAACAGCATATGTTGTTCATCATTCTAGCTGGATGTTTTTGCAGTAAGATAGAAATGCAGATGCCACTCTTCTTTTTAAGGGAATTATCCTGTTTAAGGATATTGCCAAAGAAGCTTTGGAAAAAGCCAAAGCAGCACATAACGAAAACTTACAGCTTCGGAACAAGGATGTTGCATGGGAAGTGCTAGAGGGAGATGCAGAGAAAGAAGCTTTGAAAAAAATACTGGAAGATCAACAAGAATTGTTGAAACAGAAAACAAAAGGTCCGTCCTTCTTTTATTAACTTAAGCCTTTATAATGTCCTAGAATTGGCATTGTATGAAATTCACTCCAAGTAGTGAATATATACAGTCTTACCTTGACTATTTGCACATAATTATTTGCTGCTTCACCCATTTGCGAAAAATTAATTAATCAGTTATTCATAAATATTTCTGGTCGATGCATGTGCAGTTGCTCTGCTTTGTGGAGGGGCAGCGTGGCTGCTCCCTGTGGGGCAGGGGTGGCACAGCCCCGCGGGGTGGGTGGGCGGCACCTCTTGCTCGCTGGGGACAGCCACAGATCTGTGTCTTGGTGTGTCTGTGTTACTGTTTCCATGGCTACAGGCAGGGGAGGCTTCTGTTCCCCCATGCCAGCCCCTGTCGCCGCAGGGTCCATATGGCCATCGCTCCTGCACTCTGGACCAGTGGATGTATTGTAGCTGCCTCAGTAGTAAAGGGAAAAAGCCTCCAGCACAGATGCCCCCGCCACCATAAGGGACCATTGCAAAGTTAAGGTTTCCCAAGACCCACGGTGACCCAAGCCAGTGGACACAGGGGTTGTCCCCGGCGGACTGCAGCCTCCTCCGGGGACACAGTCCAAGCATGCACCGACTCCCTTCCCCGCCGCAGCCCTGGGGTAAGCTTCCCCACTGCAGAGGTGGTGCAAGCATCCATGGTGGCAGCGGTACGGCGGCGGTGAAAGTGGCGGCATGGCTGAAGAGAAGCCCAGGGATTCCCCGGGGGTCTCCCCAGTCAGAGAGGGCTCAGAAACGGTTCCCTTTGCTCCGTTGTGCTGTGAGAGGCTGTGGGGAGGTTCCAGAAATGCTCCCCAGCACCCTGGAGTGGCGGAGCCATGGGCATAGCCTATATGCAGGTTAATGGCACGCCAGTATGTGCGGGGAAAAGGTTTCGCGGGAGCCACCGGAGCCCCGTGAAGGAGGTATGACTGTACTTACAAACTGATTTAACTGTAAAGTATTCCTTTGAGCTTGCCAATTAAATGACAACGTTCCTGATCTTGTATCTCCACAGGGCGCAAAATTAAAGGAAAAGGAAGAGGGGGAAAAATACCACAGAGTGCACAAAAAGGAAAAATACAGTTTCAGGGAAAGAAAATTAAATTTGACAATGAAGAAGAAGGTGGTGAAGATGATACTAAAACAGGTATGTCATTCTGTGCACTGGATGCAGCTTCTTTAGTACCTAGAGCTACTTTCTGGAGACGTACTCATGTTTCTTAGAAGGGTTTAAGATTTGACTCTGCATTGTAGTATTTTTGCCCTCTTTGGTATCAGTAAAGTAATTTTAAGAGTCTTGTGCTTGATTTTTTCCAGAACTATAAAAAAAATCATACTAAGATTACTAGTTACTTAAAATACTAATTACTAGATAGGTAAGGCTGTACTGCAGGGCTGCCCAAGGCCTTCTGCATTGAAAGATGGTGGTTGTCAACTACATTACACAACTGTACAGACCCAGTCACTTGAGTAGTGTGCAGCTTTTTCCCCTAAGGATATGAGAAGACTAATAGTTTTGCCTCTCAGTATTTAGCTTGGAGAAGACAAAGAGCTAAGCTTCTGTTCACTGGATATGGCACCTGCTTAACTAAACCCAGTGAAACCTCCTGGTAGATTGTGTTCATTTATTTTCTTACCTGCCCTCCTGCTATGGAATTACACGGGGATGAAGCTCTTCAAAGATGGTATTTTAGAACATCTAAAAGCTTTAAATTACAGTAATTAGTAAACCCTCTAGTGTAGGCTACAGATAATTAGGAGTCATCCTTGAACTCCCATAGTAGGAAGGGTTTGTTTTTTTCAGGTAATGCTTTCCTTTACGCTGAATAACCACATATTCAATCTCACAGAACCAGCAAGTCCCAAGAAGAGACCACTAGAGGAAACGGAAAAGGAAGAACCTGCACCAAAACAACTGAAAACAGAAAATGGAGATGGCAATCAGTAATACTAAAATAAATTAAAAAAAAAAATTAGTGGTTTTATTGTTCCATTTTCAATGCATTTTAAAGTCATGCTTCAGTTCAGGAGTTTCTTGGCAGAAAATCTAATGAAATCCACTTCAACGTCAACCTACAAGTAGAGAAATGCTTCATTTTGTTAGGTTACAGTTTTCTTTTTGTTTAAGAAGCATGCTTACTCCTAACATACAACCCTGGAAAACTTTTATATTTATAGTTTGTTTATACTGTCAGCTCCTCCCAATTTTTCTGGCATCTCATGCAAATGTAAAAGGTTTTGGACTTTGTAATCTTGTGGTTATTTTGAGTAGCAGCTGGCAATAAATTCAGAACTTAAAACTGCTTACTCCCAAAGTCTGGTTAATGTAGTGTAACACTGCAGCTGTGAAGAACAGACGTAACTATGTTAAGTTCAAGTCACCGAGAGCATAGGTACAGCTGAATAACACCGCTAGTCTTCGCAACTCAATTTGTCTAAAAATCTTCAAATGTCTCTGTGAGTGATTTCACTGGCCATAGCTATTTGCAGTAGAGAGTAGGGAACACTGAAATGATGCTACAGCTCTAACTTGGCCTAGTTACTTGGCCTTCAGCATTTACTTCAGTCTAAGTCAGTCCCAAGTGCAGACAGGATCATGCAAATGGCAGCTGCCAGTGGAGTCAAGGATTATCTACTGCTTCTAGTGAGCATTCCTCATCCAGCATACAANGGATGGCTTTGATTGGTATTACAGTGATTCCTTTCACTGTTCAGCTACAAAATGTAGTAACACCAATGGAATCTGATGCTATCAGAGTGAGCATTCCTCATCCAGCATACAATGGCCCTAAAACTTAAAATTTTCGTAAGGAGAATGTATTTACCTCAGCATTTTCTCAGTTATGTGAGTTTTTATACTTACTGATTTTTTCTTATGGAACTTGTATGATGCTGGTAGATCAAATCTAAGTTCTGTGAACAGTACAAAGAATACTTGTTAGACTAGGAGGATTATTGGTCACTTACACCCTATATCCATGTACTTCTGTTTCTAGTGCCCACGTCTGTTGTGGCTGGTTGTGATAACTTTGTGGATCTCTGGACTAGGTGATGACTGAACATTTAAGTTTCCACATCAGACATTTAAATGGATGGCTGAAATGCAGTTGAACTTAAAGCACTTCATGTCTTAAGTTCTATGATTGGCTAAAGCATCCAACTAATGGTATTTAAGGATTGGGAAGATACTTCAACGACTGTCAAAAATATTTAGGTGACTAGGTGTGCTGGTTTAAAAGTAAACCAGAGGGAGACATGAACTTAATTTAAAAAAAAACAGAAGTCAGAAGTACAATTTACTAAAAAGATTGCAATACATACAATGACACAAGGTAAAACTGGCTTTGACCCACAAGGACAAAGTACAACCCAGTAGTTCAGGTGGGAATGCCGAGTACCTCCCCCAGGGCAGGGAGTTTCACAATGGATGGTTTAACTCTCTGAGCAGGGGGATAGTTTTGGACTCTGATGATCCAGGCCACTGTAACTGCCTGTTGTGCCAGTGCAGCATTGGCAGAGAGGACCCTCCACTGAGTGTGAGGGTGTTAATGCCTCCCTGGAGGGGAGTTACCACAACTGAGTCCTTGGTGTGAAAAGAGACCCTCCCCTGCCTCACAAGATTTGTCTCTTTCCTTATCTCTTGTAGCCTGGGGTGTGAGGTGTGCCCTGGGCAGCTGCCACCAGGGATCTATCATTAACAGCCCATCAGAGATGGCCTAGAGGGTATAGAATATAAATTCTGGTTATACCCCCGGAGTGATAATCTGGTCCTGGCTCCTGTAACTATGACAGTAAGGTGGGATGTTTTCTTGTGGGAACCGACCTCTACTTTGCTTTTGTTTTTCAGCAACAATCTCCTGAAGCAGGAAGGGAGGTAACTTTCACTTGAAGACAAAAATCTAGTCAAGGAAGACATCTAATGCTGAATAGAATATATATTCCTCAGAGATTTATTAAGTGCCTGCTTGTGTTCTAGTCAGGTAGAAGGATATTAAAAAGAAAGCCTATGTCATTTCAGTGTTACATCACACATAAATTTGCCTCAGGCTGTTATAACTGGCTAGCAGTGGTATAGGTATTACTATCTCCCAACAAAAAAGGTTTTATTTGGTATTTTTTTTTCTGTTAAAAACAAACTAATATTACCTGCTAGGACTTCCATCTTCACTTCCCATTCATCTGCTTTTTTCTGAATGTGCTACAATATCAAATAGAGGTAAATTTAAAAGCTCATTTCTACTGTGTCATAAACATCTACACCCCTGTACTTAAGAATTCTCTTGTGCTTTTATTTTCAAGCTGAAGCATTAGATCACAGACTTGCCTTACTAATCATGTCAAATAACTGTGATCTCACATACAGTATTTACTCCAAACATACCCCATAAAGGTGTGAACAAATCAGTGACATTACAGACATGATCATTAAATGCCAACTATTTTGTTGTCTGGTTAATGCCCTACTAAAAAGAAGGACTTACCTGCCGTGTGGATGTTTTGTGAAGGGAATATACAGCTGTTTTTGCCATTTGTAGAGCAGTTTTCAGAAAAATCATATCAATTCCTAAAGGAATTATGAAATTATTAGAATTATTAAATGGAAGTTTAAAGATTCGCTTTTTTTTAAAAAAATAATAGCTATTTGAGAAACAGCACTAAATAAATTGGAATACAGAAAGTATTTCTAAGCTTCAATTGCTTTACATAAAACAATAGGGAAATGAAATAGCTTGTATGGTTGTTTCAAATCCAGTGACTGGTAGCTGCAATGTTAAGGCTGTTAATCTGCACTCAGCTGATTCTAGATCAAGATGCTGGGTAATAAGATGGGTAACTAATACAGAAGAGAGATGTTTCATTAAAAGCATTTATCTCGTTACTTTCTTTGTAATAATTTCTAACTGATTTTCAGAATTACCAACCTTTGTTATGTTTGGTACCAAAGGGAGGGTTCATAATAACTGTGTCAAAAGCATCTGACATGCTGCCAGATAAAGAACAGATATCACACTGAACCATGTTGACATTCATGATCTCAAAGTCTTCAATATTGCTATTAAATATTTCCAGTGCTTCTGCATCTATGTCAAATCCCACACAGAATCTATTAAAACAGAAAGTGTCACATATTAGTCTCCTACAAACTAAAAGGTGTCCAATTCTATAGTAAAGCTCTGAAAGGGATCTGTGTACACAACTTGTTCTATCTAGGAAATGCAACAAGCATACATTATAAATTCAGTGATGATAAAACTTCACGCAGTTCTGTTGTCCTTTCTCAAATACAATTCTAAATTTTTCTAAGGAATTTCATTTATTCATTTAGTATTTCAGGGAAAGCAAGTATGACTTCCAAATTCATGACAACTGTCCATCGTTTTCACAGCAGAAATGGTTATTGACAGAACCTATTAAACAGACTGATTATGCACAAGATTATATACCTAAAATGAGTTTAGTTCAGCATTGTTATGTTTTAATCTTATTTTATACTGTTCTCTGCCAGAAAAAAACATAACCAGAACTTAGTATTACTTACCCGGCTCCTAACATTGCACTTCCAATGCTGAGCATGCCACAACCACATCCTAAATCTGCAATTGTTTTGTTTTCAATATCATCAAAAGTGTTGTGAATTGTATAAAGCATACAAGCTGCGGGAAAAACCAAACAACACAGGTTAATAATATCAAATATGCACCCGATTAATTAAGACAACCTACTTCTGCCTTCAGAAAACTCCTAAGGGCTTCTTGTAATGCAAAACTCAGCTGATGTTCTCAATGCCTGAAAATTCTTTTTCATTTACATGTGAAGAGTCAAAAACATTTTTATGAGTTATAGAACTCTGGATCTTTGTTGGAGAGATTACACACAGAGCTGTGGGTATTGTTTGTGGGAAAAGCATGCCTCTAAATTTGTTTGGGGAAAAACAACAGAAGGATGTAAAATACTGAAAAAAATTGTAATTAAGGTATGGAGGAGTGTCTGTATATACTTTTGTGCGTCATGAAATAAATCCATTGCAGCATTCACAGTTCCAGATTAAGATGCTTCTATCAGAATATCTTTTTGAGCACCTTATTTGATTTTTGGATTGTACGTTACCAGTATAATTCTAAACAATTACATTCCTGTTGCATACAACTTCTTAACTACTCTTAAAAGTGTAAAGTCTTCAAAGGAGATAATGCAGTAGAAAAAAACTTTTTGAATTAAAAGTGCTGATGAAGAGACAACAGTGCTGTAGGTCACCTCTACCTGCGATATGAGGTCTTGTTGGATACTGTTCAAGGAGTAGCTTTGGACTTTCAAAAGTATCAACTTGCTGAAGACAGCTTTCCAGTTCTTTAAGCTTTAATTTCTTCATGTCTACAGTTTAACTAAAGAAAATAATGTATAATCAGTTACAATAATAAAGTACATATTATCATAAATTAAACTAAACCAGGACACTTATACCTGTATTCCTCAGCATCTCACGCAGCTGCTTCCCGGGATGCAACTGGCCGCGCACCGATTATGGGAACAAGCGCAGAACGGGGGTCCGGCCCTCGGCTCCGCATCTACCGCCAGGCGCCGCCCGCCGCCCGGGGAGGCCCCAGCCCCGAGCGGGGATGGAACCGAGCCCCAGCCACCACCTCTACAGCCCGCACCGCCCGCACCCGGCCGGGCCCAGCGCCGCACTTCCGCCGCCCCGCCCCTGCCCGCCCCTTCCCGCCTGACGGGCACCCGGGAGAGCCTCAAGCGGCGGAGCTTCCCCTGCTCATGAACTGACAAGTGCAGCTTTGCTGTCGTGTGTTACGAACACGGCACGTTTTATTGCAGCCTGCTGGGTGCCTGCGACAGCCCGGTTGGCCAGGTGTGTCCCGCTGCCGAGTGCCCGCAGGGACACAGCAGGGAACTGCACTTTTGCCCGGCTGGTGGGAAGGGCGGTCGCTCAGAGAAGAGTAACAGATACACGTACTTTTCCCATACTTTCCTCCCTACGAGCCTGGTGGAGACGCGCTGCACCAGGTGCCCCGCAGTGCCAGGGACAGCGGCAAAGCCAGAAGAAAGGCAGCTGCTTTGGGGCCCGTTGCTGTCGGGGAGAAGGTTACTCTCGTTTAGGAAAAGAATTTTTTTTCTTCTAAGGTTTTCCATTGCACAGTTGAAAATCTTGTTTATCGAGGTTTATAACCGCGGTCGGTGTGTGAGGGACCGTAACTCGCACCCGAGCGCCTGCCCTCCTGGGACGCGCTGCTGAGCGGGGCCGATGGAACGGCCGCCCCGAAGCCTCGGGGTTGTTCCCGCATCCCCCGCCGGTGGCCGTGTCCTCCAAGGGGCCGCTTCGCTGAGGTCCCCGCTGCCGTCGGGGCTGCCAGGCGGCCCAGGTGTGCCGTCCCCGCCCCACGGCGGCCCCTCCGCCGGGACACGAACTTCGGGGCCGGCGGGCGGTGACATTGGGCGTGTGGGCGGCGCG
>WEKX01002341.1:278452-333574 GCA_013390025.1 Pitta sordida
CGGGGTGGAGAGCCGGGGCCGGGGCTGTGCCCAGAGCTGTGCCCGGGGCCGGGGCCGTGCCTGGGACCGTGCCCGGGGCCGCCCTGCGGGGGGGCAGTAAGTGGGTACCTGCTGCCTCCTGGGCCGTCTCTGTCCGTCCCTCCGTCCTTCCATCCCTCCCTGGCCGGGGGTCCGCCCCGCCTTCCCGCCCGCCGGCCCTGGCCGCGGTTCGGCGAGGTGGCCTTGTTGATGTGTGTGTACCTTTTTTAGGACGCTCATGCGAATCTGGTTGCGCTTGCAGCCAGTGCCAGCCTGCGGGAAAGTTGATAGGGCAGAGACAGTACCTGTTCGCTTCCAGCCAGCAGCGTTGGCTCAGCACAGCTGGCCGTGAAGTGTGTCAAATAACTTTGGGACATCATGTGAGCTGATAGGCCAAAGCGAACAGATTGAGTAAGAGGGAGCCATTTGTGTGTGATTTCCTAGTCTGCAGTTCATCGTGCCATTTTAGCTTTAAACCAAGAAATTCGGTAATGCTTAGATGAGTACAAGGGCAGGATCTTGTGGAAGTCAAAGGTCTTTCGTATTCTGTAAACTTGCAGACCAACTGGAGGCAAGACTGAAGTCTCCAGTCAGAACAAGAAGGATGTGGTACCTCATCATACCTTCCTTTGTTCCCTTTGTACTCGATGATGAAAGGAAGGATCAGTCAACCACTTACTGGGTGAAGATGATTCCTAGCCAGTAAACTTCAAGTTTCACAACTATCTTTTTTAGAGCTCTCTGTGTCTCTCTTCATTCACCAGAGAGCTCAAGACTTCATCGGATGACAGTTTGGAGTGCTTGACTGAGGCAGATCTCTCTTCAGACTGGCTTTCTAAAATAGACTGTGTCTGGAGTGTCTTAGCTGCGGTAGGATGGCATGCTCTTGAATCCCGAGCTGTGTACTGGCAGAAATATTAGAATATTTTCTTCAGTTGTTTTCTTGTTCTTGCAAATTTATAGTGTATAATTCTCTGTCACTTGCTCAGCATCTCAAGAGTCCTTCCCTTTTTGCATTTCTACTTAGAAATTTCTTTTATTTTCTATTCCTTGAATGTTGATGCCTTGTCTCCAGTTCTTTGTATCTAGTCACCATTTTCCCGCTCTAGGCCTTGAGCATGTGTTGTAGTTACAGGGACTGGAATTAGTTTATCATCATGTGGGTATTACCAGAACTGTGTATTCTCTACCCTCTAGGCCATCTCTGATGGGCTGTTAATAATGAATCCCTGGTGGCAGCTGCCCAGGGCACACCTCACACCCCAGGCTACAAGAGATAAGGAAAGAGACAAATCTTGTGAGGCAGGGGAGGGTCTCTTTTCACACCAAGGACTAAGTTGTGGTAACTCCCCTCCAGGGAGGCATTAACATCCTCACACTCAGCTGGAGGGTCCTCTCTGCCAATGGACCCAGCTGCACTGGCACAACAGGCAGTTACAGTGGCCTGGATCATCAGAGTCCAAAACTATCCCCCTGCTCAGAGAGTTAAACCATCCATTGTGAAACTCCCTGCCCTGGAGGAGGTACTGGGCATTCCCACCTGAACTACTGGGTTGTACTTTGTTCTTGTGGGTGAAAGCCAGTTTTACCTTGTGTCATTGTATGTATTGTAATTTAGTAAATTGTACTTCTGACTTCTGTTTTTTCTAAAATTGGGTTCATGTCTCCCTCTGGATTACTTTTAAACCAGCACAGGTGACTTCATTCTGTGTTTCTAATGTGTTTCCCTGTTTGGTTTTTTTTTTTTTCCCTCTTGCTCTCTGCCTTCATCATTTATTCATTCATCTTTTGGGTGCAATCCTATTGATAGACTTCCTCCAATGGAAGAATTTTTTTCCTCCTTTTGTTTTCAGTAATCTTTGATGGTTTCAGGTGGTTACCACTGAAGTGATTCTTTCTTTATCAGTTCTTTTTCACCTGGTGATTCTGCTTTCCTCAGTATCACTGAAATAACAGTTCTCCTTGATCTTGAGTAGCAGGAAAATTATTGTCATTTCTTTCACAGTTCATTGTGGAATAGACTTAGGGCTCCTCTTAGTGGCAGGATTTTATAGCACAGACAAATTGAACCTCTTTAGTCTGACCATTAAAATTACTTCTGGTACTGCTCTTATCCCAGAGTTTCTACCTTTCACAGTTGTCTTGTTTTCTACTTTAAACAGTTTTCTTATTGAAGAAAGCTGTTTTAATAAAGAAGAAATAAAAAATGCTGTTAAATTTTCAGGGTAAAGAAATTCAAACCTTGAGGTAGTAAGAATATTCTCCTCATTCATCCTGAAGGGATCCCCCTCTAGGATATGTTCCATCAGGAGTTTTGACCATTAAAAGTGAAGAATTGCTTAGTATTTCTTCATAAACAACACTTAGCATTGAACAATAGGTTTTCCAGTCCTCATGGACATATAAGAAGGACAATACAGGATGCATATGGGGTGTCTGCATTTAACATATGGTCTCTTCTGCTTATGATGATAAGAATTGATGTTAAGCCATTGCAGTTAAGTGAACTAGAACTTTGTTTACTGTGCAAGACAAAGCAAACAAAGCTTAAACAAACATAAAAACATTAATGTGTGCAAATGCAAAAAGAGTTCTAGGTATTGACTTGAATTGCTCCAAAGCAGCATGTTTAGATGAAGTGATTTAACTTTGTGTATACAAATCAGCTGCCCAATTACAGAGGTAAGTGAGGAGGCCTTCATGGTATACTCAGGAAACTGGAGTGTGTCTAGCCTGATATAACCTTGGCTACTACAGCCTAGGCTTCTATTAATAGCAAGGGAATCAAATGTGGAGCTACTTATGAACTTTATCTACCATCTGCCTACTAAGATAAAATATTGTTTAGATACTGTATACAAGTACTGTAGTAACATTATTTTGTTTCTCTTGGTTCTTGTTTTCTGGTTTTTGTGTTCGGAGTTCATTCATTTGATGCATCTCAAAAAATACTTCTGAGGAAGTCTTAGCCAAATATTCTGCTAAAAGGAAATTTCTCCAGTTTAGAATCTGGAATGTGGCTAATGTAAATCTAGAGGTAGTTTGGTCTGCATTATGAGGATGCGTGTTTTAATCTTGTATTACTAAGTAGATATATAATTTGCTTTTTAGAGATAACTTAGGTTTTTTGTTTTGATGTCTTTATAAAAAGGGGCTGGAGTACAGCATTATAGATGGGTTTTGATTTATTTGTGTACCTTGTGCAATACTGATTTGATTTAGAAAAATCAGATTGTCTCACTTTTGAGCCTTTTGATTTCCATGCAGGTTTCGGTAGTTTTGATCATTAAATTAATTTCAATTGACCTGATCAACTATAATGTAATGTATACTTCAGAAAATATCCAAGTTTATAAATGTGTATGCTTGTTAAAGTACTGAAAGCTCTAGCTGTAGCAACACGGAATAGGTTTTAAGATCCATTGATACGTCAGTAGGTGGAAGTAGTTTGTAGTTGTCTCCCATAGGGTGCCTAGCTGTTTGCAAATGAAATTTAGCAGCTCCTTCAGAGGTAGTTAGCAATAGTTCTTAGACAGTTAGTAGAAGGTTCTTAAGAAGGCAGAATCGTCAATTCTAAAGCATTGGTAGTAGACATATGCTCATACTTCAAGAGAGTTCATTTGTTGGAGAAAGAAAACCCTCTGCAATTGGATGGGGGAAAATTCAGAGTGGGTTTGGTTGGGAGATGATCTTGTGTTATGTGTAATGAAACTTGATAGTTTATTAAGTAAGCTTGACGGAAGCAACATGGCATGTGGTTATGGTAAGAGTATAACCAGCCAGTAATCTGTCACTGGTGAGTACCATCCTGTTTCTATGGCGGTCTTGTTCTGATTTCCCTTTAAGTCTGTAGACAATAACCTGATATACTGGAGAGCTACACTTGGGCTATTGCATTCCCCTGTGTCCTGTTTCAGAGTATGCCTCACTGTGTGTTGACTTATTGGTTAAATTAGTCACGTGGGAAGCAGATGTTTTAATGCTGCATTACGGTGCAGCAAGAATAATCTGCATCAAGGGTTGCATATCCTGAAAGCCAAAAAGTCAGATTAAGGATTTCATTGAACAGGCTTTTGCATTGATGTTTGCTGTGTATTTCATGGTAGCTATGGCAACCAATGGCTCCACTGACATGCTATTGCCTTCTCTTACATCAAGGGGACTAAGGCATTATCAATTTCCACTTGCAGCGGTTGGCTGTTTCTTTATCATGTAAAAAGATGTAGTTATAAGAAAGGTAATTGTTATAGATTGATGCTGTGTGCCATATGGTCAAAAGCACCTCCAGGAACCTTGCTCTAAACTTTCTGTAGTCCTGTCTCTGATGATCCCTACTTAGCTTTCTGTTTAGCTCTGTGTCTTAAGGGTGTAAATCAGTGTAGATTTCGTGGAAATCCTGTCTGAGCTACACACAGGATCAGACTTCTCTTTCTTTTTCTTCATTATGTCTCCCTTGGGCAGTAATGTATCTGTTGAGTCTACCACCATCCCTTATGAAAACGCTGGACAATTCTATTTGCCTCCTTTTGCTGCCAAGAAGTATATTCTGTTTCTAGCCTGCTTGGGGTTTTTTTCTGCTTTAATTTATTTAAAATTTGCTCTATTTTACCAGTGCATTAAAATGTTTGCACCCAGTAAGTATTATTGAATAGTTCTAATTAAATCTAAATTTTGGATGGTAGATACCTAAATTGGTGGCTTTTGCTGCTCTGTCTACATATAATTAATTTCCTCCTTTTGACTTGATTTTGTATCCCTTTCCAGAGGTACTTCATAGCCTATCCATGGGAATTTATGCTCTATTTCTTTTACTTTCTATTGCTAAGTAAAGGTAGAGTGACATTCTCATATTCTAGACTGTGGATTTATCTATTCTAGATGAGTTTCTAGTGAAAACTTTAACAAATAGAGTGACAATAAATGCAGACTTGTTGTTTAGAAAGCTGTTATTACTGGTTACCTTTGAATGCATTCTGTGCATGTTCATCAGGAGAGGACTCTTATCATCTTGGATTGTATCAGCGTGATCCACTTAAGCTCAGAGAAGTCAGATCTGCTTGTGGCTGTGTTTAGGGACATAAAGGTAATTACTGGCATGAAGTAGATTACGTGGTTATTTTGTGGAGTCACCTGTCTAGTGTACATACAGCATGTTGCTGCCTCAGCTTGTCCCTTCCAGTGTGACTCTATCAATTGTGTTGTTTAACAGCAGACAAGAAGGTTTCAGTTCTCCAGTCCCTAGGCCAGGTTCAGTAATGCACTGTCCAAGAGGGAAGGGTGCTCTTTTGGGACCTTCTTCAGGAAGTTCCTGAAACAGTTCCTTTATCAACAGGTTGAGACCATACAGGTAGCCAAGAAGTTTAGCTTTCCAGCTTTATGAAACTACGTAACAATACCTTGTGTTGGGGAGGGTTGAGCTGATACAAACGGTGCTTTATAGGATCTCTATCAACTCCATGTGGCTTTTCAGCCTTGGAAGTCTTGGGCTACCAAGGAGGAGAAGTCTGAGCTGTACTGGGTTTTAGCTTGGCATGAGAATCTGGATAGATTCATGGTCATGTTCTTCTGATGGATGTGATCATGATCCTCCACATGCAAAGTACAAGCATTAATACTGGGATTCACACTGACCACAGCATTTAAAGTTACCATGCATTTATAAATAATTGATTCCCTCTCTCCTCCTTGCCTCCCCCACACATAACGCTCAATATTTTTTATTGCTGCTGAGGATGCCAGAGTCACATTCAGTGGTTTTTTTAAAAAATTCACATTAGGCCTTATCCTTGGAAAGCAAAAAAGATTTCAGATCAATGTGTCAATTAAGTTCATAATTTTTTACAATCAGCTCACAAACCTGCCTG
Source organism: Pitta sordida (assembly GCA_013390025.1). Taxonomy (NCBI): domain Eukaryota; kingdom Metazoa; phylum Chordata; class Aves; order Passeriformes; family Pittidae; genus Pitta; species Pitta sordida. The sequence goes on from WEKX01002341.1 coordinate 284,335, forward strand.
ACTTGATTTCTTTTAAGGACGTCTCTGATTAGGACTACTTCAGCCTCTAAATTAGTTGCTGAGGTGTATTCCAGATGGTTAATAGCCAAGTGCTAATTTATATTACTGTGTTTGTAGCTGTGGCCTGACTAGACACTACATACTTTGTACATGCCTCTGGAATAATGTGCAGTTGTTTTGAAGTCATCAATAAGCTGGTCAAATTTACATAACATACATGGTCAGTATATATAACTGTAAATATTTAGAACCCTGAACTACTGCTGTGTTAGTTACTGAACAAACTTAAAATAAATTATGATTTTACCCCAAAGGTTTTGCTGATAGAGCCAGTCTGATGTGAAGAACACAACAGTACTGTGAAGGCCGAGCTCACAAGATAGTACTGCTGTATTTCTTGACTTGCCTACAATTGGTTTATTTATTGTATGACTTGTCTATCACTTTGTTATTTGCCTTTGTATACATATATTCAATTTAAGAAGAAGCTGGTGTTCTGGGGGTGCCTTAAATAGTCTTGTTTAGATTTGAGCTAACTGATACTGATTTTTGGTTCCTTTGCTTTGATCCCACCAACTTCTAAAGCTCTTTTTATACCTTTAGCGAACTATCAGCTAAGTTTGCTATGTCAGGGTGGAGTCTTATTTGTTTGGCACATATCTAGTTACGTGGAGCAGTCAGTGGATCTATTGGCAATGGAACAAACATGATTTTAGGTGTGTGTTTAGGGGACACATTCCTAGAGAACTATTGTCTCTTGGATCTTTCTTAATGACAATATAGGTTGATTCAGATTTCAGGCCATACTTCCTTATCACTTGTAGAATATCAGGAACTTTATATTTTAAAAAATCCTGGAACAGTATCTGACAGCTGCAGGTTATTTTTAAATACAGTAATAGCATTTTAGTTGCCCTCCTTTGTAGAAGGTTCTGGTAGTAAGATTTGAAAACAATGATTTTTTTTTACATTGAGTTAATAGTTATTACAGTAACAAGGACTAAATAATGAACTCTGTTGCCTTCATCAGGATGCATCTCTTTGTTCCTGCACAATGCCTTCAGTGATCATAGCTCTGGCATGAAACACATGGACATGTAACTTTCTATGAAAACTGCAAATTATGTATATCTGCACCTTGTGTGTTGGAGGCCAGACCAAACTGGTGTCTTCAGCTTAAGCTGACAGGTTTTGTTAAAATTCACACGTCTTACTCAAATCCTGAAGAATTGAAGGTTTTTCCATTTGTCTAGCACTGTGCAGTTACTTAGAACTTTATCAGATGAAATATTTGGGTCAAAATACAACCTGTCATATGTTTGACCTGTTTAAATTTTCTTGGGAAAAATGTCATAGTCAGTAAATATTTTTGTTAACTCTATACAGAAATACTGTCCATGTACTTTAAGGGTGATAATTGATGGGACTCTGAAAGCAACTGATCAAGGAGACTGTGTGTGAACTTATTGTGGTTGGGGAAGATTGAGGGCCAAGCAACCATGGCTCTGATGACATCTTGGGACCAGATATTTGCTGATCTGTTTGTCTCAGACTTACTTCTGAAGTCAGCTGGAAATTCTGCTTTGTGAATGCTGTGTAAGACTAAGAACTCTGCAAGATCCTAGATATTATTAAGTTAAGCATCCAGAATTAGAGGAATTAAGATACAATCTATCCACGTTTGGGGGGCTGGAGGAGGGGAAGATGAGACTCTTAGACTCCATGCAGCAAAAGAGTTTTGAGTGTAAATGTTTTCCTTGTTTGCTTTTTTAATGTTAACCTTCATAAGCATTACTTTTTAAAGTTGAGTTTGAAGAGTTCATGTCAATGCCTTCACTACAGTGAAATACTAAACTGGTACTTTAAGAAGTACTTTTTAATTTCTCTCAACTGGAAAGGCTGCAGTTCCTGTTGAAGACTGTTCATACATGCAAATGTAGGAATTAAGGTAATTTTAAGAATCTTAATATTACCATTAACAGGATAACTGAGGCCCTTTTAAGTTGTAAGGGCTTTGCTTACACTTCCTGTGATGTTTGAAAAAGCTGTACCAAAGAGACTTGGTATTGTATTTGTAGGCTAACAAACTTGGTGTCTGTTACTGTATAAATATATTCCAAATTGTGGCCAGATTGAGGCTTTTTAATCAAACCAGGTAAATGTAAGCTGTACTTAGATACAATTACAGTGCAGTACTTATATTCCAGAGCATCCACCTGTTCTCGAAAGATATTTTTGCAGCAGATTTTGTTGCTATTTTGTTCTATTGTCTATCAAAATGCTCAAATTCAACAACTTTGCGGGTCCATTCAAACACAGGCTCAGCTTTGGCTCTCAGAATTCCATTCCTTCTCATTCTCAGTCTGTTTTTCCTTAAAAAAGACCTTATGATTGAAACTACCAAATCTACCGCTTCTGATTGATAGCGGGTACTTGTGCACTAATGAAACTCATTGTAGTTTTGTCTACTATACAAGATGCTTATGTCTGAGGACTAATAGAGAATAACAGAAGTGCTCTTCTGCTGGGCACCTTTGTCTGCTTTTCCTTTGAGCTGGAGTGCCTGCATTGCTCAACGTAGCACTGAGCAGCAAGGGAGCTTTTGGTGACTCACTGCCTCTCTCCCTGCTGTTCTGCAAGGGTTGGAATACTTTCTAAGAGTCTAATCTGTGATTTCTAGCCTCTGAACCTGGCCAACCAGCTTTGTAATGAAGGCTTACAGCCTGGAAAGACGTCCTTTAAAGGTGTTTTTATTTGTTTTTTGTGGAGAAGCCTTTCATTCTTCTGCTCTGTTTTGTTGTACTCCACTACTAACTCTAGTGTCCTGACTGATTTTCTGGGTAGAAGGGTTAGTCTGATGTCTTCTCCATTGGCTTTGCTTTTTGTCGGAGTCCCTAATACAGTGATCCCCTGGAATTCACTGGGGGTTGGGTCTGGGCAGGTCCTGCGAGTTATGAAATCTGTGAAGATACCAAACCCATGAATATTCAACTACTCCCCGCCTGTAGCCACGCACCCTCCGCTAATAATGCCTGGAGGGGCAATCCTGGGAGTGTGGCTCGCACTGTAGCACCTCATTAAAGCGGAGGAAGGGCCCTTTGGTGCTTCCCGGCCACAAAATCCGGGGTCCGGGACATTCCGCTCACGTGCGCGGTCTCGCAACTCACTGAAAATCCAACTGCGATTAATTGAGTACATGGATATGCAGGGATCCCTGTAGCAGAAATGCAAGCATTGAGCTTTGTCTGTGAACAACTCTGGTAGCTTGCAGCTTGCCTGAAGTGTGAAAGAGCTGTAAGTCGTTGGCCTTTGAAGTCAGTACCACATTGATTCGCTTTGGAAGCCTGTTTGGTTGGTGAAAGGAATTTAACTAATAAAGTTTAATTACTAGGCTGTGTGGGGCAGACATGCTAAACTTAATAGGAACAGTAGGTTTATGTCTCTGCATTTCTTCAGAGTTACCATTGCGTTTGTTGGTAAGGACTGTAGATTTACGTAAAGCATGGCTACATTACATATATCAAAGTCCTTTTTCATCATGATAATTTTCTAATCCTGATTACACAAGTTATATTTTGAATTAATTACTGCCTAAGATCTGTTTTGATATATGAACTGCAAAAGCAGGTAAAAATGTTTTAAAACTCTAGCAGTATGAAAAGAATAAAAAAATCAGTTCATAAGAGCTCTGGTGTAAAAAATACTTTCCATCTTGCATCTCTGTGGCAGATTCAGAGTATGTAACAATAGCATTTGCTTGCTTCTTTTACAGTGGGATAGATTGCATACTGGTTTTTAAAGTGTGTGTTGAATTCTTATTTGCAAAACTTATTTCATTTAAATACTTTATGAAATATTACATGATAACAATCATGTGGTATACACTATGAAATGTATATTTTGTCTAAAATAAAAGCTCAGTCTAGGTATGACTTAGTGAATTGAAGAACCAAGAAGAGGTTTGCTTTCTTTGCTTAGAAGTTGGTTTCCAGCAATTTTCATTTGAGTCCCATTTGTCCCTCAAAGCTTCTGTCCAGAGTCAGGTACTTGTAGTGCCATAGTACGATAAGATTTGTGAAAATGGGATTCTTTCTTTTGACAGTCTTGTGATCCAGTTTTAAACAAATGACTTTTAAACATGGGGAGATGGGACAACATAGCGAGAGAAAAGTGAGGGTAAAACCAGCCCCTCTGTGTATGCATGAACTTACTTCAAGTTTCTGGGGGGTAACTGACACTTGAGACACTGTGGGATGTAATGGATGAAGGACTGGCCAAATGTTCAGAAGCTGTAAAGGTGTGGTCTGGCTGGCGTTGAGGGCATTTGTCAGCTGCTGTGATAACTGAGGGCTTTGAAAATCTCCTTTGAAGCGGAGTTGGCATCACAGTGACTCTTACATCTACCCGGTGTGCTGGTTGGCCAGGACGGCGCTCTCCTGCACTGCCATGCTTGGGGCTTTGGCTTGCTTTGCGCTCTGTCTGTTGCTCCCTGTCAGGTGAACAAGGCAAGGAGTGATGGCACAGTGATTCAGGGAGTTCAGTGTGATTTCCAAGGAGATGAGTCTTGGAGTGTTCATGGATTTAAACTGACCCGATGAAGTTATTTATATATTTTTAAAAGTAAATAACTTTCTGGCTTAGCTTCTGAGCTGGTTTAACACCGGATCAGTCAAGTCCCAGTGCTGTAACAAATAAGAGGGATGAGGATAGAATTTTGGCAGGAGTGACCTAGTTTGACTAGGTTGTGAAACTGTAGCCTAATGGGAGAGAGTTATTTTACCTGAAGCCACTTCTAAAATACAGTTTGAAAATGTACAATAGAATTATTAAAGATGGAAATAATAGGAAAGAACATAATGAATCTGGAAAGTCTGATGTGAAGGTGTTTCAGAAAATATTAATGCTGCTTATGTTAATAATAAATTCTAGATTTTACAAGTAAGGTATTAATGCAACGTAAGAAATTTCATAATTATATTTGAAGTAATGTAGACAAGATTCGTTGTTAAAGCTCAATTTTTATTTAATTGCCAGTTATTGTTTATTCTCTCCTTTTGCTAAAAATTGCCTTTTTATGAAAGAACAATTTTTAGGGTAGGACAATGCATAGAAAACTAAACCCAGAATATACATACTTTTGAATCTGAGAAGAGAATAAGGAAAAAAGATTATGATTTTTGTCTTCATGTGGACCTGTATTTTTTGTATTTCCAAATTAGGCCCTTGTGAGATAGGGCTTGAATATCTCTGGCTAATGAATTGACGTTCTCACTGAGATACTCCTTAAATCGTGTTGCAGTACACATAACTGAGAAAATATTTATAAGGGAGAATATTTAGCACAAGAAATATGAACTACTAAAATACTTAATGACTGGCTTGTTGGAAGAAGTACGTATTTTGCAATGTTGAAATCAAATTAAAATCTTAGATCAAGGTGATTCATCAGTTACCTCGACAGTCTTCCTCTCCAATGTTGTTTGGGTTTTTGAGCTTCTTCAGAAAAAATGTATTCTTACCTATATTATACAAATCCATTTTTCATTACCCCCTGTTAGTGATTTCCACCTGCTCCAAGTGGTAGATTTCTGAGGCTTGATGGTACCAGGAGAGATTTGAGAAATGTTCCTTTGTTGTTTTTTTGCCTATTAAAGCCCTATTTTGATAGTCTCGTAATCATTTTAAAATGGGCATTTATGTAGGTGAACAATTCTTTAATGATGCTGTCATTAGAAGTATAAGGAACTGATGATGGAACATCTTTGTCCAGTGATGATGTTGCCCACTAAGAAGTTGGTCACAAGTGTCTCTTTTGGCCTGTGTAACAAGTGTCAACTTGTTTCTTCCTTCTCACAGCTTGGGGTTCTGTCTCTCCTTTAGTTAAAACAACTGTTGTCCTAACTCTGAAAATCTTCTGGTATTTTGGTTAATAACACTTTGTAAAGGCAGTAGAGCTTTGAGTAATTTTGGGCAATACTTTTATACTGCAGCCTTTGAACCATAAAAACAGAGTATGGTTCCTCCTGTAAAATGGTATTGGTGTTCCTGCTTTAAAGGTTAGGCTTGTTATCTAGAAATTGTTCCCTGTTTAGACCTGCTGTAGTTTGTGCCTGTGGCAGTGCAAGAACCTTTCCTTACAGGGAGTTGAATCTGGGTTCTTCCTTGATTTTCCAGAACCTGTATTAATATAGCAATGATACCACACTTTATAATTTGATAGTACTTCCCTGAGAATCTCAAGCAAAGGCATATTCATAACTTTCAGTTTCAGGATATGTAAAATCTGAGAGAACTCATGGACTCACTCAGAACTGGCATGTTGGCGTAGACTTCCTGGGGAGTTGAGCTGCTTGTTTTCTGTTGAAGGAAGTCCTGTGTTTAGCAGAAGGTGGGATTCAAAATGATTTGAGCTGCGTGTTTGGTTACAGTGGCTCCCTTGGCTTGCAGTCACTGCCAGTGAAGACGTCGTTTAACAGAGTAAAATACACAGGGCAGTGGTGGACTGTAAAAGATTTTAGAACACAGTGCATAGTATGTAGTTCCTTCCTGGCGTGTCTTTTAAGTCTTGATTTACTTTTGATCTCTTCTTGTAATAGGAATGGTGGAAGGGAAACCAATGACTTAAGATGTGAAGAACTACTGTATTGCAGCATAGATCAAGCCATGTTCATGATTCACAGCAGTTCAGGTTTCTGTATGTGAATGAGACAAAAGTGAATGGCCAAAGTGAAAAAGTGAATAATTTTCATAACTTCAGGGAATGTAATTTGAAAAGTGGAGGACAAAAGTGAGGACTATCTTAATTGCTGGACATGTAGCCTCTTTTTTTTCTTCTTGTGTCCTGAATTCAGACCCTTGTTTTGTGGCTTTCTTCTATTTCCTCCTTCTCTTGAAGCTGTTTCTTCAGTGGTCCTCAAAGAAGAAAGGCTTAAGTTGTAGAAAGTAGCAGGCTGGAAATTCTGGGAAATATGGCATAGGAAATATAGTGAAGATGTGAATAAATTTAGGAAACATTTCTTGTGTTCAAACAAAGCTGTATTAATTTCTGCATTTTTGTCTTAAAAAATTAGTGGTACAATCTAGTGAATCTTTCTGGCAGAGCTTACTCTTGTGTGAGTATTTTTATATTTTTAGACTATTCTATGTTAGTATCTTTTTTGACATGGGTAAATAACTCTTTGATGCGGGTGAATGTTCTTTCTAAAAATAGCTTGGGAGCTGGAAAGTATTCAGTCTCTTGAGTTGGGCTCATGTTAAGTCAGTGGGAAATCATTCTGTCTGCTCTAATGGGGCTTGGCTCAACATCTTGTCATTGTGCATTAGCCAAGCCTCAGCTACTACCATGCAGGAGTTCTCAAAAGAGTAAATGTTTTCTTTTCTTTTTAAATGAAATAATTTTCACAGTGGTTGCAGCTTGATTCCATCACCTTTTGATAAACAAATCCTAGTTGCTATATATTTGAAATAAATACTGGTCCTACAAAGTCTTGTGCCTTTGGAAGTTTTTTTATTAATGTCGAAATACATTTAAAACAGTCATTTTCTGAATGAGGACTTGAAGAATTGATCCAGCCTCTAACTGTCACACAGAAAGGAGTGGAAAGTCAATGTTCTTCTAATTTTTCAATGGAAGATGCTTCTAACATTTATGGGAAGAAACTGGGATGTTAGATAATGTGAACTTTGAGAGGGGGAGGGAAAAATTGGCATCTTTATAATTCACTGGCCTCAGAATCAAAATGGGTTTGGACAGAGTAGTTGGAATTTCAGAATATTATTTCCAGACCACTTCTAATGTCAAAGCGTATGAAAAATGGAAAAAGTAGATTTTTAAATTTTTTTTTTAGTGTATGTTAATACTGCTGAGATGTGCTTGGCTAACATTTTTCTCATATGTTTTATAGGTTTTGCAAAAGACACCGGATTAAATCCAATTCAAATGTTCCATGTGTCCCGAAAGACTTGTTGATGATGTCAGAATTAGTTCTTCCACAGTTCATCTTTAGTCTTATTCAGTACTTAAGAGAAGGATATAATGAGCCTGGTATGTTTTTAATGTGCATGTATTTAGAATATCTTGCCATGCTGTTACCTCTTGCTTTGCAGTCTGTGAAGACACAGTACGTGAATGCTATCTGTAGTTTGTCATTGTATTTTGTACTTCTGTTCCTAACAAAATTACTGCCTGACTATGCAATTGGATTTCGTTGTCTGCTGGAGAGCTTAAATATGTTTTCAAGGTTACCTGGTATTGTGTTGAGCTCTTCCAGAAAATGAAATCAGGTATAATTTTAAACATGTATGCATGAATTTTAGAGCATTATGAATATATAAATGATTTCCATTTGTGGTGCTCACAGCTGTTCTGCTTGTGAAGGGCTTGGCCGAATTACATGACATCTACACCAAAAGTTCTTGTTATGTGGTTTTCAGCTCTTGATCTGCCATCAGAGAAAGACCTTCATAAAGTTCTCCAGGTTTTGGAACCTCATGTTTCCTTTCTAGAAGACTTGACCAAAATGGGAGGAGCAATGAGATCAGTTCTTACCCAGGTTTTGACTAGCCAACAGTTCTACAAAGATCTTAGCTCTGGTATGTTTGTTTGCGCTATTTCTAATAATTTAATTGTCAAGCTGTGAAGACTTGAGGACATCAGTTTTGTTTATAATTTCAGTTTCTACATGTGCTTATTTGACTTCTCAAAAACCAGATAATCATATATTTAAGGCTGTTTTGATGTTGATAGGAGGGTGGGCTTCAGGAGGGACTGAAAACATTTGTTATTAAGGTCTGTAAGAGCCATCCTCTGGTCTTCTGTGTCCCAAATAACTGTATGAAGAAACTCCTTTCAAAAACAGTTTTATAAGAAATCCATTCTCTTCAAAATGAAGTGAACATAGTAGCTTAGTACTTGTAAATTAGGCATATCAAGGTTATTCGAAGCAGAATATGCCTGGCTTATTTTGGGATCTGCTCTCACAGAGGCTACTGGAGGAGACCTGAATGGCAAAAGGCTGTCCTGCACTTGTGTGCCGAGCCTTTCTCATCTTTTGTTTCTTGAACATGACCCCTCTCTTCATTGTTTATTCCATCCTGTACCAAATCACAATAAATCTGAAAATGTTGGGCAATCGCTATTAACCCCATACCATCTAGTTCACTTCATGTTGTTTTCTTTTGATGAGAAGGTGTCTTTTAAGAGTCCTTTGCATAGGTATGGAACAAATAGTAATTACTATAGTTTTAAGTTATCGTAACTGGCTTAGGCAGCAGCTAATCTCCAAATCTTTAGTTGAAAGGAGAAACGCTTGATAAACCTGCCTCAGGTGCAGCTTTTTTATTCTTTCCTTCCAGTTTTTCTCTCCTGTTTAATAATATTTGAATGGGAGAAATGTAATGGCTTCTCTTTTCCTGTATGTGATGGATTTCCTGACTTTGAAAGCAAAAGATGCACAGCTACAAAGATGCTCTTGTCTTTTTCATGTTATTTTCCTTAAAGGCTTGATAGAATTTGCTTCTGTAAAGTTTGCTTTTTCCTTACATGTCAAATGTAACAGGTTGTTGTAGTCCATTACTTTGTGGAAAACGTTATATCTTGAGCATGCAGCATGACTTGACTAGTCTCCATTAATTGCAGCTGTCAAAACTAAACTTTGAAGAAAAAAGTTCAAATATTAGAAAATATAGATGCTCTATTGCCTTTACTTTGGGATTTTGTTGGGGGTTTTTTGGTTGTTTTTTAATTGGAAATTATGGGTTCCTGTCTTTTCTTTCCAAACTTAACTGTTTTGAAATAAAAATGCATGATTTTTTTCTGTGTTGTTCATGATGGCAGTGCTGGTAAAACAGAAATAGAGTACATAATTTAGAAGAAAACAATTTTTGGAAGGGGAAACACTGAGAAAGTTAACCACCTTTTGGCTTTCAGTTCATCAATTGGAAAAACTTTTTAGCTTCTATGTTGCAGAATTGTACTGCTTATTAAATCATTGTGGGCCATTTTTTAGGCTCCTTGTATAGAATATGAAGTATATGAACCACGTAGGTGGTGTTGTGCTTCAATGCTATTTTATGTGTGTATTCAAGGTGTTGGAGAGAATGCATGTACGAAGAAAAGTCACGAAAAGTACCTCATTGCTTTGAAAGGCTCTGGACTGGCATTTCCTGAGGATAAAATTGCATGTGGTATGCAGGAACAAGGAGCTGGAACTAGCGCATTAGCTGTTCAAGGTTTGTGTGGAAAAATACTTCAAGAAAGGACTTGATTATTGATGGTTTTAATATAAACTGTTCTTTAGGTTTATTTAAAAAACCCCAAATCCTAATGAAACTTAGGGTCACCTGTTATTTGCACTACCAAATTCAAGGCCTCATTTTATTTTTGTCAACAAAGGTAAGCATGTTAGATTTTTGTTGCTAATATACTAAGCACCATTTTTAGAGTCATAACATTAGTGGAATTTGAGTAGGCAAGATGAAATTGCTCATAGTGGAATTTTGTCACTGCAACTAAGTTAAGCCACCTGTTCTTATGAAGGTGCTTTGGGTTTGGGGTTTTTTTTCTGACCACTGAAGGCCATCAGAGTGTTTTTTCAAGTTCTGAAAGAACATGTCTCCATTAACATGGTGCATTGAAGTTCTGCACTGGAATGTACTTGCAAATCCCTGATGTTGTATTGGAAATCTTACTCCAACCTCTCAGTCCACTGCTGTGTATCTTTTAAAGAAAATTAATACAGTGTTCTATTTCATACTTAAATATCGTAAAATACTGTCTTCTCAGTATGCGATTTATGAAAGGAATCTGAATTTTTTTATTTCAAAAGGTTTAGCAGGTGCTACGGCAACATCAGGACAAGGGGATTCTTCAGATGAGGTGAGACTTTTTAAAGACTATATTGAACTGCGACAGAATATTACATGGAGAAAATTCTTGCAGTGGAATCTCACAAGCCTTAACTCTTCTGTCTGCCATATAAAGGATATCATGCCTTTGATTTACTAAGGACCTCTTAAAAAATCCTTATTTTTGCTAATACTGTTTCAGTTTGATTTAGGTATGTAATGTAGGAGAAATCTGTGTAGGTATTGGGAAGGTCCCTGTCAAGTAAATTGGGCTTGCTTAAAGCAAACTGAAAGCGTGTAATGGTGTGAATTGTTAGCAGTTTTTAGCACTTGAGAATCCAGCTGAACTGGTGATAGCAGCAGTGAGAATGTCTCTGTAGATAAATTCCCAAGTATAGACTTGACTTACTTACCAAACAGATTGAGTGGGAGTAAAAAGGAGACAATCTCATTCTAGTTTGAGCTGTAATAAATAAATGGAATTTAGTGAGGAAAGTTAAATTCCGGTGCAGTTACTTTATCAATTTGCTCCCATCTCTATTTCTAAACTATTTAAAACCTAATTTCAACTAGTAAGCCTCAGCACTGGCAACTGAGACAAGCCCTGCTCCTCCAGACTTTATTAGGGGAGGGGGTGTGGCTGTGGGCATGATGTACTCGCCTACGTAGTGGGGTCACTGTCTTCGCGGATTCCAAGACTCACGTGAAGAGGGCCAGACCCAAGAGCCCGCGAGTAACGGGGGATCACTGTATTACATGTAGGGGGAAATAAAGGCAAATAAAAATCTTGGTTTTTTTCTAATGAGTTGCACACAGTCCATGGTTCCTGTAAACACTAAAAGTATTTTTCTAGTAAGAAAGTATATTCAGAGCTTCTTTGTTTTAGCTTGGTAGTTAAACCAGAATTTTGAGACCATACCATCTCTTGGCAATAAGATTCAAAGTGTAAGATTATCAATGTTTTAAACTCTTCCCCTACCCCAGGAGGACCAAGATGGTAGCCAAGGTGTGGGAAAGCGCAAGAGGGTGAAACTAAGCAGCACCACCAAAGGTATTTATGAAGTACTGATCTCAGTTTATCATATTTGCTTTATGTCTGTCTTAAACATTATCTAGGGATACTCATTCACCTCCTAAGCGCTATAGTGATGCATATGACAAGTATTAAACATACCAAAGTATAAAAAAGGATAGCGGGTGAAAATGTGGTGATTGGCAATTTTGATTTCCCTTTAGTGAGTGCCACTGTCTGGGGCTCTGTTTGGCCATTTTGTCCTCTGTGTGTGGTAAGCTGACTTGCAAAAATTCATTTGGTTTTTCACTGTGTGGCTGTCAAGGCACACAGCTTTACATGAAAATACTTGATATATTTGTTTGTAACCATGTTTTTTGATTGTGCTGCTGTACAGTGTGATTGTGTTCTCAGCCAGGCGAGAATGGTTCTCTCTGCTTCTGGTTGGTCTTTCTGTACTGTTCTAGTAATGTTTAAGATAAGATACTTGAACAAAGTCTCCCTTGAAATCGCTCCATTATTTTTCTAGATTGAAATTAGTCCTCTGTGCAATTTCTGGTCCAACGTAAGCAGCACTCACATGACCATAGACTAGAGACAAGATAGTCCTATCCTGTTCTTGACATGTTTTTGTTCTAGAAAGTGTTTAAATAATAACATTTCAATGCTATTGTTAAGTAAAGAAGGCTTCTTTTAGTTTTTTTTTTTTAATGTGAGTATGAGAACAGTGACATAAGCAGCAACAAGAATTGCAAGCCTTGAGAAGAGAACATTTGAGTGGAAAAACTGGGGTGAAACTTGGAATAAAATTTCTGGAAGGTCTCTGGAGTGAAGGTTTGGAGCTTGAGTTTGAAACACAAAGGTTCATTGATTAGTCAAATGATGTGAAGATGTGAGGAGTATGGGAATATAAGATTGGTTGTTTCTAGAGTTTTCTGATTGAGGGAAAAAGATTAGGAAACTGGCAAAGCAGAGAACTAGATGTTCTGGCCATGGTGTAGGGATCGTGGTAGAGAATAATGTGGAAGAGGTGGTGGTTTTGGAGAAATGCAGGAAACGTAGAGGCATCCAAGGAAAGTTCTCTTGCTTGAATTTTAGAGGCTGTTAGCTTGTCTGAAAGATGAGTTAGTCAGGTAAAGCAAGATGATACATAATGACTCATTATGGGAAATAGGCAGGGAAGACCTTCAGGTTTAGAGGCTGCCTGATCAGAAAAGCAGTATCAGCAGTGGCATTTCAGGAAAGCAATACGTACTTGAATTCAATATTTTGTTTCCCCTCAGGATTGTAGCCTTCCCCCTCTGAGGCATCCCAACGGGGACTGTGCTTATGTTTTTGATAGCTCCTAATATCTGCCCCAGAGGAGGGAGTCTGTCAATGGGGGAAGGGTAAGTATCTGTTTTTATTAAATATCAAATAGTTTTCTGAAGTTTTCAGTACTCATATTTTATGTCCAATAGGGTATAAAATAAGAGTATGAAAAGAAAATTTTAGAAAACTGAGTATTGAATAAAAACAGATTTCCGTTTTCCATATAAGCAGACTCCCTGTCCCATCCTAGGTCTTCAGTGGTATTGTCTTCACAGAGGATTATTTATATACTGGAGATATCTTGGATTACTATGTCTAATATTCCAGGGAGATATTTACAACACTCTGTGAGGTCTTTTGTGGCACTAAGAAAGAAAAATAGGTTCCTTTAGAGAGAATACATTTTTTATGCTGAGGTGCACTGATACAGGTTGGGGACTGAGTATTGAGAGAATTTTTATTTTACTGCGTTCTAAAACCTGTATCTTGCCCTCATCTGAACTACTGGCTGTTTAAGACAATTTTAAACCTATAGGCACTATATTTTTTAATTTATTTAAAGAAATTTAAAAACATGTGTTACTTTTCACAAGAGCGGGAACCTTAGTCCCAGTGTTCTTGACAAATTTTCCAAGTTGGGTAAGAGCATCCTGCCTACTTAAATTCTGTAGCAGGTGTAAGTGGATATGTATTCTTCTGCCCCTGCCTGAAACTGCTGCATAAAGTATTTGTTATGTACTGTTCAACTGTTACATTTGTCAGAGAAAGCTGCAGATCAGTGAAAGATAGGGTGTTGTGTCACTTGTCTCCGTGCCTGGTGTTTGCACTCAGGAGCATTTGGCATGACCCTAAGTTTGGACTGTCTGTTCTGTGGCCAGAGGACATCAGTCTGCCCGGCTGCCAAACTTTGATGGGCAGTCAAATCACATGTCACTTCTTAATGAGACGAGGAAGAGAATGTAAATGATCATCATGTGTTTGCTGCAGTAGGTGATGTGTAATGCTTTACAAAGTATTTTAGTACTAAAATACCTTTCATGACTCTGAAGGTAAGGCATTTATATCCATAGTTGTAGAATATATGGCATAAAACATATTCTTGCCCTTTTGAGGCTTGTTGGAGACTGGATGAGAACCCTAGCATTTAAATTTGGGCTAATTGGTCACTTGACTCGGGAACTCTGACATTTTGTAATGGTGAAAGATGGAGGTAACTGCTGCTTAGGAAAAGCACAAATGCTTATCCTGCTTAGCACAGGCACAAAGCTGTCCTATGCAGTCTCTGAAGTGGTCATACTTCAGTGAGGAGGTGAGTCTTCAAGGCCAGATGATGTTCAGCTTAAGTGTTTTTAGAAGTGTTTCTGGTGGGAGCACTTAGTACGCTCCCACTGGAATATGGGATCTTGTGTGAGGGGGTTATAATCTTCAAGTGCAGTTGATTTCTAGATATAAAGGAATACATATTATTATTCCTTTTTTATTTAGTCCTCATGTCTCACTAGAGTGAACAATACCTGTTGTGGTTTTAAATTATAACTAATGAACCTCTTGAAAAATTACGATAAAGAGTCTTTGTATTTTACTGTTTTTAAAAACAGAGTTAATATGATTTATACTCTGTCAAGCAGTAATTTCACAATCTGTTTATTCTAGCAAAGGTCAGTTTGCAGCTTTGCAATCAGGAAACTGATCTGCTTGAAAACACAGCTGACAGAATGGAAAGATACTGGACTTGATTCCTACATAGGTCTCCCACAGGGATCCACTGTCAGCATGAGTAAGGGTGCAGAGTGAATGGCTGGGAGTTGAATGGGAAAAGATCACAGAATCACAGAATCACAGAATATTATGAGTTGGAAGGGACCCACAAGGATCATCTAGTCCAACTCACCACCTAACACCCGTACAGAGACCGAGAGCACATCCCAGAGCACAACACCAACCTAGATCCCTCACAGTCTAGCAGGCCACTCCGATGAGAAAGGAGTTAATGCCTGATTGTCCGAGCGTAGTAATTTTTATGTAAAAAGACCGCAACCAGTAAATTTGTGGTTGGTTGACTGGTACATACATTGCTTTGAGAATAACAGATAGATTATGGCTTCTATTTAGCTTGTTTAGAGCTTTGTAAGGTGTTCTTAGGTAATAGACCTCATAATTTAATCATAAATTGTATTTTGTTGTTTTGCTATTTTTAACTTCGGTGAGTAGTAGTCTATGTTGTTCCCCTTGTTTAAGTGGCCATGTAAATATTGTGCAATGTGCTGTGATGCGTTATAATCAGTGCAGCTATTACAGTAAGGTGATATGATTCAATGCAATCAATGGAGATGAGATTCTATGGTAGAATTGTACTGGAAACTTTCATTGGCTTCTCTGGGAGGTCCTTTTTACTGTTACAGACTTTGACACCATGCAGTGTTGATCATGGTAATTTTCCCAGTGTTTAAAAAAAATAAAATTATTTAAAGAATGCGCTAAGATATTCTTAGATTTTTGTCCCTGAATTTTTATGAGTTCAACTGCAGTATCATTATTTTTAGTTTTAAAACTTGTTACATCATACATACCTTGCTCCAACCTTTTGTGCAGATCAATCTATCATGGATGTTTTGAAGCATAAATGTTTTCTAGAAGAATTATTATTTTGGACAATAAAATATGAGTTTCCACAGAAGATGGTGACATTCTTACTCAACATGCTACCAGACCAAGATTATAAGGTACTTGCCTTACTTCGTTCAAACCTAAATATCTTTCTTATTCACATAGTTAGTGTGCATTAGGCCTTACATGAGACCACGTATGTTTCTCTTTGAGTAATAAGCAGTAAAATAATGCAGATCTTTTACCTTGTTCTGAGTATTTTGCTAGAAGGTCTAAAGTGTTTAGTATTTGAAGAGCAATGTGGACAAAACAAGATGAGTAATTCTGGAGCAGCAGTATTAGTTTTGATCTTATGCTTTGTTGTTTTCCTTTTTGGCTGTTAAGTATATATTTGCATGTGTTGAATTTTGTTTTGTTTTATTTTACTTCATAAATTGGACTTTTATCACTTTAAATTATGTGGATCAGCACTGTACGATTCTGTAGTATGGTATGGCTGGTGTATAATTGCAGTGACTTCGTTCCTCTTTCAGCTGTTTTAGTAGGCAGTGGTTTCTCCATGCAGGCCATTGCAGTGTGAATGTTCTTGCTGCAGCTATGCCCTCGGTGACTTTGGCAGCCTTCCAGGTGCTTCTTTACAGAGTTTTGCAGTTGTCCATACCAAGTATCTCCTGGCCTGGAGTCATGGAGACTGGATGTCATCTTCCTGTTTTAAGTCTTGGTGTGCAGCCAGGTTTGGTTGTTTGCTCCACATGTTCCCAAGACCTGGTATGCATAGCAATAAGGCTTAACATTTTGCTCTGATCGTGTCATACTCTTGAGCCATGCAAATATTTTGGACCTGCTCAATCCCTGCTTGGAGGCAAAGATCAAGAAATCCTGAAGTCCAGGCATGCAGATTTCTTAAAAAATATGTGTTTATAGTGGAACGGTCCTGTATTTGTGCCCCCTTAAAACCTTGCTGTATCAAAACAGAGGATATGAAGACAACTTGCAAGGAAGAAAAATATAAGATAGGGGCCTTCAGCAATACTATGTCCATGTCAAGACCCCAGTTTGATGTGGGGATACGAGCACAGATTCATTGTCATCTCAGATTCAGCTAATACATGAGGAGATATCAGGACTTTTTATCTGATGATCCCTTGCCATGAAGCTTGAATTCTTCATGATATTTGGAGAGCCACATGGACATCCAGTTCACCTGATTCATTGCCAGCTAAATTCCTGCCTGTAAAAACACCCAGCTGCTTGCAGCATGTGGAAGAATCTGGTAAGTGTTGCTGTTTCCCTTTTTATGTACCATGTAATAACAACAGCTTTTAATGGTCATGGGATCTTTCTTCTTTTGATGACAAGCCACAGTCTTCAGGGACTTCCTTTTTTCTGCTCATCATCTTCCTTCACTCAGAATGGTGACCATGGTATATTTAATCCATACTGACTGCCACCTTTATCTGGAAATAATCTGTCTTCTACCTACCAATACTGCATGCTCAGGCTGGAAGATTTTAGATCATTTGTTTGAGGGGGTTTTTTTATTACTAGTTCCGTATAGTTTCATTGAACAGTTAATTCCTGTGTGAAAACTTACAAAAATCCCAATGATATGAAATCCTTTGGAAACTATTTCAATTGCTGTGATTGTCTAAAAGGCATTTTTAAGTAGTAAGGAAACTTGAAGCAGGAAATGTCACACAGCAGTACTAGGGTGGCAATAACACTAGTTTTTCCTCAAGGTAACCTGTGCTTTGTTGCAAAACTGTCAATGCTGCATGAATTTTAAACATGTCTGAGGACCGTGGCTAATCTACAAGGGGTGGCTCTTCCTTTACATGTAAACAGAGAGAACATAGCATTTTGGGGTGAATTAGAAGAATGTTTTATGTTGTAGGCTTCCATTTAGCTTTTTTGAAGGACAAGCTTGTTTGCTGCTTACCATATTGCATTCTCAAACAGCAGGAATACCTGTAGGGATAGAAACTGTTCCAAGTAATCTCTCAGCTTTCTGTTACATTCTCTCATCGCATCTACACCACATGTACTGTCTTAAGTTTTTGTGTGTCTGCTGTTGTGCAATTTAGCTTGCTCTTCATGAGATGATTTAGCTCATTGTATCAGCAGAATTCTGTTAGATTGGTTTTCTGATAAACTGAGAGTGCTAGCCAGACACAGAGCATGGAGCTGGCTATCTGTGCATGACTTGAAGTTGTTTAAGTCTCTGACCTCCAGCATAAATGTATTAGAGCTGACTGAATCCACCATTGGCCTGTGTAGCCCTCCCTGAGCCAGCAGCAATCTCAGGTACACAGGTTTATTTTGAAATAGGAAAACAAACTTCCCTTTTAGGATTCCCATTATTGAAAAGAGGTGTCGAAAGGGGTGGGCTAAAACCCTGGGTTAACTGGCTCTTCCCTCTCTCCCCGCTTTGGCATATGAGAGAGACAGCACAACAAAAAGTGTGGTCTTTGCCTTACAGATTTGTGCTTGAGGCATCCTTTCCAGCACTCTCTGATGTTTGAAGCTTGGAAGACTTACAAGTGCAGAAAAGGAAAGCAGAAGAGAAATTTACCGAATCTTCGAAGAAATTAAGAGTTGTTATGATGTGGACAAGAAGAGAAGCAAGATGCCAGAGAAGTGGACCTTCATGTGACCAAGGAGAAGCCAAAGAATGCTTTGGCAATGAACAGGAAGCTGATGGAAGAGTTTAAATCATCCAAGAGCAGAGCTTTGATGAAATATGGAATACTGGAAGAAAAATGCAAAACCATTTGGTAGAGATAATGAATCAACAGTTAGAATTACCAAAAATGCTGTGACTTGTCAGGCACCTCCTGTAGTGACCACTGAGGCAGCTGTTTCAGCAATAGCACTTCACTAACCCCTGGATGTGCTGTTCTACACATTCTGTAGAAGGGTTTTTCTATTGGAACCTTAATTTTAATGCAGTGTTCAGCTGGGAGAAGTATCATCCTAGCACTGAGAGAATAAACATGGGAAATGTAAGTTTTAACTAGAACATGGGATTGATGTTAATCTCCTAAAACTTCTGGGGTTGTTGAATGACCACCAACAGGAAAGGCCAGTTGAAAAAATTAATTTTATTTTTCCATAGGCTAGAAATGTAGAAGCTGCACAAGATCATAGAGAGTAAGCCACCAGAGGTAATTAAGTATACAGAAAACATCTCTATGTTAGGAAGCCACTTCCTGCAAAAGGTTGGAAGCTGAGTATTTGGAAAGATGTATTATGTCAAGATCTCAATTTTTGCTCCATTCTGTATTTTTCCTTCGTGATGTATATAGCTCTGGCCACTGAAAGAAAGGATTCTGAGGTGAATGGACTGATTGCCATGGCTGTTGTTATATGCGGACTGCAGTTTACCAGCTTTTTAATAACTGGAATTGAGTTTAGTTGCTCCCTCTCAAAATCGGAGAGGGTTGTATTTGTTTTACTTCCAAGTGAATGTAGGAGTAAACTTTCTGTCTTTCTATAAGTGTGTTACAGAATTTCTACCATTATACTGTATTGAGAGCAAATTTATGGTACTTTCAGAAGTTCATTATTGTATATGAATAGAGGCATAACAATTTTTACACATTCCAATTTAAAATAAAGAAATAAAAAAACTCCCTCTTTGTTCTTAGAGAAGGACCATGTCTTTGCAGCCAATTTGAATTGGGAATGCTGTGTAAAACAAGTAAAACATAGTTCCTTTATCACAGAACCCACAAATCCTATTTAGACATAGAACAGCATGAAGAAATAAATATATTTAAAAGTATACTTTTTTACTAGCAGCATTAATATACCAGCTTCTTAAAATATCTGGTGCGTCATTGTGTCTGAGGCTTACCATTAACAGTGTGAATGTCCTGATAAGTGTTACTGCCAGTGATTAAAATAGTTTAAAGCTTTAATTTAAAGGAAATTATGCGATAGGAATATCTGGAGTATTGGAATGATATGTATTAACTTTTCTCAATTACTGCCAATTCATTGTTCCAAGAAGTCTTTAACTGATAGCAGTTACCATTGTGCTGGGTGCTGTATGGAGAACACACTTTTAGTCATTATACAGGTTTCCATCTGGACCAGGTAAAAGAAGCCAAGTAAAGTAATCTTGCAATGCTTCCTGCAGTGACATCCCCCCATCCCTACCCTAGTCCATGGTTTTGCATGACCAGCTTTATTTTTGAAGGCGTTTGCTGGAAGAAGCAGTTTCTAGGCTCAACAGCAGAGTTGTCATCATATTTTTGGAAGTATTTCCTAAATGAGAAAAACATAATAAAAATATGGGAGCACTGAGTCTAAAGCAGGTAAAATAAAGCAGTGATTTGTATATGGTCTGGTGAAAACATAGCTGAGTGTGGTTTTAAGATTTCTAATTCTGTGCTTGTGAAAGGTTAGTACTTCAGAAGAAATAGGCAGGGGCTTTTTAGACTTTGATCTAAAATTTTTTATCACCACACAGCTTGTGTTGTTATAAGCCAAATAAAGTCCAGATGGTGGTATAATTCAGAACCTAAGGTACTAAGTGAGATATGATTTCAAAGCTGGCAGATATGCCCACTCATACATGCCATGCAATAGGTTGGCTTACAATGCAATTTGAGGCTAATGGAGCAATACACAAAACTGTACTAAGATTTCTATGTGTATGTGTTGTATTTAAATACCATCTGGTTTAAAAAAACTCCAAGAGTTGTGTGAAGAATAATAAAACTTGCTAATGCATTTAATTATTGAGGGGAAAGCACTAAAAATTTATTAAAAAGTATTGCATGTTATGATAGCAGAAATGAAATTCAGTGTTGAAATGTGTTCCCTGACAGATGAATGCAAACGTTACTCCATGTGTAGATGAGTGCAAGTACTGAGTTAAGGCAACTTTATTAGGCTCTATGGAACTCATTGTTCATAGTGTATCATTTAAGGACATGATTTCCATTGTTTCCTGGAACAATTTAAGATTAATTACTAGCATTCTTACTACATTTCTTACTACTTTCACAGGTATGCTGAGACCTTTATTCTTTATTGGAACACTTCTGGCAGTTTTTTAGTGTGGGGCATATAGAAGGAGAAGATTAGATTTTGGGTAAAGATAATAAAATTAGAGGCTTGAGTTACCTCTCTCTATAAATAGATCTTTTCATGTGGAGTCTTTCTAGAAACTAAACATGGGACACTTACACCATCAATTTTGCTTTGTTGTATCCTGGGAGACATCAATTGCTTTGTTGATTGTACTTTTGTAAAAGAGTATTTTATAATGAAAGAAAGCTGTAATTTTTGATGATGCTTTTTAACATCAAATTTTCTTCATGATTTGCAGATTGCTTTTACGAAAACTTTTGTTCAACATTATGCTTTTATTATGAAAACATTGAAGAAAAGCCATGAATCAGACACAATGTCTAATAGAATTGTGCATATCAGTGTTCAGTTGTTCAGTAATGAAGAACTAGCACGCCAAGTAACAGAAGAATGCCAGCTGCTGGATATTATGGTCACTGTTCTGTTGTACATGATGGAAAGTTGCCTTATTAAAAGTGAATTGCAAGGTAGGTTGATTTTTTTGTTTGCTTCTTTCCGTGGATAATAAATTGATTATAGAGGAAATTTAATTTTTAGGGGTAGTTATTAGCACCCTCAACTCCTTTCCCAAAATGCACAGGATCTAACAGTATGTGGTAGAGGCTGAGTATCAAAATTTCTTAGCAATATAAAAATAGTCATCAAGAGTGATACTGATGTTGTATCTTTTGGTTTGTAGGTTTGAGAGTATTTTGTAGGAGTGTTATATGTAGTCTAGAATACAGAGTATTACTTTGCAGGTGCTTAATTTGTTTGGTAAAGTGCATAAACAACTATTTCAGTGAGAAATTACGTACACAAATTGAGGCCTTTATTAATTTAAAAAATATTTTCAAAGTATTTCACAAGCTCTTTGGAGTTTTTAAAATTGTTTTCATTTTTCTCACTTGTGGTTGCCTTAATAAAACTTGATACAGTTAGAGAATGTTTTAATACTTTGTAAATACATGAATTTCATGAAGCTTTTTCTTTTATGGAGTGGCAGTTTAAATTTGTACTAATGTACATTGTGTAATTTTCTTAGTGAAAATGACCGTCCTGGTTCTACCCTCCTTGTTTTACCTGACCTTATCTGAAAATGATGTCACAATGAGTCTTGCTGAATTCTGTTACTCATCTTTTTATGTGTGTTTGAATCTGAATGTACTCTTCAGACAGACTGAGTGCTGCTGCTGAATAAGTATCATCAGCTTCTATATGAAATTGTATTTTTTGTTGCCTGAAGTATCCTTTGTCTTTGCATCTGCTCTGTGTACAGTCTAAAACAATGACTGTACTGAAATGGGAAATCCTCACTCATCCAGCTCCCAGGGGTGCCCTCTTTCATCAGTGCTTCAACATGAGAAATTTTCCTGTTGCCCTACATAGATTGCTTTACACTATGAAAAATATTGAATATTTACCAGTTCCTATGTCAAGTGAATTTTGCCAAATCAGTACCTTATTGGTGGAATGTAATTTAAAATTACTTTTAAGCCTCTTCCAAATGCTACATGTTGGTCAGTATGGGATGGTGGTGGTGATGTTCTGTAATGATTCAGAACTACAGCCAAACAGAACAGGGCTGTGACTGTGATGAGGCATTTTCTGAAGAAGCTTCCTGGTAATTAATGATGTAGACTGGAGCTGGTAAGTTAAGTAATATCCAATACATGTATTTGTGATAGATGTGTGAGAAAAGACTTAACTCTGGAGCAGCTCTCCCACTGTTTCTTCTCCCAGCACCAGTGATTTCTCTAAGATAAGATACTGTCATAAAATTATAGGATCTTTTAGGTTGATTATTCAGTCCGGCAGTAAATCTAATACTGCCAAGTCCACCACTGGGATATGTCTGGTGCTTTTCAGTGTTTTCACTACATTTCCTCCTCGCTGCTTTATCTATGAGAAGTTGGGCATAATGTAAATTGATGGAAGAAAATTCATAAAGTGCTTTACTGTGTCTTTTCACACTCTCCTTCTCAGTGGCCTTCTTTTGCAGTTCTGTGGCTTTGTAACTCGTGTTTGTTTCAAGTTATCCCTTATGGTGATGGAAATAGGGAGAAGTCTTTTAATAGTCTGTGCCAGTGAGATAAATTGATAAGAATTCCGATTGTGCAGCCACTGCAAACAGTGGATTGTTTAGTATCTGAATGAGGCAAAATTTACAAATCCAGCCAGTGGCTAAATGCAAGAAGCATGTTGGTGAGGAGCAAGAATGTGGAGCAGGGAGCAGGAATTGTATCTGCTCTGGCATGTTTAGTTTGCATTGCTCACAGATCCTAATTGTTTTTGAACAGCTGACATCTGTTAGAAGTACACAGTTCACTAAGGGTATTTCTGGATGCTGTGACAAACTGCTTTTGTGAAACAGAGTTGAACCAGAAGCTGTGTTGATCTCAACTTTGTATGTGTTACTAGTTCACCCTATGTCTCTCACACGTGGTGTGAAGGGATGAGGGGGAGAGATATGGATGGAGGTGATAAAACTGGCTCCCTAGGAAGATTTATGTCTTAAGTTCTTAGAGATTTTTTTCCTCTCTATCAGCGCATTCCTCCTGATGAACTTCTAATGGGAGAGGAGTTTATACCCCCAAGGGAAAAGGTTTTGGTAATGGTTTGTCCTTTGTAGACTAAGATGTTTAAATGACTGTATTAACCCTGGCTTGTAGAGTACTCTGTGTAAGAGGCAATGCTACTGTCCATGTAAGGTAACTTTGGATTTGTCTAATCTATACTGGGACAGAATCACCAACATGTAACTGACTTGTAACTTTTTTGTAAAGTCCTTCAGCAGGACTGTTCTTGGATAGGCCAAAGGGATGTACACTCTACATATGTATGTACCTCATAAACTAGAGACCAGTTAAATAAATACGGTGGCTCTTTAGCTGTGCTGTGCTCCTTATGACCATTTCACTGTGTAAAAGGGTATTTACAGGGGTCCTTCAGTGCATTTTTACTGGAGTAGAGCAATCCTAAAGGTAGGTCATCTGATGCAAGATTTTCTTTCTTCTGTTCTTCTTTCTCTTGAAATAGAATAGCAACTGACAGATCGGTGCTGGAAGTTGTTTCCCTTGGATTGTGAATTTGAAATGAGTTCTGTTTCCCTTTGGATCTTTCTAGAGATCCCTCTTATGAAAAGCAAATAAAGAGATTTATTTGATAGCTGTAGAGGAGGTAGTTCTGTGGTTCTTGGGGTGAGAGGGGAGACAACCCCTTCCTCCACCCTGATTTCTTATCCCTCTCCTTCTTCTGCCCGAATCGTAAGCAGGCTGCATAAAACCTTTCTGGCCCAAATTCAGCATGGAAATTTTTTTCTCTGCTCTTTTCAGACTCAACATGCCAATGTAGGTTTTGGTCACCAGATTTCTTATTGACTGCTGTAAGGTATCTTGCTCACTGGGAGTATGTCAAATTCAAAATAGATCTCAGGTGTTTGTAAGAGCAATTGTATTGTTTGGTCTTTTTATAGTTCCTGAGAGTATTCAAAGGGGCATTACTATGATGCTTTTATGAATGAACTGCTTTTCAAATGTTGTAATACTTTTCAATGTATGAGTGACTCCTACTGAGTGGGTTCTGTGTAGGTGAGTCTATGATGAAAAAGCAGCCTCAGATACCACAGAAGAACCATTGGTTTTTTTCTGCAGTTCTGTGGGTGTGTGTGTCTGACCTCAGCATTACAGGACATCATAATTGGGTTTTTTGCATTATTTTGTAACATTTTATAAATTACAACAAGAAGTGAAAATACTTTTTCTTCTTCCTTTGTTTTGTGTTTTTCTTTTGTAAATCTAGATGAAGAAAATAGTTTACATGTTGTGGTGAATTGTGGGGAAGCACTACTGAAGAATAACACTTACTGGCCCTTGGTTAGTGATTTTATAAATATACTTTCACACCAGAGTGTGGCAAAGAAATTTTTGGAAGATCATGGTCTTTTGGTAACATGGATGAATTTTGTATCATTTTTTCAAGGTATGTGACATCTATAATCAGTTCTAATACAAGGATGTTAAGACAGCTTAAAGTTCGCAGTAGCAAAATCCTTGCAGTGCTGTATGTAAATACTTAATTTATTATTAGTAGTACAAGTTTGTATTTCTGGAGAAGAACAGTATGCTCTCAAAAACAGGTAGATTTAAAAAATTATCTAATGGATCTTTGTTCTTCAGCTGCTTCACACAAGACAGTCACATCACACTTAGTCAACAGATTCATTCTGAGGCTGTACTTGAAGTACAGATCATAGTTTATTACTAGAAGTGTTCTACTATGGAGTTCTCGATTTCAACATTGTGGAAATTAATCTGATAAATCTAAGACTTCTTCTAAGTGTTCCTGTGGAGAATTTTTTTAATATTTAAAAGAAATATTTAAAAATGGTGAGCTTCTCAATAATAAGTGTTCTGCTTAGAAAGAGGACCAGCGTCTAAATGTTCTCACTACTAAATCAAAGTTAACAACACTGAACAGCAAGGACTGGAATTACTAGCCAGTCTAGAGCTATTGTTCTTTTCTGGTTTATTTTTTGTTGAAACTTTGCTGCTTGTTCTCATGTTTTATCAATTATTCTGCTGTTAGACCAAATAGATTCCTACACTTTGTGGAGGGTTATATAGGTGTGTAAATGCGTCACACTAAAAAGACTGCATTCTATTTAGCTCTAGCTAAATATGGGGTTGTCTAACTCTGCTTAAATCTTCGAAGGCATGAATTTAAATAAACGCGAACTAAACGAGCACGTGGAGTTCGAATCGCAGACATACTATGCTGCCTTTGCTGCTGAGCTGGAAGCCTGTGCCCAGCCTATGTGGGGTCTTCTGTCACACTGCAAAGTTAGGGTAAGGCTAAGGTTTCTCTGTCATAATTCTTGGTTTAATTCTTGGTTTAATTCATGACTTAATCTAGAATTCTCAGAAAGGTCTGTCTGTGTTTGAAAAGACATGGGTTATACGGGCTTTGTCTATCAAATAACTTAAAACTTTGATCAACTTGGATCCTGTCGATAGTGAGTGAAGAATACAAGCTTGTATGTAATGCATTGTCTCCAGTACTGGGACAACAAGTTCAGGAGATGTACAGTCATGTCATATGACTGTCCATCTGGAATGACTTCTAATCTGATGAAGATCTTGATAGCATGTCTTAGTCATTCAGCCTTTGTTCATTGGGAAAGTAGATACATGTGATTATAATGATTTTGTCTGTAAATAGGCACTTCATTATCACAGAATCAGTAAGGTTGGAAAAGACCATAGAGATCATCAAGTCCAACCTATCACCTATTACCTAACCTAGCCAAACCTGTTACCTAACCTGTTGCCATCCTGCTACCAACACACCATCCTACCTATAACACACATGATTTTGTCTGTAAATAGGCACTTCATTATGATGGGGGATGGAGTAATTTGTGGATTTGTGTAGTTTTACTATCAATCTGAGGTGAAATCCCTTAGGTTCTGACATCTCCTGGTCTCCAAACTAGAGCAAAGACTTGTTACGAGTTGCTAGATGGTAAAATATATTAAGTTATACCAAAAATCCAATCAATCAGCTTTTAGGAACACTTAATATATGAAAAAAGCCTCTTTACAGCTGTCCCTGCTGAAGGTGCCTTAATTCTCATCATTGAAGTGATCAGCTTCTGGAGTGACAATGAAACTATCCTAATACTTACCAATTTTGTATGAGGAGGGCTCATATTATGCTGGTCACTAGTGGTGATCTCAAAGAGGCAATTGAGTGCTCCCTCGGTTCACAGACAACACTGAGTCCTGTGTCGGTGGGAGTGTTGATCTGTGGGAGGGCAGAAAGACTCTGTAGAGGCATCTGGCCAAGGCCAACGGTATGAGATTCAGTAGGGTGAAGTGCTGGGTCCTACACTTGGGTCACAACAACTCCAAGCAGTGCTACAAACTGGGGGCAGAGCGCTGGAAAGCTGCCTGGAGGAAGAGGATCTGATGGATAGTTGGCTGAACATGACGCAACAGTGTGCCCAGGTGTCCAAGAAGGTCAATGGTATCCTGGTCTGTGTCAAAAATAACATTGCCTGCAGAACCAGGAAGTGCTTGTCCCCCTGTATTTGGCACTGATGAGGCTGCACCTCAAATTCTGTGGCCAGTTTTGGGCCCCTCACTACAAGACAGACATTGAGGTGATGGAATGAGCCCAGAGAAGGTCAACAAAGCTGGTGAAGGGTTTGGAGAGCATGTCCTGTGAAGAGTGGCTGAGGGAACAGGGGTTGTTTAGCCTGGAAAAGGAGACTTGGGAGACCTCGTTGCTCTCTACAGCTCCTGAAAGGAGGTTGTAGCCAGGTAAGGATCGGCCTCTTCTCCCAGGCAACTATTGACAGGACAACAGGAAATGGCCTCAGACCGTTTCAGGAGAGGTTCAGGATGGGCACCAGGAAGAATTGCTTCATGGAAGGAATGGTTAGTTATTGGAATGGGCTGCTCTAGGAGGTGGTAGAATCACCATCCCTTGAAATGGTCAAGAAACAACTGGACCTTGCACTCAGTTCTGTGGTTTGGTTGACAAGGTGTTATTTTATCAGAGGTTGATAGGATAACTCAATGATTTTGAAGGTTTTTCCCAGCTTCAATGTTTCTCTAAAAACACTCTTGAAATAATCATTTGTAGCAGGAAAACAACTACACTTCCTTTAAATCATTTTAGTTCATACAGTATACTTGTTCCTCTTAACTGCAGGAAACACAGGACTACACACGAAATGTTGTCAGATACTGCCTCGAAGCACTTCAGGACTGGTTTGATGCTATCAACTTTGTAGATGAGGTAAATATCCTTAGTAAATTTAAACGGAGTACTGTGAAAATCAAAGGTGATACACTCCCTCCCCTCTAAACTCCCCTTAAATTAAGTGATTGCTCAAGGTAGTGATCGAGAAAGGATTGCCTTACTGAAATTAGAGTTTGTACTTAATAGTTGCAATGTTATGTCTTAGAATCCTTTGTCTGTAGAGTTCTGGTGCAAGTTCAAGCTGCATGAGTTTTGAAAGCAGTGCTCTTGATATACTGCTGTTGTGCTGAGTGAAGAGCTGTAGCACTGGCAGAAAAGTCCACTTCTGCTGTGGTAGTGAGGGGTAGCTTTGCCACTTTGCAGGCAGAACGCTCAATCAACTGAGAGTGCCCTTAGCTACTGGGACTTAGTGAGGTAGTAACTACAGCTGTCTAAGGGAAACCTGAATAATCAGAAAGGCAGTGGAATGAAGTAATACTAGATTAGTAGAACGCAAGTCTATCAAATGAATACATGCCAAGATATTCTTCTTGGTGGTTGTGACAAAGACATTTGAGGTTTGGGGTTTTTTTCCAATATATTATGTTAAAATACCTTTCTTTTACTTTCAGCCAGCTCCTAACCAAGTTACTTTTCATTTGCCACTGCATCGCTACTTTGCCATGTTTCTAAGTAAGGTAAGCACGCATTGTGTCACACAGATGGAGATTCCCTGTTGAATGGAATTCAGTACAGTGTGTGTGCTTGCTTTTGTTTGTAGGCTGTCAAATGCCAAGAACTAGATCTGGATACTATCTTGCCGGATCAGGAGATGCTGATGAAACTCATGATTCACCCACTTCAGATTCAGGTATGGGCAGACTTCTGGCTCTGTAGATATCGAGATACCCACAGAAAAAACAGTTGCTCCGATTCTTTTAACCTCAGTCATCTAAGTATATTTAGCAGTATGTAGCGATGGGAAGTGTGCCTTAATTGTGGAGTATCAAAATAATCTGTATGTTACAATAATAACTAGAATATACTGAGCATAGGATAAACACTTTTATTTTTATACCTATTTCGAAGATTAAATATATGGCATTAGTTATTATAGTCTGAGAAGTGCACGATAAGAATAATATTCCCTGTAGTACTTCACAAGCATAGGAAGAACAAGCTCTTTGAAAAGATAGAATTGTAATGTGAATAGAAGGGGAGTGCAATTTGAGAAGAAACTTGAATCTGAAAAAATTCATATTTTAATTTGAGGGTGAGTCCAAGAATGGATGCACTCTGCAACATTTTTTTATTTACAAATTTGGATTTATTTGTATGTAAGTTGCAGTGAGCAGTATTTGTAAACACCGCCTTTACATCTAACCTCTTTTTCACCATGATACCTTCATTTTTGGAGTACTTTTCAAGATTTTAATAAATAATTATGTATATAAATCACTTCATATAGCTTTTGTCACTTTCATTGTCTGAAATATGTCATATTAATATGTCATTGTCATAGGAAAGTATGGTATCTGTTTCATAAACTTGCAGAAGTTCATTTTCACCTCTCACTCTCCAGGAGAAGCAGATTAGTATTAAAAATTATATAAAAATGTAGTGTGTATGTATTGTACATGCAATGGTGAGAGGGCTGAAGCACCTCCATTATGAAAACAGATGGAGAGAATTGATGTTGTTCAGTCTGGAGAAGAGAAGGCTCCAGGGAGACTTTAGAGCAGCCTTCTAAAGGGATCTACAAGAAAGCTGGGGACAAACTTCTTGACAGGGCCTGTTGCAATAGAACACGGAGTAAAGGGTTTAAACTAAAGGGAGGTGGATTTAGATTAGATATGTTTTTTACAAATAAAGAGTAATACAACAGTGGAACAAGTTGTCTGTGAAGGTGGTAGGTGCCCCTTCCCTAGGAACATTCAAGATTAGATTGATTAGATTGAAGAAGTCCCTGATCATTGCAGGGATGTTGGACAAGGTGACCTTTAAAGACCCCTTCCAACCCAAACGTGATTCTACAGGAAAGCTGCTGAGGGGTTTTTTTTACGAGGACATAGAGACAGGACAAGGGGGAATGGCTTTAAACAGAAAAAGAGTAGTTTAGATCAAGTATCACAAAGACATTGTTTACTGTGAAGGTGGTGAGACACTGGAACAGGTTGCTCAGAGTAGTTGTGGCTGCCTTATCCTTGGAATTGTTCAAGGTCAGGTTGGATGGGGCTTTGCACAACCTGATCTAGTGAAAGGTGTGCTTCCCCATGGCAGGGGTCTCTAAGGTCCCTTCCAACCCAAACCTTTCTATGATTTCTAGGTTTCTATAATAATACATTGATGATCTGCTAACATTCAACTGAATAGCTGAATATCCATGAAATGTTTATAACTTTTTACTTTATTTTCCCTGAACAGGCAAGTCTTTCTGAAATTCACAGCAACATGTGGGTTAGAAATGGGCTACAAATTAAAGGACAGGCCATGACTTATGTGCAGTCTCATTTCTGCAATTCAATGATTGATCCTGACATTTATCTGCTGCAAGTAAGTTATGTTTTCTGAGAACCTAAGCTAGTATTGTTTACTAACTAGCTGTTGAGTTGAATTACAGTGAGCCCCTGGAACTCATGGGGAGGGGGAGGCCACGCAAGTAATGAAATCCGTTAAGATACTGAAGCCATGAATATTCAATTAGGTGTAGCCATGTCCCCTACACTAATAAGCTCTAGGGGGCGGTCCTGGGAGTGCAGGGCAACATATTGCACTGCAGGAAACCGATAGAAATGTCTTCCGCCCATTCCCGACTGCAGAATTCTTACTTTTGCCACAGCGAACCCTTTTCTCAGCTTTGAAACGTGTCGGGAGCTGGGACGCCTGGGCTAGTGCGGCCCTGCAGGGCTGCACAGGCTGACACAGTCTACACGGTTTCGTTTCTGGAGGAGTTGTTTTGTTTTGTTTTCCTGGCTCGGAACAAAGGGAACGCAGGCGAGGGGGCGGTGGTGGCTGGGAATCCACCTGAGCCGAGCTGAGCTCTGGCGAATGAGCCTGAGCTACAGCCGAGCCCAGCTGAGCCAATATTCCATATCAGGCGGACTGAACCGTCCAGCCTCCATCTACCCTGCTTCCATTTGCAAGTGAGCTCAGACGTCGCCTCCTCTTGCAAAAGCGTCAGACTTCTGCCCGCCTTGGCTCAGCTCGGTGGCGTGACGCAGTGCAGGCAGGCTTCCTCCCGCCCTGGTTCGGCATGGCGGAGCCAGACCCCAGGTGGTGGGGGGAAGGTGCCTCCTACTCTTGCTCTCACGCACAGATACAGACAATGGTAACCCCATATTGCAGCCTGGTGGAGAACAATTCCAGCCACACAAAACCACATGTTTACATTAAACGCGTCTGGGCTGGGCAGTGCATGACTCCCAGCTCCCTCCCCTTGCTGCTCCTGGGCAGGGCCAGTTTACATATCCATGAGCCCATTACATATTCATGGATTGAGTCCACGGTACAAACTCAAGGCATCTGTGCACATGCGCTGACACACAACTCGCAGAAAAATAATCCACAATTAATTGAAACCACGAATATGCAGAATGTGAATATGTGAGGGCTCACTGTAGTTGAATAAAATTAATTTATTCTTTTTCTACAGGTGTGTGCCTCTAGGCTGGACCCAGATTATTTTATTTCATCTGTTTTTGAAAGGTAAAAAGGAGAATGGCATTGTTAAATGTTGTGCTAGCTGTTGACTAATTTATACCGTGTGATAGAAAAAGTGCATATCTGATACACATCTTCAGTAGTATAACTCTGCCAAAATTAACATGCACCTGAGGGTTCTATGGAAAGGTATCTCTTGATTTTAAACAGGATTTGCCTTTGATCTCCAGTGCAGTAATAGTGTCGGAGATTTGTTTTCTGAGCATCTGTATGGTTTTTTAAGTTTTACAGATGTTCATATGCTAGGATATTCTAGCCTGAGGAAGCAGATAAATAGAGCTGCAATAGTAAGAGATAAGAAGGATGTCTGCTTTCCTGGAAAAGAAGATCAGATTAATTGCAAAAAAACCAGATTAATTTCCATTAGCTTTTATGTTGGTAAGTGTAAAATGTTGTCATGTGGAGGGAGTATCTCTATAGCACATTCCATAAATAGTTAAATAAAAATCCAAATGTAAAAAAAGCTTCATGCATGTTTGTTTACATATATTTTGCTTTGTATTCATTTAGGTTTTGTGAATGCTATCTTGAGTATGAGTACATTTCACACTGGTATTCTAATGGGGGAGAATGATATTTCTGACTTCACTGTTTGCTGTGTAGGTTTAAGGTGGTAGATCTGTTAACGATGGCATCACAGCATCAGAACACAGTTCTTGACTCGGAGCATGAAAGGTCCATGCTGGAAGGAGCCTTAACGTTTCTGGTCCTTTTGTTAAGTCTTCGTTTACACTTAGGTAAGAGTCATTATTTTAGGAATGCTCGCATGTAAATAACATTGTAACCTGTTCATTTATATTCAGCATTTAGCTTGAAGCTGATCAACTGTATAGTAACTTAAAGTATTCAATGCTTGGTTTATTCTTTGCCATTTACTTAATTTTAATCTCTTAGAAATAGATATAATATAATGGAGGAAAATGGCTTTAATGGAAATGAGTGACTTGTGTAGGTGATCACATGAATGTTCTCTATCTTTTCCAGGAAGACAGCAATTTTAGTTTGTACTTGTCTTTTCTTAGATTGTCTTTCTTAACATTTTTTCCTGTATTTTTATAGCACTGTATCATTACTTAATATTAGTTTGTTTCGAGTTTGGCATGCTTTTAATGTCAAATAAAAACTGAATGTGTGTTTTAAAACCATGCTCTTTTAATGGCTTTTTAAATTTTATTTTTCTAGGAATGACAGATGATGAGATTCTCAGAGCGGAGATGGTAGCCCAGCTCTGTATGAATGACAGGACACACAGTTCATTATTGGATCTCATATCCTTGGAGTACATTAACTGATATACATAAGTGAGAATGAGAGGTGTCTGGGTAGTAGTAGGATTTGGGAGCATGAATGACATGTTTTTAGCTTATATAATTAAAACATATTGTAAAAGCGTATTTGCATACGCTTACTAGGAAAGGCATCTGCTCTAATTTTTCTCAATAGTTTATATTAGTTTTGAAACAAATGCTGCTCTTCTTATTATGTTTTGTAACATTGAAAAAGTCTTAACTTTTAGTGTGAGGTAAGAAGCCTGTTTTCCAATTACAGTCATACCTTGGTTATTTGCACTGTCGTATTCACATCTTCTCACATTCACAGAAATTTTTCCTGCAGTTTTTACTCAGTTATTCATGGATTGGTGTGGTCCCGGCTGGCCCTGTCAGGAAGTCTTTAAGAGAGACCCAGCAGCCGACCTGGGCTTGCCAGTGCATGTGTGCATGTCTGTATATGCACATATTGATAGCCTCAGACAGAGCACTCCTGCCAGTGCTAGCCGCTGCAGTTACTCACACACTCCTCGCTGCCGTAAGAAGCTCGAGATGTCGCAGTGTTCCAAAGTTGCCATATTTCTGGCAATAATTTGCCATATTAATGTCTGACCTGTATTCGTGGATTAAAGGTTCTGCCGGACCCTCAGGAGACCCGTAATCCACAAATACGGAGGATTGACTGTATAAGGTAATTAAGGATTGTGAGTTTTAATTGTCAGAGCAACATGACCTGCTTAGAGTGTAAGTGGTATAGTTCACTGATTAGATGTACTTTGTAGAAAGTTTAGCCAAGCATCACCCTTATCTGGATTTGAGTGTTTGATTACTGTTAATTTTATGCCAGTGTGAAAGGAAGCCAGTGTACACTACATTTGCCTTTGCTATCAGTACCGAAAATGCAAATAACAGCATTCCTGCACATTGCTTTGACAGTGGATTGAAGTGCAGGAAGTCTGTCTGTCTGTGCAGGGTTACGGTTCATGTCCCCAGACAGCTGATTACAGATGTGCAGGTTTTCCTGCTCTTAGTGTCCTAGGCTGTGTGGGCAAATTAAATAGCTTGTTGTGATTGCATAAAAGATATTGCAATCCAGGGATAGGCATTGAGCAAAATACTAGGAAAAATAAGATAAGAAAGGAGGAGATGGAGAGTTACAAATGCTAAGAGTTAAGAATTATTAATTGTTACGATACGATCTAGTAAACACTTAAGTGTGTAAAATAAGTGATCACTTAGAACAATTCATTTAAGAAAATCATTTAACTGTGTAAAATAAGTTAATCCTTTATACAAACAATCACTTATCACTAACCAGAAGTTTACATATTTATAAGTGCTGCTTGTGTTTAGGGGTACTGTCAGTTGGGCAGTTAAGTATTGCTACCAAAAATAAGATCCATCCCATGCAAGATGCAGAAATACTTACTGTGTTCATCAATCGTGAGCTATTTACTTGCTTTTCCTGCACTTAGCTATAAGCACAAAATATTCTTCCTATGAAGAGAGACAGTAAAATCCACTTCAGTGCAGCAGAGAGACAGCAGGAGACCGGGGTTTCAATGCCCGTCAGGGAGGCAGTGGTGCCATTTAAGAGTTGGACTCAATGATCCTTTTGGGTCCCTTCCAACTCAGAATATTCTGTGTGATTCTGTGAAATTGTCTGTAAATAAAATCAAGTGCAAAAACTTTCTATACACTACAGCTAGCAGGTTTTGTTTCTCATTTGGTACTTGATGTCTTGAGCCCAGCATGTAGCAACTGTCTTGCTTTAAAAAGTTTACTGTCCTAGCTAGGAGGTTTTGATTCTCTGCTGTAATAGTTACAGTTCATAGCAGCTGGAGCGTACAGACCTCTTGTGGTAAGCAGAGAGCACTGCTGAAAAGTGGTGTCAAGGGAGTGACTGAAAATCTCAAGAGTGGAGCAAAATGGCTGTAGCCTGCAACTAAGTTAACATTGCTTTCCTTAACACAGACATTACATTCCAGAAAACCCCAATCCTAAAAGTGGAATTATTCCAGGAAGCTTAAGCTTTGAATCAGTCTTGTCAGCCGTTGCTGACTTTAAAGCTCCTGTTTTTGAACCTGGAGGTTCCATGCAGCAAGGAATGTATACACCTAAAGGTATGGTAATCAGGTGTCCTCATGCAACATACTCAGTGGTAAGATACTTAATCGGGGTCTGTTTGGTTTTGTTGTTGTGGGATTTTTCCCTTAAAAAAAACAAACCATAACCCCAACCTACCAAGCAATGTTAAAAATCCCACCCCATCCTCCCCACAAAAAAGCCAAACCCACCACCACCATTAAAGACTCAAAACCCTTGAGGTTTCATTATTGGCTATTGTTGAAATTTAAGAGCATTGCTAAAGATTGTCAGTAGTCTTTAATAAATTAATTTTTATCTTGCCTGAAAATGAGCTTCTCATATTAATCAGGTATCCTCAGAAAACAAGGGAAAATGGAGAACTGGAAAATTACCTTTTTATTTTATTGATCTACATGGTTAATCATTCATGTGATTTAAGAAAATCTTATGTTCAATAGAGTTTAGAACTGTTTCCATCAGCAAGATATCAATTATAGAGATACTTTCTTTGAACTTCTCCACATTTTGATTGTCAAAGATACCATGATTTTTTTACTTTATATTACTTAACCATACTAGTATCCTGCAGCATTTTTGCAGTCAGTAGTGAGGGTCTAGAACAAAATTCAGGCTAAACTGGTTATAGAATATTGTTCTATGATTCTACAATACATGCTGTGCAGAAATGACAGAAATGATTCTCCTGACCAGCTTGTCATCTAAATTTGACTCAGCACAGCATTAGTATATCAAAGGAGTGAACGAATTTAAGAACTCAGTGTTCCATTACTGTTTCCTGTCACTGAGCAGATAAGCCTGTAGGAATCTGAAATGCTCCGTGTGCTCTGGATGTGCTTCAGCTAGTGGCAAAGCTGAAAAGGGATTAACTCTTTCCTCCCTCATGTACCTCCCTTGAAAACTAGAAAGGTTGGGGTGTCATAATTTTGAAACTATTTGAGTTTTAATCTTTCGTGGATTTCATTTTTTTTGGAGGGGGGAGTTGATGTAGGAACTAATACTGTACTAACTTGTTTGCCAGTTTTTGTACTGAAGGCTTAAAGAGTCAGGAAAGCTCTTTCATACAAATAAACAACCAGTGAAGTAATTTGTGAAACCAGATTTTTGGGAAGTGATTCCTCCTGGTTCCTTGGTGTGTAATTACCCAGTTTAACACCTAGGTATTTTAAATAACTTTATATTAATGCTGTGTAGACTGCGTTTCCTTATGTCATCTTCAGTTACTGTTTGTGTTGTGAAATGCTGGTCTTCATAACAGAATGTGATGGAAAAAAGGATGGATTGTGGGGTTTTTGGGTTTTTTTAATTATAGCACTTTAGGGAATCTAGTGCTGTAGTGTTTGGGGGAAATTTTTGTATTAGTAACTTAGTAAGAGTTATTAAAATTGCCATAGTTTGCTGAAAAAATTATGTAATAGAAAATTACGTAGTTAAAGCCAGTTAAGAAGAGAATCTAGAATAAGTTGTAAGGCCTTTAAGGCGAATGTTAACATATAATTTCTTTTCAACCACAGCTGAAGTTTGGGATAAGGAATTTGACCCTGTCATGGTAATACTTCGAACAGTTTACCGTAGAGATGTGCAGTCTGCAATGGACAGATACACAGCGTTGTAAGTTGGATCGTTTTTAGGAATGTAACATCATATTGTTGCTCATTGCACAATAAATTTTTTGTTTCCAATATCTGGTGATTAGCACTTTATCGATGTTGTCAGGATTGGTTTGGATGAAGTGAAATTTTCTTTCTCCTCTGTGAATGAAAATGGGATGCCTAAATTCATAGCAGTAACTAAAAAATCATTTAACTTTATAAATAAAGATGATTTAAATCAGTGGTAATCCACGAAAAAATAATGCTAGTTTGGACTTCTGGAATGCAACTTAAATATATTAAATGGCTTAGAAAGTTATAAAGTCATGCTAAACAATAAGAATTCAGGATAATTATGTATAGCAGTTGTCTACATTGGTGGAGTCTTTATCATAAGTTTCAACATTTAACATTTGTTTCAACAGTTTAAAGCAAAGTGGTAAATTCCCTGGAAACCCATGGCCTCCTTACAAGAAGAGAACACCACTACACCCAAGTTACAAAGGTCTCATAAAGCTTTTGCACTGTAAAACTCTGCACATTGTGCTCTTCACACTTCTTTACAAGGTACAGTCATGATTCTCATTTAGTCTAGTGTTTTACTTACATGTTTTTTACAGAAGTTTTAAGAAGCCTGATTTTTTAGGTGTATTTAGAGCAGTCAAGTTCCATTTTTTATTTTTTCTTCCTTTTTGTGGTGTACTTTATAAGGTTTTTTACTCTCACTTCCAATATTTCATGAATTATTGTTTCATATCTGCACACACTAAGTCAGGTACCCAAGTAGGTGAGTAGGCCTGCACTACTTTCAGGAGCACTGTCTTAACTATGAGAGTTGTGATTCAAATTGTTCTTCCAGGATGGTTTCAGGGAGCACAATGGCATGAGGGGTTTTCCTTTGGCTCCCATTGCAGAGTTTTAGAGCATCAGCAGCTTGTTCACTTATATTCCACACTGATGGTTTATATCCTCAATGGCAAGTAACTGCATATAACTGCAGTCTCATAACTGTGGTTTGTTCTATCATCACTTCCCAGATATGTTCTGGCTTCAGATATGTTGCAGCACATGCTTTTCAGGACTAATTGATGCCTTTTAAGTTGTGTTTGGTCTTGTTGTTGAGAGTAGACCGGTATTTTTAAGAGAAGTACCTCCTTTTTGATGAGTCCATTCATCAGAAAATGAGACTTTGAATCTGTCTTTGTACTTAGAAAGTGCTTTCAAAGCCATGTGCCAGATGAGTGGCTATAAAAAGTGTTTTGATTGTGTAGTGTCTTTACTGGACAGACTTTCCTTTTGTGCTCTTAAGTGCTCTCAGCTTTCCTGAGACTACAGTCATACCTCAAGTATTCGCACCCACTGATTTGTGTCTTCACAGGTTTGCTGAACATTTTTCAGCTAATATTATTCAGCAATTCAAGAAGCACACCCCTGCAGGGTGGGGGGCAGCTCTTGCTCGCAGGACTGCCACAGTTCACTGCCTTATGAATGTTGCAGAGGTTACATGGTGGGGAAGGTTTATAACACATGGTGTATACTCCCACGGCACCATGGCACGGCACAGTCCTGTTCCACTGCGGCAGGTGGCCCAGGCCACCCTCTTGCCCGTGGCAGGAGCGAGGTGTCACGCTGCTTCTCCCCCCGGGTGTCCCAGCGTGAGGTGCTCTCAAGCACTTGTCCCCGCCAGACCATTCCAGGGAGTATCTGTAGACTGTGAGTGGGGACTGCTGAGCCCCTGCCCCACTGTGGCCCTGGGTTGCGTTTCCCCACTGCAGCGGCAATGCAGTCGTGCAGTGGCAGTGGTGGTGATAGCGACAGCCTGGCCAAAGGGAAGCCCAGGGATTCTCTAGGGCTCTCCCCACTCGGAGGGGGCTCAGAAATGCTTCCCTTTGCCCCTCTGTGCTGTGAGAGGCCATGGGGAGGTGCCAAAAACACTCCCCAGTGCTCGGGGTGGGCAGAGAGATGAGCATGGCCTATGTGCGTATTCATGGTGTGCCCGTGCTCACGGAGCGGGCAGTTTGTGGGACCCATAGGAAACCCGTAATCCACGGATGCAGAGGTATGAATGTATTTTGTTTCCCTGCTCAGCTTCTTTGGAATAGAAAATAGCTGTTGTAATACAGGAAGGCTGCTGAAGGAAAGGAGAGCTTGGGATTATGTAGAGGATGAAATAATATTTTGACGTGGAACAAAAATGGAGAATATAGGGAAGGGGTGTATTGCTCATTCCTTGTTTTTGGTTCTTTTTTCCTACAGAAGAATAGTAAACTACGTTTGATTATTTTACTTTT
The DNA here is from genome assembly GCA_013390025.1 of Pitta sordida. NCBI lineage: Eukaryota > Metazoa > Chordata > Aves > Passeriformes > Pittidae > Pitta > Pitta sordida. Next base: position 322,913 of record WEKX01002341.1, read on the forward strand.
CAGAAGTGTTGGTCCCATGACTTGACTCTGACTGGTACAATTGCACATGTTTTGATATTAACATAATACTCAGCTCCCTTTTTAATTAAATAACTTCTATAATCTCAGATTTGCTTGGATTTGGTTAAATCAGTTGCTCAAGAATTTTTTAGAAAAGCTGTTGTAAAACAACATATTTTTTAAAGAAGTTTCTCCCTCTGCTGTTTCTAATGGGTTTATCCACTTAGGAAATTTGTCCCATTAAAAACCAAATCATATTTGAAACTTTCCTAGGCTAAACTCTATTATTTTGTATAGTAGCCTGTCCACAATGAAATTTTAACCATTTTCTCATTTACCTTTTTTGGTAATTTGCAGGGTTTTGCCTTTTTTCTTTCCTTTAAATCAGAATATTCTGAAGAGGAAAGTTGTCTTGGTTTTTGATTTCAGAAACACTGGTTCGTCTTCTCAATGCATTAAAAACTGTGTTAGGAGAAAGATATGAGAATTTATTAATTTAAATATAAGGTAATTTATTATTTGTAACTAAAAAGGATTATGTGGAGGTGGTTGGGAACTAAGTTCATGTTGACCCTTCTGGTGTTCCCAGTTATTTTGGCATCACTTACAGGACTAGGGCTTCGTGGTGACTGATCACATAAAAAAGTGAGAGAATCACATAGCTGACAGTAGTGGCCTCTATGCCACTTTACCTGCCACTTTGGTCTGACAGTAAGTCTCAGCTTGAACTCATAATAACTTATAAGTTTGTTTGACTGGAAAGATGTAAAAATAAAATTTGCTTTTGTGGTGATGATCAAAGGTTAGTTTTTTCCTAAATGTCAGAAATTTTTAAGCAACTGAAAAAAACCCCACAACAAAATAACTGAAGAGTTCAGAATATAATATCCAGAACAGTGTTTTGAGTTTAAATATTTTGAAGCCTTAATCTTCTTAGATGTGAATGTCTGTTTTTCTTCCTAGATATTAATGGATCATCAGAATTTATCAGAGCATGTGCTTTGCATGGTTTTGTATTTGATTGAGCTGGGGTTGGAAAATTCTCCGGAGCAAGAATCAGATGAAGAGGTAAGAATAAATACCATCTTTTTCATTTAATTATAAAATTTTTACCTTATGATTTATTATTCTTTTAAAAATAGATTTTATCATAGGAGTTAGAATAAATCTTCTTATTTAGTTATACAGGGAAAAACTTAAAAGCAAAAAGACACATGGTTGTGAAGAAAAATATAGTATCTTGTTACATTTTTCAACAGTTTCTGTATGAATAACCTGACAAAATGAATTGATTAGATGGTTACAACTCTGTAAAATAGTACTTGAAATTGTGTACAAAAAATTAAAATAATTGAGTTTAAAAATCACTTGAATTTCTAGATTGTCAACTGAAACCTTTATTGCTAAAGATCTGTATATTCTAAAATCTATGAATTAGCCAGAATTTTAACTCTACTTTTGGTGAGAATTTGAATACAAAGAGTCATGTTTGCAATTCCAGATTCCCATATGTTGTCTGACTTTCATGATTTTTCTAACTGTTTAATATTGCTTTTATGACTAAGGATAAGCCACATTTTTTTTTGAGATTGACTTCTGTATAGTTCCAATTTTTTGTATTAATCTCAGCTTGTGCAACTGTGGATTACTCTCCATAGCTTCTTTTGCTTTCGCTGGGTAGCACTAATGGCTGTATTTGATTATATTTAAACAAAGGTTTTAAAATTATGTCTTTATCAACTTTGTGGTCGTCACGGTAGTCATCATTCATCATAATTTTTAAGAGGTATCTTAGATTTGCTGAGGGACATAATGTTCAACATACTTTTCCCCTCTCATGGACAGATGATGGCCTCTTTAATACAGTTATAAAAGCAACACAAATTATTCTGATACACAAGAGAAAATATACTAGGGTATATGTAAATATAACAATTTTTAATTGTTTTAGGAATCTGCAGGTGGACAAGAGCGTTGCCATGATAGTTGGTTTCCAGGTAGTAACTTGGTTTCTAACATGCGTCACTTCATTAACTATGTCCGAGTACGAGTCCCAGAAACTGCCCCAGAGGTGAAGAGGGAGCCACCTGCAAGTACCAGTTCTGATGGTTTAGCTTCATCACAAGTAAGTCCTTTCCCATAGATTAGTTTGTTGTTGCATCTTTTGTGGGTTTTCTTAGGATTTTGTTATTGTTTTTATCCATTTCATAGGGTATTTTTTTCCTTCAGTAATTTTTACTACATGTACTTATAGCAGAAATAAAAGTTATTTCAAATGATACCTCTTTCTAAATGATATATTTAATGACTTCTTTTGTCCTCAATCTACCAGAGTTCAAGGCGGAAGAGCCTCCAGAGAGAGGTAGATCTGTGTGCAATTTGTTCTCCTAAGCGATTAACTAGCAATGTGGCTTTAATTGTGCTCATCTTAACATTCAGTGGAATCTTCTAATTTTCTTGTATTTCCCTTAAATTCATATTGCAAGAACTCATGCTTTTTTCCATGTTCTTGATGGTAGTCTTAAGGGAGTGGACTTTTAAGCAACAAAATGTCCTTAGGTTTTTAATACGTATTTTGAAATAAAGGCTTTCTATCAAATATAAAATGTCATTGACAGTTTACTGCTTGAGCTGTGTGATTAGGCCTGTTCCGTCTTGCCGAGTTACTACTAACATTCAATAATGTAAAGTAGTCTTAGCTTTCTTGAATCTAGGTAAGTTTAACCTTACATTGAAAGTGCATTTGAAGTAATCAGTAGCACTGGAAAGAAATGAATATGTAAATAGTGGGACGCAGAAAGATTTCTAGCCAACAGGTGATACAATATCTGTGTCAGGATTGACCCAGGTGTAGTGAAATACATTGTATCTCTGTTTTGTGTGTTCCTTTGGCAAAAAGAGACAAAATCAAAAGGAAGGAGGTGACATGAAACAGATCAAAACATGAAGGTAGATGAGTGACTTGTCAGAGTACTATTTTTACATTTGATTTTAGAGGTATTTGATATATTTTAAGTTCCCAACCTTCTGAGAAGGAGAAAGATGTTAGATGTGGCTTCCGGATCGCAGCTAATAAATTCACACAAGATGGACAATGCCCATGAGGATGTGTGAACTTACCTGTGTTCACCTGTGTGGCATTAAGAGTTTTATTAGGCAAGAATATTCAGTAAACTTGAATAAAGAAATGTACATGACATACAGATACTGAAATTATTACTATTCTAGAAAAACAAAGGAAATATTACTTGGAGAACAGAAATGTAAATTAGACTAGAACAAAACCAGTTTTTAGCTGGTTTGGTATGGCTTTTGCACTTGGTTTTTTATGTGACTGTGTAACAGACTCGTATAAAAATACGATGTACAGGCTTACCATTTTGCTATGCTAGTTTTCAATACGTTTTGGAAGGGGAGAAGAATCTTAAAGTTCTGTATTTTTTCTCCTAGCTTAAAATACTTGCTAAGATTTTATAAATATATGTTTATACTTACATTTTTGGAAATTAATTATGATTTTTTTTCCCAAGAACTCGGGGACAGCTCAAGTGTTCAGTTTGGTCGCAGAACGTAGAAAGAAATTTCAGGAGATCATCAATCGGAACACCAGTGAGGCAAATCAGGTCGTTCGGCCCAAAACATCGATGAAATGGTCAGCACCTGGTGCAACTCCACAGCTAACCACAGCCATTCTAGAAGTCAAGGAAAGCATACTGTCCTTGCTGATTAAATTGCATCACAAACTCTCAGGAAAACAAAACTCTTACTACCCTCCGTGGTTGGATGATGTGGATGTTTTAATCCACCCAGAAATCCCAAGATACTCTCACGGTGATGGAATGACAGCAGTAGAGAGAATTTTATTGAAGGCTGCTGTACAGAGCAGATTGAATAAACGTATAATTGAAGAGATATGCAGGAAAGTGACACCTCCTGTGCCACCAAAAAAGATTAGTTCTGCAGAGAAGAAAACTTTGGATAAGGAAGAAAGGTAACTTTAATAACAAAAGGGCAGTGAAAGGACAGTGTATGTTGTACATGTGTTGACTGATCTGTCTTTAGTTTTGTGTGAATTGCATATTAAAAGTAGAAGTCTTGATTCTACAGTTCCCTTTATCCATTTTGAATATACATGATTTACTTGGGCACTGAAGTGAAATCTGCACCTTTTAGATGTGAATTAGAAAACTTTCATAATAATTTTGTGTGATCTACGTGTTTACCCTTCGTGTTGCCATGTATACCACTGGTATGTACAAAGGGGTAAAATTAATATTTTGTTAGCTTTTGGGGCTTAGCCTTAAGGTGAGTTAGAATTTTTTTTTCTATTTTCTGGCTGCCCAGGGAGGTGATGGAGTCACTGTCCCTGGAAGTGTTTAAAAAGAGACTGGATGTGTCACTTAGTGCCATGGTTTAGTTGAAGGGATGGTGTTAGGGAATAGGTTGGACTTGATGATCTCAGAGCTCTTTTCCAACCTAGTTCATTCTGTGATTCTGTGTTCGTTCACATGCACACATTGCATTGTAATTGGTTTTGGGTTTTATTTACTATATATGAGTTTGGTAGTTCTGCATTTTTTGTCTGATCCATTCTATTTGAAAAGTATGTTTTTAATTTTTTTTTGTAGTTCTTAGTTTTTTAAAGAAATTGAGTTCATGTTTCCTTATTATCTGGATTAATACCTGCAGGCCAGATATATCTTGGGCTAAAATGTTTTGGGAAAAAGTTTGGGGAGTTTTGAGATTGGGGCATCATGAGTCCTGAGAGCCCCCAGAATACGAGAAGTATTGAAACTGAATGTAGAGACCCTTCTTCTCTTCTGTTTTTCAGCAGGTCTAGTATTGACATGATAGTCCTATCGATAGGACTCAGATAGTTCACATGTGTGGAGGACATCAACTAGAGCTGAGAAATAGAGATGATAAGTAGGACTGGCAGGGGAAGTGTTGAAACGGGCTGGAAGGAGAAATCTTATGCCTTTTGTTCAATGCTGACAAAGGGAAGATGAAGAAAGTGAATAGTTGATGTGAGAACACTCAAGTTGGGAAGCTGGGATGTTACAGAACAACTGGGTTGTCAGGAAAAAATACTCCAAGAAAAGTAGCAAATTAAAAAAAAAAAAATTAGTGAAAATCCTGATGGGGAAGAGTGAGAGCTTGAGAGTTGGTGGGAGAAGGAGAATGTGAAACAGGAATGCAAATGTCTGAAGGGCATGAGTAAGACATTGGCATTTGGGGGACGCAACAGAGTCAGCTGGAAAGAAGAGTTGTCTGGAGTGGGAAGAAACTGGCAACTGGTCAGTGTGAAAGGCTGGAACATGGTATTTGAAGTGAGGATGGTGGGTAGTTTTGGAAGGTTGGGGCATAGAAAGTGGGGAGTTCAGGTCAGAGTACTTATCACATTAGCTGAAGCAGAGACAGCACAGGCTGGAATGAACAGGAGGATTGAGTGCTGGTTTATGCAGTGTTTTGAATGGTTACATAAGTAACCAGACTATATGATTATGGACCTAGAAATTAGGGTGGAAACATGCAGTCATCAGACTAATTGGTTTCTGAAACCTTTATTTATGCTGCTATTTGTATTTGTTTAAAAAATGAATTTTTCATTAAATTCTTTCAGGTATGTCCAGGACCTACAGTGTACTTGAAAACTACACATAAGAAAAAAATTAAAAATAGATTTAGTGTATTTATTTTACATCCTTTATGGAGTAAAATTATTTTTTCTTGCTAGTTTTTAGTTAATAGTTTAATTTTTGGCATCCTTTGTAATAGTTCAGTAAATGAGAGAAATATTCAAGGTTTGGCATGTAAAATTGACTATCGGAGAAAGAATGGCTGCTTTAGGTAAAACAGCTACATCTTGGACACCTAATCAGTATTGTGGTCCTAAATAGGGATAAGTTTATGTATAGTGGGATCACAGGAATTGATGAAACCAGTAACTTTTCATGTAAAAAAGGGTAAGGTCATTCTTTCCCCCTGTAAAGAATGTGATATTTTTGAGGATCTGTTGGAGGCACTTTCCGTTTTCAGTTAAATTTGGTGGATAACATCATGATGAAAATAAATGTTTTCCATTCTTTGTTCTTCTGAGTGATTGTTACTTTCTTCCCAAATTTATAATGGTATAGGTGGACCCATGAAGTTTATTAATGAAGAGCATGATAACTAAAATGACTAAATTGATGTACTGACTGTTCTTGTAGTCAGGCTGCAGTTTTTACTTTTTTGATTTTTTTTTTGTTTAATTTCCCCCCCCAAGTCCAATTTTATATCAAGGAAGACTGAGCAGACTGTGTACATCAAATGGTTACCCGTTTTGGTTCCTTCAACATAAAATGACAAACTTGGTATCACTGAGGCAATGAATTGTTGCCATGGAAACTGAAATACAGAACTAGAAGCTTGAGCTGCTTGCAGTATTTTTTCAATTGCAATGTCATACTCGCATGGACCATCATGGAAAATTACTGAGCTGTACTGAATCTGTCAGAGTTTGTTTATGTCTTCTTATTAAAGGCATCTATTTACAGTCGCTGTGCCTTTAGTCAAGGTGTATATTGAGAAATTTCCAGGGAGAAATAAATAAAACCAGCTCTAATGAATGCCCTGGTCTGATCCTCAGAATAATCAATCTTAATATTGTTGTAAATAGAAGTTATTTTGAGAAGTGGTATCTGTACAATGTAGCAGATAAATGGGCCAAGATATTTGAGGCTTTCAGATGCTTTTAAGAAAACAAGTTAGAAGCTTTGATTTATAAAGAAGCCACCTCAGGACAACACATTAGAGTGTATGAGCTGCTCTGTTCCTGTGCCAGCACACTGGTAATCAGACAGTGCTGGAGACTAAAGAGGGCTGGCCCATCAGCATATCAGATGCCAAGTGGTGTTTTGAAATCCTGTGTTAATTACCTGACTCATCTCCAGGCAGGGGAAGAAATTAATGGTAAATGCTGCTGCACAGAGGGTGTAGCTTGGATAGAGCTGCTGTAGCTGCACTGCTGAGGTGCTGTGCAAACCCCACAGCCATGGTGGGGCTTGGGGTGTTCCATGTGGTGAGCAGCTGTGCTGTAGGGGTTCTGTTTGGTTTTCCCACTTCCATTCTCCCATTTCCTCTATTTCTAAACTCTTGTCCAAGTAAGGAAAATTAATGTCCGTTTTTATCTTCTTACGTCCATCAATATTCCTCACTGCAGTATATATTTGTATAGGGAATGACATAGCTGGCCATATAGCTTTGTACAAGTCACTAATAGAGTTTAAATAGAAGGATAGACAAGAATAAGTCTCTGTCTTTCTTTTTTAAATCCATACCTGTGATAAACAATGAGGAAGAAGTTAGTGTATAGTGACACTATAAAGTATTTTCTCCTCCATTAAAAATAGTTTTTTTTTTACTCTTCCCCCTTCATCTTTCACTCAGACGACAGAAGGCTAGAGAACGGCAACAGAAATTGTTGGCTGAATTTGCCTCAAGGCAGAAAAGCTTCATGGAAACCGCCATGGATGTTGGTAGGTTTTTGTGTGGTTGACTGCTTGCTTTGTTTTCTTTCCCTCTGTGTTAGTACTAGGGTTTTTACTCAAGTAGTTTAAAAACAAAGACACACAAAACTCCCCAGCCATCAACTGCCCCAATCAAACAGAAAATCCTTCCCTTAGATTCCACTTCTGTATCCACTTGTTCACTAAATACTTAAGAGGCTTAAATTTGTTTTATAGGACAGATATTACTGAATACATAATTGCTAAAGAATAGATTAAAGCATTAGGACATAAATTTATTCTCATTTTTTCTTAATACACATGGTTAAATATTCTTAATAAAATGGTTAAATATGTTTGATAAGTTTTAATTTACCTTTAATATAAAATGTCCCAAAATTAGTTTGTCCTTTACAGATTGTATTTTCTTCAATAATAAAATTTAAGATTAATTCTTTATAAAGCCTCAAATTTTCATAAGGTAGGAGTTTTGCATTTTAAATAAATGTATAGATTTAAGGAATGCATATTTTTTAGATCACTTCAGCTGCTGTAAGTGATAACATTGTATTCTATTTTTCATACAGACTTTACAGCAGAATCAGCTCTTGTTTTTCTTGAAGATGAGTTCTTTCTGCTGTGTAGAACTGCATAATCTGATTAGTCTGTGTTTAACTGAGGGTTGGAAAATAATTTCATCACCTGGGTTATTTCATGGAAAATTAGCACTTCTGAAAGAGTAGAAAAAGCAGGAATCTTCCCCTGCCCCCCCGCCTTCAATCCAGTGTCCTCCGCTATGTAACACTAATTTGAATTTGAGCATTGGTTACAAATACTTTGCCACCTGTATTTGCTGAAGAAATTAGGCTTTTGAAATTGTTAAATTCCCTTCAGTTCATAAGTTGCTGAGAGAATTTATTAATTCATGCTTGTTAAGGTTTTGAATACAGCAGTCATGGATGGGGCTCTGAGCAGCCTGGTTTAGGTGGAAGGCATCTCTGCCCATGGCAGGGGCTTGGAACTAGATGATCTCTAAGGTCCCTTCCAACCGTTCTATGATTCTATGGAATCATGATTCTATGGAATAAATAACTAAATCACTATATATGATGTTATTTTCAGAGGGTGTGCAATGCACTAATCTGTGAACTTTGTGTTGTAAGTCATCCTCATGAAATGGGTAGCTATTTCTTTTTATTCTATTTGTTGAAGTAAGGAAAGAAGGGAAGACCAAATTGGTAATTCTACTTACCAAAACTTAAGTGTTTATATAGTTGTGGCTAACTGAAAGTAACTTACAAACTTTGATTCTGTTGTCACCTGTATTTTGAATTCTTTGTATTGCAACTTTAAAATGGATGTATTTTATATATTAAACTAGATGTATCTATATATACACCTGTTAATAACCATATTTGCATATATACATAAATATGCATAAAGACTTTCATGCATGAGTTTTATAAGCTATTTTTAAGATAACTGCTTTGATTTCTGTATCAATCATACTAGTTAAATCAGTAAATTACACAGCATTTATTTGTGTGGAGGACTGGGAATACATAGTTTTCACTTAATGAATATTAAAAAGAACTCTTAATTTCTCTACCAGGCAGACCTGGGCCTTTGTGTTTATGGTTGAGCATTAAGAATTTCCTAGGCATGCAACATTTAAATCATGTGCTTCTTAGTATTTAAAGAATTAATAACTTCAAATATCTCAGTGTAAAATGTAGTGTTTGTTGTCAATTATACCAGGTCATGCACAGCACAAGATAGGATCAACTTAATGGACTCCATTTTCATGAAGTTATTCTGCATACAGACATTTCTTGGCACCAGCTCTATAGAATTCCAGGCATTGTGTTAACTGAATAATTACTTTGCTTTTTCATTAACTGTTTTCAGTATTTTCTAGTCTGTCATTCCATTTTCTGATTTCTTAAATGAAAATACATTAATTAGTACTATAGTCCAATATTAACCAGCTTTTATGTTCTGACTGGCATGAAAGTGTCTTGCAGAAAGGATGTCTGTATTCCATTAGAGTGTGTGGGGTTTATTTAAAAATCTAAATTAATTTTTCCTGGGAATATTTTCTTCTGTTTGTTTAACCAAAGTGATTTGTTTGGCTGTGAATGCAGTCTCTATGCAGTAAATTATTGAAAAAGTTGCAGAAACTATCGTTAATCTAATTTAAAAACCCAGGACATGATAAGAATTCTGAAACTAGTCTTTCTGGAGTGATTAAATTTAAAATTACTCTTAAGTAATTCATAGGTTTACCCTGAATTGTGGCACAGCTGTGCTGAAATAGCTGTTTGAAAACAAAAAAAATCCTTTCATACTAAAATCAGTTGGTTAAAATACATTCACCTCTCACATATTCAGACTCTATTGTCTTTATAATGGACTGAAGTTCAGCAGTAGATTTCCTCCTTTTGGTCATTTCTTGTAACGTTAATAACACTGTTAAAGGCAGGGATCATGAGGCCTCAGCTCCCTCACTTTGTCACTGATTCAGTTGGTGTCATTTGGGCAAATTATCATCATCATCATCTTTTAAAACTATTTATGGAAAGTAGGTGTAATTCTGTGGTAAAATGTGAGCACTGGTGTAAATACTTTAGGATATAGCATTTTAATATTCTGTAATATCTTTCTATTGACTGCATAGAAGACCGAAAAGATGTGTTGAGAAGGTGATAGGAGTAATGGAGAATAGCCAAAGCTGAAATATTATTTTAATAAAATCCCATAAACTTAATAGTTGCCAAAGTGTTGTTAAAGTGCAAAGACCACTGTTAATACCTTGAGGTATTCCTCTTAAACTGCATCAGGGGAGATTTAGACTGGACATTAGGAGGAACCTTTTCACAGAGAGGGTGATCTCTCAGTGGAATGGGCTGCCCAAGGAGGTGGTGGAGTCACCGTCCCTAGAGGTCTTTAAGAAAAGGTTGGATGATGTACTTGGTGGCATGACTTAGGTATTAGGGTAGTGTGTTATAGGTAGGATGGTGTGTTGGCAGTAGGATGGCAACAGGTTAGGTAACATGTTTGACTAGATTAGATGAGGTAACAGGTGATAGGTTGGACTTGATGATCTCTAAGGTCTTTTCCAACCTTACTGATTCTGTGATTCTGTGATGTGATTTGTAGATCCAGAAAATTA
>WEKX01002341.1:333714-345202 GCA_013390025.1 Pitta sordida
TTAATCTGGGCAGCTCTTTTGGCACCTGGCAGGGCAAGGGACACTACTGTCCCTCTTTCCTTGGGGCAAAAATAAACTCTTGGCTCTTGGGGCAAAAATAAACATTTTCTGTAGCATGCGTGCCACTACCTTGAGTCCTGACTGATTTTCCTTAAGTCAGTTGGGATGCTGCAATCAGGCATAACTTAAAAGGAAGTTACCCAATTATATGTAAATTATTCAATATTAAATGTGTCTCATTTTACCAGTCGAATTTATTTATTGGAACTCAAATGCACAAATTCATGTGAGATTCTGAAAATAAAGGTTGGCATTTTTTTTCACTTAATGACTGTGGAAAAAAAATCCAATTATGTAGCACTTTCCATTTGTGCCCCCTGTTACTTTCTGTTTAGATTCTGCATTGCCATTCAAGCTTGCCTGGAAGTAATTAGGTGAAATTTAGAAACAGTTATGTTAATGAGCTAGGATAGAACAGAATCCACTGTGCTCCTGTAGCTGTTTGACTGCAGGATAAGCGAAAATAGTAGAAAAATAACTCAAGAAATATCATTCTAAGAACAGCAGATAGAGCTCCAGAAATATCTGAGGAGAATGTCTAGAGAGTCAAAAATGTGTTGTCACAGTTTTAACTCCACGGGCCTTGTCATTTCCAGGTTATTGCTACTTTGACATCTTTGAGGGCACTTTCTCAGTGTGAGACTATGTCTTGTGGTGTGGAAGTCTGCAAGAGGTTTTTGAAACTTCACTACTTTCAGGCAGGACTTGATAAGAATTAAGTCACACTGTTCAGGTTAATAGATAGAAGCCTTTTGACAAATTACAGTGATACGTATTTGTAAATATCTCTACCTGAATTTTATAAACAGAGTAATATGAACCATTCCAGACAAGCTGCTGAACTACTTAATCAAATGGATCTTAGTGAAAATTTGTAAATTAGTTAATTTGTTATTTATAAATATTAGGGTACTGCTCATTTCTTCAGTAGTTTTGTTGCCTCTGAAGTTCCCAGTGTGACTTAATTTTTTTTAATAGCTCTTTTTTATGATGTGAGTCTTAGCATGACATCATTTTGTCCTTCAAGCAAACGTTCCTTAGTTAGAGTTAAAAAGAAGTGCTGAGTTTTTATGCAAGGTGACATACATTTCCTAACACTCAATCTTCTGAACCCAGATAGAAAAATAAATTAGGTACTGATCTCTTGAGAATATATATGCTGGGTCAGGGCAAAGAATATTACCATACTAATGGTTGTTTCAATGCCAAGGGGCAGCTGTGACACAATGTATACACCAGGACAAATGTTGGCTACAGTCTGCTGAGATTGTCAAATATATTTCCTGTGTTCAAAAGGCCGTTTGATTCTGGGGTTTTGCTGGATGAGGGGGTTAACAGAATGCGTCTTCCCCTCTGGAGAGTAGAAATTGAATGAAATTCAGGCAGCAACGCATTCCACAATAAAACAGTGTGCTACATTTTAGCAGACTGATCAGTATCAGGAGGTGGGAAATTACAGGGTTTTGTCACTGTGTGTCTCAATTCTATTGGTACAGAACTCAACCCAAAGAGCTAAATTAACTATTTAAAAAAACCTGTTGGGAACAGTAATGTTTGGCTCTACCCTAGACTTTTGTCACAGTTTAAATGTTTTCATCTCCTTCGATGTTTTGAGGTTCATATTTATCCAGATTGCTGAAGTAATTCACAAGGACAAAGAAAATTCCAGAGCCTACTGCAAGGGGATGAGGACAAATATCATGAGAGAAACTTGGAATTGATACCAATACCACGTGTCTTACCAATGTCTGTACCATTTGCTCCTTCTTGATACAGTTTGACATCATTAGGACAAGATTCTGTGAACTCAATTAGGTAATATCTTTGGAGAGTCAGAGTTTGACTGTGACGAATTGTATAACTAAGAGGCACTTGCTGTCTTGTATTACTGCTGCCTGCCTAGTAAGGCTGTGCTTCAGCCTGGCAACTCAAGCCACCATAATCTCTCTTGCTCTCCTGGTGCCACTACCTACTTCCTGAATCTTCAGACTGATGAGATGTCTTGTTTGGGTACCAGTGGTTTTCATGCAAAACAAAACTGCAGGCTCCTGCCAAACCTCTTGGAGAAGCGAAGGAGTAATATACCTGAAGTGTCTCAGCAAATGGCTGGTGAAGGATACCTTTGGCATTCATTGTTCTGAGACCTTACATAAAAGACTGGTTTTCAAAGAAATGACTTGTTAGTGTAGGAAAAAATTGTTGGAGGGTGGAAGCAAAACACAGAGGTAACAGATAATCTATTATCCTTAACCTTTTATTTGCAAGTGATACGACTTTGTCCATGTGGCAGTTCTTGGAGGTAGCTTGGGTGTGAGTTTTAGCCAGAACAGTGGAATTTTGTGTTATATTGGAATCAATGTTTGACTATAAAAAAATTTCATCAGTATAAATTTTTATTAATTTGTCTTTTTAAAATTGAATCTTGGGAGCTATGAACTGTTAGCTCATGCTTTAGAAGTTGGTAAGAACTTGTAGTTTCTAAGTTAAATAAATAGCATTACAACTCCAGTCACGTTAAATAAAGGCTCCACAAATTTCTGTGGAAAACACAAAGTATTTCTGTGCTTTTGTTCATATGAAATGGAATAAAAAAGAAAAAACAAAAGGTATGGAGCTACGAATTTCTGGGGATTTTATGCTTATACTGCAATAGTATGACTACTATTGCAGTAAAAGTCAATTTAGTTTTACTTTTCTCCATAGGAAATATACCACTCAAAGTGAAGAATAAAGTAGAAATACCAATAACTTTATATTCACAAGTATCAATGCATGAATGTAATATTTTAGAAGGAGATTTGCAAGAAAGAATCACTCTCCTTTTCAACAGTATTTTTAGTTGAAACATGTTTGTCCTGGTCCTTGACAGTCTATGTAGATCATGTAGCTGGTGGGGCAGATTCAGATTTCTTGAAGATAAGATCATGAGTGTGCATTACTGTGCCTGTTACTTCCTGTTTTTCTGGGCTGCCACTGATGTGTTTTCTAAGTAGTTGTTTGCCTAAGGTCTAAGTAGTTGTGAAAGAAGCATGATCGTGATTATTATTCTAAAATAAAATTAGCCTGATTTTTATGTGCCTGTTGCACATAGACAATGGAAGTATAGATTGCATATATTAATTTGAAACTCCTTTTAAATAGTAAGTTCTGTATTTTTTTTCTTCATGTTAAAAATATGCAGCGTATGACGAATATTATTTTGTAAATATTGACTGAGTTTGAGGACCTCCATTGGATTGTTCAAAACCATATTGAGACACTCTGTTCTCGTTCTACACTCCTGAAAAATACTGAATATTTTAGAAAAAGTGAAATTAGAAGGCTGAAACTCTAATCACTCTTATGTCATATTTTTATACACAAGAGTACATGAGTGTGCATTACTCAGTTATGCGGTGATGTTAAATATAAAGATAGCATTACTGTTTACTTCCTCTCTTCTGGGCTGCAGTGTGCTGCTGGGTTTTCTGGATATTTTGCGTTTGATGCACTGTGCTTTTTCGTTCATTGTACATCTGGCTGCCACTAGATGGTGATAGACGTGTGTGCAATATTAACAACTGCATGGCAGTGAAGCCTGGGGTTTGTTTCCTGTGACCCTCCATAGCTGTCTGGGAAATCAATAGTTACTAAAACAGTGTAATTTTAATTCTGCCCTGTGAGCGAGAGTATTGTGTGGAGTTTTTTATAGCCAAGAAATACAGTGCCTGGTACCCAACATGCCTCTCCTTATGTCAGCAGCCTCCTGTGCCAAAGCTGTCATGGACTTTCAGAAAGACAGCAGCTCTCCTAAAAGCAATTCTGTTTGAGGGCTGTTGCTGTACTCAGGGTTTCTGGCTTCTCTATCCAGGACCTTGGTCTACTCCATCAGGGAGGTAAAGGGCGAGGTCGAGGGCAGAGAGAAAGTGTTTTCCTTTAGAAAAGTGATCTTCTAGGAAAGAAACAAAGACCTTCATATTCTAGGTCAAGCAGATGGCTGTATGTGTTCCTGAGCAGTCAGGAGAGGCTAATTTAGTTCTAAGGTGCTTTTTTTCCCAAGTCAGTAAAGAATTCCTACCTTTGATTGTAGAGTAACATAAAATTGTTTGCCCCCAGACCCGCACCACCAACTATCATGTGAACAAAGTTACATCAAGGGCAACGGCTTTGATACTTCAAAGCGGGTCCTTAGCCTTGAACCTTTCTGTCTGTGCACCTACGAAGCAGTAATGGGGGTCCATTAGCCAAACAAATCTCATACATTTTGTGTACAGCTGAATATGTGCTGTGTTGCTGATCCTTTCTTAATGCACTGCACATTCTTTAAGGTTGTCCAAGTTTCATATTAAAAACTTTCCATTTTAGTTGCACATTTCATTCGCCACGTCTCAGCATGTTAAAATCATTTCTAAGGTCTCCAGGTGAAGTTTTTCCAACTAATTGTTGTTTCAGTCAGTTATGAGCAAATATTTTACTAGAGATTTACTAGAGATTCATATCCATTGCCTTTCATCTCTGTGTGTTGGGTTTTCAATATAATATCTAATGAAATAGAAGTTTGAGCTCAGTTTTACAGAGGTTCTAAAGAGATCGAGGTTAATACAAAACTTGAATGACAGAATTCCTCCGGAAGTAATTTTGCATATGGGAAAACACATACTTCATTTGGTAGGTGTCTCTGTTTAAAGCAGCAAGGTTAGCTTCAAATAACTGTCAATGTTTTTGTTGTAGATAAACTAGAGAAATTATTTTGGATTTTCTTTTATTTCTGTGCAGATGCAATGGGATTTCTTTGCTTTTGTTTAATATAAATTTTCTTACTCTATTATAGAATCTCCAGATGCTGATATTGCCATGGAGATAGCTACATCTGAACAGCATGTTTCCGAGGCAATATATGACTGTGTTATTTGTGGACAAAGCGGTCCTTCTACTGAAGACAGACCTACAGGTCTAGTTGTACTATTGCAGGCATCCTCAGGTATGAATATGTGACTTGTAGGAAAAGCAGTGTTTCTGCAGCTTTTAACATGTGTTTAATACTGTTGTGTGCTGTGAAGCCTGGAAACACAGAGTCTCCTATGGGGTTTTTTGTGTGGTCCTCTGTGAGTCTCGTATGTAACTCCTAAGGATATTGAGAAAACTTAAAAGTTTGGGAAAAAAGCTGAGAGTTTATTTCCCTCCTAGTTTCTATTAGCTTTTGCAAATGCAGCAGTATATAATAGACCTGCAGGAAAATCAGTATTGAGACCAAAATTCCAACCCAGCCATCAATGTGTATGTGTAGATAGGAGTGTTTCTGTGTTTATATACAAGTGCGAAAGCACAACTTTCGTCGGAATGTAAACAAAGCACATTGTAGTTACAAACCAGAATTACCTGATTGTTTAGCATATTGATATCCATTGCATTCCTTACTGCTGCTTTTCTTCATGCAGTGTTGGGGCAGTGCCGCAATAGCACAGAGCCCAAGAGACTCCCAACAACCGAAGAGGAGCAGATATACCCTTGGGACACCTGTGCAGCACTGCACGACGTGAGGCTTTCAACTTTACAGCGATACTTTAAAGATGTAAGTATTTCAGAGGAATAGTACTGCCACTTAAGAAAAATTTGTGTAAGAAGATAAAGGAAATTACAAATTAGGATTCTCCTAGTTTCATTTAGTGAACACTTCGTCATGTTGCAGCTGTTCTGAAGTGTTTACATTTGATAGGATCCTGATTTCCAAATAGCGTCTGGTTTTCCCTTAGTTGTGTTCTAAGCAGAGTTTTGCATTACTTCACAAAGTCAAATTACAACTTTTCATGTTTTGAGAGCCAGTTCTTGTTGCTTAACAGGACATGTTCAGATGTAGATCTTTGTAGAAGTGTTACCTGTGACTTTTCTTGCAAATGAAGAGCTATGCAAGATAATACGTAACTGCTCTGAGAAACCATTCTGGGGGAGAAGAACATGTATTTTGTGACTCTAAATTAGGTTCTATAGACTAGTCCCAGGTGAGATACCTTTTAGGCATATCTAACTAAATAATACCTTTAGAAGTTAAAATACTGGCTTTAAAGAGGGAAAAGTGTGACTGTGTTTACTCTGAAACAATTGCTAGCTTTCTGTTAATGTCATCCACAGATAACTAAAATTTGCCAACTTCAGCCAAGCTTGATTATGTAGATTAACATAGATTAAAATTTGTAATTGTTTTGATGCCTTTTTAAAAATTGGGCAAGTGTTTCAGAAAAGCTCCTTATTCTAAGGCAATTATTACACATTTTCGTGCTAGAAAGTGAAACTCTAAGATAAAAGCAGAAAGTAATTTTTGAACAAAAGATGCTTTTAGTTCAGAAGGAATCTGTGGAGAAGCTTTTCTTCTTTTGACATTGGTGGTGTTGGTTACTGTTTTCAGTAGCTAATGAAGTACTTTCTCTGCTGAAGTGATATAAAAGTAAAGCCAGAGTATTACTGCAATGTTTTTATGTTAGAGTACTAGAAAGGGAGGGAGTTCCAAGCAAAATGTTACACCAAAGTCTTGAAGTGTGTATTTCCCTTTCTGTGCAGTAATGCTACCAACAGACCAGTCTAACATATATTTTAATGCAATGAGCAATTGCATCCTGCTTTCAAAAATTCCAGTCTTGAATCAAACATTAGTTGAATTAGCTATTTTTGCTTTCAAGTTTCCAGGTCACTACTGTGCTAAAAAAGTCTCTGCATGAAAGAACTAATCCTTAAATTTCTTTTGACATAAAACTGGAAACATCTGTTAGTGTCTTGAGTGTCTTATTAGGATGAGCTAAGCAGTAAGAAGTCCTTTTTTTTTATCAACTGTGTCCTTCCCTGTAAGTGCCATTCCTCTAGCCACAGATTGCAGGAGGCAAGTGAGTAATGTCACTTAGATGTAAAATTGTTGTTAGCTTATTCTGCTGGAGGAGGAAAAGATCAACCAAGAACCCTGTTCAGAAGCCACATGCTGTGTACACAGCAGGCACAACAGGCCTGTTCTTTCGAGAGAGATTCCTTTTTGCACTCTCTTAGCTGAAATTTGATGCTTGCCATCAGGGAGAAGAGTTCTTGGCCATTAAAGGAAAAATCAGTGAAAGTTATTATTTTTAATATGGAAAGGTATGAATAAGGATTAGGAAATAAAATTTCTTTAGTGGATTGATAGGATTGTTTTGAGAACCACAGAGTAACCATTAGTTTGATGTAGGCATGCTCCATCCCATTCCTGTGGCTTGCTTTGCAACCTTCTTTATTTCTGAACTGAAGAGTAAGAGAGTAGCCTTTCTGCTAAGACTTTAAGGTTGGGTTTCTTTTTCTCTTTTTGCAACTGCTACGAGGTAGCTTCCTTAAATACATGCAGTAAATAATGATTTTCTTGAACGAAACGTGTCCTGTGGGGCTTTTCCAGGTATATCATACTACCTTCTTAATAGTGTTAAATCATGCAGGAACCATCAGAGAAAAACTTTCTTATTCTGTGGCCTGAGGGGCTCACATCACATTATAAATAACAGGTTGAGGCAAGGAGCATGTCTCAAAACTAAAAGTTGTAATTTTGTTTTGATTTCCTGCTCATATGGAGAAAAAAAAATGCTCGGACATCTTTAGAAAATGGAACTATCAGAGTTATTCATCGTACCCTGATATTGCATCATACATTAAGACCATTTTTGGGCGATTGTGGTAGCCATAAGTATTTTTTTGTTCTTTAATTGTATAACCAGAATGTACGTTTCAATCTGTGCATGAGATTTTTGAGAAATGGAGATTTAATGATTAGACTGACTATGGTTAGATATTCTGCCAAGAGAATTTTCTACAATTCCTAAAGCCTGGCAGAGGTGACTGTTTCTTTCACTTTTTCAGACATGAGGGGCTGTAAGTACAGTCCTCAAATAAGGCCAATATTTTCAAACAATCCTAATGTAAAACTCAGTTCACTAAGCAAGTATTTGTTCTCATTTCCCATTATGATGAGTTATATATACTATTGGTCAACAGCTCCTTAAAAACTCCAAGTGTTTATTTACACTGAATTTTAAAACAAATTGGGACTGAATTGTTTAACTTTGGTCTTGTTATTTTGGTCACCTACGAAACTGAATGAAATGCATTGGGACAGTATCTGGCTTTGTACATGGGATCACTTGTGCGATGGGAACAAATGTTAGAGCCACCTTCATGCTGTCGCACAGCAGGTTCTTTAAAGAAATGGGTATCTGCAGTTTAACTGTTTGGCTCTTGGATGCAAAGTGTAGCATAACACCAGCAACATAAGTCAGCGTAAGTAAATTCTTGAGAAAACAAGATCTCCTTTATTTCCACAATATGTCTTCTAATTAGCATGCAAATAGATATCTGGGTATCTTTTAAATCTGAAAATAAGTTTGGGTAAATACTTATGTAGCTTTATATGTAAACATGTTTTTTTTCTTACTGTGTTGCTTTGTTTTAGAGTTCCTGTCTGCAAGCAGTGTCAATAGGCTGGGAAGGAGGTGTTTATGTGCAAACATGTGGCCACACTTTACACATAGATTGTCACAAATCTTACATGGAATCTTTACGGGTAAGTGAAACTCAAGATCATATTTGTTTGTTTGGATCTGAACTCTCCTTACTGAAATAATTGGATTTGTCAGAGAGAGGAAATTTGGGGTTACATGAATGGATAAGAGTTTTATTGTGTTTCAGAAACTACAGATTAGTAAAAAGGAAGTACTTTATTTTCTGTTATTCTGATATATCAGGAAAAATAAGTAACCAGTGTAATAAAATAAGGACTAAGTGATGATGTCTTGTCTGGGTTTTTTTGTTTGGTTGGTTTTTGGTAAGTTTTCTTGATTCATCTTCAGAAAAACTGAGCAATGCCTTCTAATTTTCGTATCAGCACTGGTTGTACTGTGAACCTTAACTTAGAGTAAAACCGGAAGCTGTGCAATCTTCACTGGATCCCATGATCAGTTGTTCTTTTCCATGTTAATTTTAATTTGCTTTCAGCAGTAATTGTGTCATCAAAATAAATATCATGTAAAAATATGTAAAAATAATACTACAATAAAATCTGGGCTATTGTGGTAGAGTTTCACTTTACAGAATTTTGGAAAAGTTACTCTTTTTGCATCAAATAAACTCTGAAGTCATTTTTCTGGTAGGTTCTCAATTCAACTTGAGGTAAACTGTTGCTCCACCTCATTGTATTCTCAACATTCCTAGATTATTTAAGTGAACTTCTCATCCTAGCATGTTTTACTCCTACCTAGATTAATGTATATTAGTTTTATTTCCTAGCACTGTTAGTTTGGAAATAATTTATATAAACTTGGGTTCATCTGTATAAAACATTTCTTTTTACATAATACAATTAGAGATCAGCATTCAGAAAGGTATGTAGAAGCCTCAGTATTCTGGGCTGATTGCACGAAGTTTAAGTTATAGTCACAATTTACTTAGCAGTTCTCCCAGGAGTGGGAAACCATGGTGGCAACTCGGGAAGCTGAAGGACATGTCCTCACTTCGCAAACATCTAATTCCGGGTTCATTTTTTGATTCTTCATGTGATACAAGAAATAATCAGGGTTTTTCCCATGCTGCCCTACAATGGTTATTTGATTAGGGGTTTTTCAGCCTGTACTTGGAGTCTCAAGCTCACTGGCAATTGCTGGAAATAGACAACACATGTGAAATGTTCAAAACACTCCATTGAGGTCTTTCTAGTTTATTATGGGAATATTGTTGACAATAAAGAGTACTTAGAAAATTAGTTAAGTTGGAGGATTGGAGGCAGTCTCAAGTAGTTACGACCTTTGTCAGTAATGTGAGGAACTATTCTAATTATTCTTTCTTGACACTTCTTTTTTGTTTAGACTTAATATTTTTTAGCTATACACCTGAAATATCAAAGTGAAAAAACTGTAATATTTTGCAAATTTCAGCCACATCTTCTTTATTTTCTTTTAGAATGACCAAGTCCTCCAGGGTTTTTCAGTGGACAAAGGAGAATTTACCTGTCCCCTCTGTAGGCAGTTTGCTAACAGTGTTCTTCCTTGTTATCCTGGAAACAACGTGGAAAGGAGCATTTGGCAAAGTCATAGTAACAAGTGCATGCAAGACCTTGTACAAGAGGTGGAAGACCTTCAAGAACAGCTGGGAACTTTCCCAGTAAGCATCAGTGTAAGGCAGAAAGATCCTTGTTAATTTGCCTCTACCTTTCAATTTTTACATTATGTTGCATTTATGACCTCTTAGAAACTTGGCAACCTGGGAAAGTTCTTTCACTTCCGATATGGAAGACTGTGTACTATTTTCCTCATATCAAGAAATTTAAAATATTTGGGGCACTTACTGCATTACCTACTAAAACAATTCAGAAGATGTCACAAAATGTGATTAATGTGATTTTTTTATGTACTTCAATTTCAGTTTTCTCCATAGTGATTTACAGAGAATGGAGTCATGTAATATAGCATTCATTTATAATTTCTTTATAATGTAAAACCAGCAATATTCTTATAACTAGAAGCCACTTAAACCATGTCTGTTAAGAACTTTTAAAGGTATGGATTATTTGTTTTATAGAAAGAGTATTTTCCAGATGTGTTCTGAAGCTTCATTGGGTCCTCTGAATGGCAGAATAAATTGCATTAAATTTTTAGCCTTACAGTGTTAATGGGGATGCTCTGTGTCATTTTTGGGAACTTATACAGTGCAAATGTACTTTAAAATAGCTCAAGCAGTGAGATTCTTGAACTTAAGAGATGGACTGAACAGTTAGGTTTTCATATTCAGACCAAATGAGAATAACTTTCCAGAATATTTTAACGCTTCTGTGCGACAGAATACTGGCTTTTAATTCATATTTTTTCATAACCTGCAAATGTGTTTTACAAATATACAAGTGCTACACTTCACAATCAGCTACTGCATTTCTTGAGGTAAAATTAACAAATCTTCTTTCATGTCTTTGTTCGTAGTCTGAAACCAATCTCAGTAAAGAAATGGAATCTGTAATGAAAGATATAAAAAGTACCACACAGAAGAAGTATACAGATTACAGTAAGAGTCCTGGATCACCTGATAATGATTTCCTGTTTATGTATTCTGTAGCCAGGTGAGTTTGTTTTTTCTTTTTATATTTTTTATTTTGTGTTTTTCACTAATGGTATCAGTCACCAGATAGTTTTCTTCTTAAAAAAATATTCAAAATATTTTAAAATAAAGTTTAAAAATATTTCATCCTCTCCAAAATGTGTTTTTTGAATACATCAAGGTTACATTTTCTGTTCTTCATCTGCACATTCACAAAATGAAAAGATGTGCCTCTCAGTATATACAGCAATGGTACAAAACCTGGAGGACAGTATGGCAGATGCTCATTTAGTTTTCTTCTTCATTCAGAAGTTTGCTTTCTGTATATCAAAATTCCATGTTGAATTTCTTCTTCTACCTTCCT